>SJYT01026718.1:126207-136835 GCA_006410635.1 Cephalophus harveyi | reverse complement strand
TACACACATCTTTTTACAGCTTGTTGATACTTTAATCATCAACATCTGAGTACTTTGTTCTGTCCAGAGGGGACCATCACTGTATGTTTGATCCCTGCACAAACGACTATTCTGCCAGTGCTTTTCCTGGACTTACAGCAGATTGCTCAGTGTCTTGGACTCCAGGTGGGCACAGGGCCTTACTTGGAGGATTGTCAGAAGTGTTGGAAGAATCCTCCGGAGTTTCTTCATCTGCCATCAGCTGATTTTCATTCCTTTTTTTATTCTGCATGTGGTGGAAGAAGACTAGTATCGTTGACTTCTTCCCTTTCTTATTCCTGTCCTGATTCTGCTGAAGGGTTGATTTTACCTTCCCCCTGAGGTTTTGTATCTGGTAAGAAAACAAAGTCATCCAGAAAGACATTAGTGAAGGGGGTTGGGAAGGAGAACTTTGAGAGAACGCGTGTGCATTGAGGAGGGGTTTTATGCCAAGCAAGGGCACGGTATGTCTCGGGTAAGAGATGAAGAGGAGAAACATGAGTAAGGTAATCTGACCTTCTCACTGTCCAAATCCTTGGTCTGATCAGACATCTTTGTCTTCCTTCCTTTAGCCCTTGACATTTCTGGCTCCAAATTAACACGATCTCAATCTCTGTGTCCTCCTCCTTCAATTCCTCAATTAGGTCTGCCATGTTGTAGCAACGGTGGCTTACACCAAGGCACCTGGTGTCTCTATATGTACCTTCCCAAGACAATGAAGACCCACAGTCTTCAGCTTTGATTGGTTTTGATCCCTGCACAAACGACTATTCTGCCAGTGCTTTTCCTGGAGTTATAGCAGATTGCTCAGTGTCTTGGGCTCCAGGTGGGCACAGGGCCCTACTTGGAGAATTGTCAGAAGCGTTGGAAGAATCCTCCGGCGTTTCTTCATCCGCCATCAGCTGATTTTCATTCTTTTTTTTTATTCTGCATGTGGTAGTAGAAGCCTAGTATCGTTGACTTCTTCCCTTTCTTATTCCTGTACTGATTCTGCTGAAGGGTTGATTTTACCTTCCCCCTGAGGTTTTGTATCTGGTAAGAAAACAAAGTGATCCAGAAAGGCATTAGTGAAGGTGGTTGGGAAGGAGAACTTTGAGAGAACGCATGTACATTGGGGAGGGGTTTTGTGCCAAGCAAGGGCATGGTATGTCTCGGGTAGGGGATGAAGAGGAGAAACATGAGTAAGGTAATCTGACCTTCTCACTGTCCAAATCCTCGGTCTGATCAGACATCTTTGTCTTCCTTCCTTTAGCCCTTGAGATTTCTGGCTCCAAATTAACACGATCTCAATCTCTGTCTCCTCCTCCTTCAATGTCTCAATTAGGTCTGCCATGTTGTAGCTACGGCGGCTTACACCAAGGCACCTGGTGTCTCTATATGTACCTTCCCAAGACAATGAAGACCCACAGTCTTCAGCTTTGATTGGTCAGCAAGAAATTCCTCCGGCCAATGGTAGCCCTGACATGGCTGGACATCACAGGTGTACCACCTTTGAACATCCATGGGGGAGGGGCAGGGCGCAGAGGAGTCTGGGTCCTCTGGTTCGAGAAAGGAAGTACCTCCTTATCACCCAATAAAGAGGTTTCCCAAGTTGACTTTCCACATTTTCTCATCTTGTCTGGTTCAATTCTTGTGATGTACAAATTAGGGAGTAATTGTTCCCTCCAATCATTCCTCATGGCCATCCCCATTCAGTGTTTAATTCTATTGTCCTCCAGATCTCATCATCTAGTATTTTCCTTTTTTTTTTTTTTCAAAAAAAATTTTTACTTTAGAAGTTTTAGATTTACAGAAAAAGTGTGAAGAATATATTAATATACTCCACAACCAATACCCCTTATTGACACTGTACATTATTATGGAACATTTGTTCACCTTAGTGAACCAACACCGAAAGAGTATTATTGACTAAAGTCTGGACTTTATCAGATTTCCTTGGTTTTTACCTAATGTCTTTTTGCCATCCCAGTGTCTTATCCATGATACAACACTAAATTGAGTCATTCCATGTTATGCCTTCTTCAGTTCCTCTGCCCTATGACAGTTTTTTAGATTTCTCATTTCTGAGGACCTTGACAGTTTGGAGTTTTGCGTTTTGGTTTTTAGATTAGATCCTGAGATGTTACTGATCTATCATGAAAAGTGTTTTGAAATTTCTTCTTCCAGAGAACCTCATCTCACGATAGTACTATCAGTGTTGCGGACCTCCCCATGGCAATGGTTGAATTAATCTCTTGGCTTTGTCACAGAGGTGACACACATGTTCCTCTCTAGATCCCAAAGGATCAAGTTCATTTGTATTTATGATGCATAGGTGGAAGCATCGGAGCATTTTGTAAAGTACTAGTGAATCCACCTATCAATGCAGGAGATGCAGGGGATGTGAGTTTGATCCCCTGGAGGAAGCAATGGCAACCCACTCCAGTATTCTTGCCTGGGGAATCCCATGGACAGAGGATCGTGGCTGGCTACAATTCATGGGGTAACAAAGAGTCAGGTATGACTGACCACACACACACAAACACACACACACACACACACAGACACACAGCGAGTCATTTTCTTTTATATACCATACTTTCAGCATCCCACATAGTAACTGCTCTTCCTCCATGGGAGTGACCATCCTGTCTATTGAATAGACTATCATTTTTCTCCTGAGATCTATAGAAAAAGGGGGCCAACACATGGTTGAGACACAACCAGTGTTCAAATGATAAGGGTCATTTCTTTGAGGTTAGTATCAGTCACGGGTTAGTTTGGAGTTGGTACACATGATTCAACCTGAGACTCACACATAAGTCCAGGCTGAGACAGAGAATTCAGAACTGCTTTAAGGAGGGTCACAATATAATAATCCTTTCACTATTTGCCAGCTGTCTAAACTGATTTATGTGGGTCAAAGCTTTAACAGGAGCTCACAAATGCAGCACAAAGAAGCTAGGTGAAAGCACAAGCTAGCCAGACGGCAGTAACTCAAAGTGCATGTTCTCCAGCTACAGCAGAGCCAGTTCGAAAGCCAAAGAAGAGAGAAGAGACCCCAGGCGGTAAGGGACAGCATCAGTATCCTGCTCTTGGGGCCAATTGCTGCCATCACTCCACAGAGACAGGATGGATCCTTCAACGGCATTCGCTTTGGATATGGAAACCAACTGATAACACATACTCCCAGAGAGTCTGAAAAAATTCATCACTCACATAATGAGTTTTTCTGGGGAGAGCAGAGCAAGCTCTCAAGATGGTTGAAGAATAGCTGAATAGAGCAGAGGAAGGAGACTGACTTGGGCTTATGGTGGTAAAACGGGATAAAGCTGGAGAGTTCCGCATATAGGTCAGGGCTTGGATCATCTGAACTTCCTTTTGGCCCAGAGAAGAGAGTACCTGGACTTTCTTATCAGATATAGGTAAGTAGGGGAAGAGATGTGGTCGGGCTCTTTTACAGAAACGTGTAATGTAAATGCAAGATGGTTCGCACAGTTGTGAACTCTCACAACCATTATAACCCAGCTTCTTATATTGTTTTCAGTTAAACTGCTTGTCACTAGATTTGTTGCTGTTCAGTCTCTCATTCATGTCTGACTCTGCAACCCCATGGACTGTAGCATGCCAGCCTTGCCTGTCCTTCACCATCTCCTGGAGCTTGCGCAAACTCATGTCCATTGAGTCAGTGATGCCATCCAACCATCTCAACCCCTGTCCTCTCCTTCTCCTGCCTTCAATCTTTCTCAGCAACAGGGTCTTTTTCAGTGAGTTGGTTCTTCGCCTCAGGTGACCAAAGTGATGGAGCTTCGTCTTCAGCATCAGTCCTTCCAATGAATATTCAGGACTGATTTCCTTTAGGAATGGTTGGTTTGATCTCCTTGCAGTCCATCGGACTCTCAGGAGTCTTTTCCAACACCACAGTTCAGCTTTCTTTATGGAACAACTCTCACATCCATCCGTGACTACGGAAAAACCATAGCTTTGATTAGACTCACCTTTGTCAGCAAAGTAATGTGTCTGCTTTTTCATGTGCAGTCTAGGTTGGTCATAGGCTTTCTTCCAAGGAGGAAGCGTCTTTTCATTTCATGAATGCAGTCACCATCTGCAATGATTTTGGAGCCCAAGAAAATAAAGTCTCTCACTGTTCCCATTGTTTTCCCATCTATTTGCTATGCAGTAATGGCACTGGATCCTATGTTCTTTTGTTTTT
This sequence comes from Cephalophus harveyi, assembly GCA_006410635.1. Classification (NCBI taxonomy): domain Eukaryota; kingdom Metazoa; phylum Chordata; class Mammalia; order Artiodactyla; family Bovidae; genus Cephalophus; species Cephalophus harveyi. The sequence goes on along the minus strand of SJYT01026718.1, from coordinate 132,625 downwards.
TGAATGTTGAGCTTTAAGCCAACTGTTTCACTCTCCTCTTCCAATTCCATCAAGAGGCTTTTTACTTCCTCTTCACTTTCTACCATAAGGGTGGTGTCATCTGCATATTTGAGATTATTGAGATTTCTCCTGACAATCTTGATTCCAGCTTGTGACCATAATATTGTTTCTGATGTGTTCAGGTGTTGGGATTCCAGAGATGAATGAAATATGCTTGTCCTTGTTGTATATTGTATATTGGGGAAGACAAATAGGTACCTGAAAATTTCTAAGACAAACTGGCAATTGCTTTTATATAAGTATCTGTAGGAGCAGAGGAGCAATGGACTCCGCTGGCATTGACGGCAGAGAGGCTTCAGAGCAGAAGCACCATTCGAGTTTAGCCATAAAGAATGAGGACAGTTTCGTCACTCAGCTGCTAGGTACGGAAGGGAAAGCAATTGATTCAAAGAGAAAGGAAACATCTAGTCCGATTTCATTACCTGGAGAAGCCACTAAACAGCTTCTTACTTCGAGCCTTAAATGATGCTAATGTGGAAGGATGGGAAAATATCAGAGACCAAAAAGAGAAACTGGAAGCATCAAGGGAACAAGGGACTTTGGAAGAGTCCTGATCAGGAAGTAGTTAACTGAGAACCTGCTTTGAAAAATGCAAGCAGATGTTTCTTAAGAAAGAACTCAAAGCTGCATTTAACGGAAGGAAGAAGTATGAAAGAAGTCTGACTGAGCCCAGGATGTTATGTTTGCAGGTAAGGAAGAAATATGGGTTGGTGTTCATGTAGAACCCATGGAAGAGGTTGGAGCAAAGGGGGTAGGTATTCCAGCAATGAGTCATTAGGTAGAAAGAGAAGGTTAGAAATCAGATGCTGCAATCTCTATTCCAATTTACCCATGATATTTGTTTGATAACTAAAGAATTCCATGCTTCATTGAATTTGTACTTGTGTATGGAAACCATTGTGGCCTCTGCATCGTGAGAGCGGTAAAGATGCTGAGTGTTCCATTGCATATCTTGTTCAGGAGATAGTATTTTGTGTTCTGAAAAGCAAAATGAGTCTCTGGGTTTCTCTTCTTGTGTAGAACTCCAACGAGGATAAGGAGTGCTTTAATATGTGTAGAAAATGTGTGACCTGATTTACATTTTGGGTATAATTTATCAGGAGGCAAGAGATTGCATGAGTTCTTAACCCTAAATGAGACAACCTTGGAGAAGAATTGTTTGACTTGGCCAGAATAGACAGTCAGCCCATTGGCAGTGGCTCAAAGATCTATAAAGGTATGAAGATGAGGCCAATTGTTGGCCCAGACATTCTGTGCTAAGGGAGATGCCTCATAGTGGCCCTTTGAGCTGACCTTTGGGTCCTGTCCTTTATCAGGAAGATACTGATGAAGAGATGACAAGTAGCAGCTCTGAAGCAAGCTCCATCAAGTGTGATAGTGACAATGGCCACGGTTAAGTGAACAGTCTCCCTTTGGTTTTCACTGTGTTGATGCAAAAGGGCTCCCCAGGTGTCCAAGAGTTCTAAGAGATGAACTCTTGCAGCAGTGTGGCATCTAACAAGGGACTGAGCACAGGGAAGGTACCCTCTCCTGAAGATAGGGTATGTAGAGGGCCCAGTTTCAGCTGGTCCTGTAGCAAGGAGGCCTCACTAGCTATGCTGAGCTTGCAGAGTGCTACTTCTGTAATCAAAGGCCAAATGGGCAGCTGGATATGGAGGGTCATAGGTTCAAGACCTGAGATAGTCTATATTTCCAGGCCAATCCAGCATGTACCCACATGTGCTGCACTACAGTCATACAGCATTGGGCCAAGGTGGGCGGTTCCTTGTATCAGAAGCCCATGAGGCTAACGGCCATCATTGATGGTACAGAAACTCCAAGATACATGAGAGAAAGTTGCTCAAGCTTGCACAGTGACAGAGTCTCAGGGGGTGCTAAAAGGAGTGCCCGTTCTATGGCAATTTAGGCAGATTCTAGAAACTTCTGACACGGGGCGTCTCATTCAAGGCAGGCCTATTTGGAAGTTATCGACCCAAAATACTGTGTATATGAGGAAATGTTTCCTCCAGAATCTATAAATGTCTAAAACATGCTGGGCTTGTTTTAACACTATGGGTAGTAAGAAGCCTAAAAGCTATTTCTCAACACTGTGAAGACTGGAGGAGTCCAGCACATACCAAAGCATTTTCAGCAACTTAACTGAAGTGGGGGGACTGTGTAGTGTGTGTGTCATAGGAATTTCCTCCAAGGAGGATGTCATCAGTGTGAGGTCCTACTTGTGTACCTGACAAAACCCAGAGCTGGTGAAAATGTTGCCTTCAGAGGATATGTGAGATGGCAAGAGTGGACACTGGCCCCATTGAATAGGCAGGTAAAGGTGTTTCATTTCCGTTTGAAGGTGAAGGTTAAGTGGAGCTGAGAAGTTGTTGAAATAGGCAGTGAAAAGAGCATGCTAGCCAAATGTTTTGCTATGACTAGAAAGTATATACCAGTTATTCAGTGGAAGCAGTATTTTCAACAATATAAATGGACATCTAGTGAGTGGGGCCATGACACCAAGGGTACCAGTTCACACTGAGACCCTGTTCTTGTTTTACAGCTTTAAGATCAAGTAAAAGTTGTCTGTTAAGTGCAGGAGTGGAGATAACCACACCCTCTCTAAATAGGTCTCCTATAATGGGTTTCCGGAGAAGGCGATGGCACCCCCCTCCAGTACTCTTGCCTGGAAAATCCCAGGGATGGAGGAGACTGGTAGGCTGCAGTCCATGGGGTCACTAAGAGTAGGACATGACTGAGGGACTTTGCTTTCACTTTTCACTTTCACGCATTGGAGAAGGAAATGGCAACCCACTCCAGTGTTCTTGCCTGGAGAATCCCAGGGACAGGGGAGCCTTGTGGGCTGCCCGTCTATGGGGTCGCACAGAGTCGGACAAGACTGAAGTGACTTAGCAGCTGCAGCGGCAGCATAATGGGTTTCAATCTGTGAAGACCCTGCTTTCACTGAGATTGAATCTTTTTAAAAACAACTGAGGTGAAAAGTGTGATTGTAACTAAGGGGAAAGGTCCATCGGGTCTCCTGTTTTGAAGGCTGACTATAGGGGCCAAAGACTTAATTTTATTACTCATTGTGTCAGGGCATCCATGTGCACTAGAGGCTATTTGGGGGTAAGGGATGTTTTGGCTATGGGAGATAGAGCAAGGCAATGATTCCAATGGTTAACGTAAGGTATATCCATCCTGTTTTGAAGGCTGACTATAGGGGCCAAAGACTTAATTTTATTACTCATTGTGTCAGGGCATCCATGTGCACTAGAGGCTATTTGGGGGTAAGGGATGTTTTGGCTATGGGAGATAGAGCAAGGCAATGATTCCAATGGTTAACGTAAGGTATATCCATTTCTATTTCATGTTCCTTTATTCACTTATTCCCTGGCTCTTTTTATCAGCTTGCCCAAATGTGGGCCAGAAGAGGAAGAGCAATTGATGAGAGGTAAAAACTCAACTGTCAAACATCTACAGTGGAATCTGGTTATTACAGAGCCACCACCCCTACATCGCCCCTCTCTCCAGCTGGACCCCCAAAACAAACAGACACACCACGTCCTTTTCCTCCTCATCAGCGGGATGAAGTGTTCAGGAAGAAATCCTCAGTGCTCAGACATCTTCAGTCTGCAGTTCTCCGTCTTCACCCAGCCCTCACTCCCAGTCCAGATCTGAGTCAGTACGGACTGGCTGGTCTGGGCCCTAAACTGAAAGGACGCCACCTCCCTCCTTTCTCACACACCGGATCCTTCCCTTTCTCCCCTCTCCATCATCAAAAACACATACACACACATCTTTTTCTTGCTTGTTCATACTTTAATCATCAACATCTGAGTACTTTGGTCTGTCCAGAGGGGACCATCATTGTATGTTTGATCCCCGCACAAACGACTATTCTGCCTTTGCTTTTCCTGGAGTTACATAGATGGCTCAGCATCCTGGGGTCCAGGTGGGCACAGGGGCTTACTTGGAGAATTGTCACAAGTGTTGGAAGAATCCTCTGGGGTTTCTTCATCCGCCGTTGGCCTGTTTTCATTCTTCTTTTTATTCTGCGGGTGGTAGTAGAAAACTAGTATGGTCGACTTTCCCTTCTTATTCCTGTCCGGATTCTGCTGAAGGGTTGAGTTTACCTTCCGCATGAGGTTTTGTATCTGGTAAGAAAACAAAGTCATCGAGAAAGACATTAGTGAAGGAGGATGGGAAGGAGAACTTTGAGAGAACGGGTGTGCATTGGGGAGGGGTTTTGTTCCAGGCAAGGGCAGGGTGAGTCACAGGTGGGGGACGAAGAGGAAGAACATGAGTAGGGTAATCTGACCGTCTCAGTGCTCAAGCCATTGGGCTGATCAGAATTATTTTGCCTCCTTTCTGTGGAGCTCGAGGCTTCTTCCTCCCAACTGATGTTGTCTGTCTCAATTCCTGACTCCTCCTCCGACTCCTCATCCGACTCCTCCTCCGAATCCTCCTCCTCCTCCGACTCCTCCTCCTGCTCTACTTTCTCAAGTAGGCCTCCCATGTTGTAGCAACAGTGGCCTACACCAAGGCGCCTGGCGTCCCTATATATACCTTCCCAGGACAATGACGAGCCACAACTGGCAGTTTGATTGGTCAGCAAGAAATTTCTCCAGCCAATGGTAGCCCTGACATTGTTGACATCACAAAGCGCCACTTAGGAACATCCATGGGGGAGGGGTGGCTGCAAAGGAGTCCAGGTGCTCTGGTTTGAGAAAGGGAGTGCTTCCCCAACACCCATTAAAGGGCCTTCCCAATCTGACTTTCCATGTTTCCTCATCTTGTCTGGCTCAGTTCTTGTGGTGTAGAAGTTAGGGAGCCAGTGTTCCCTCCAAACCATTCCTCATGGCCACCCCCATTCAGTGATTAATTCTGTCATCTTCCAGATCTCATCACTTAGTATTTTGTTGTTTTTTTTTTTTTTTAGAAAAACTTTTTTTGCTTTAGAAGTTTTAGATTTGCAGAATAATTGTGAAAAGTATTTTCGTATACTCCACAACCAATTGCCTTTATTACCATTGTACATTAGTATTGAACATTTGTTCAACTTAATGAACCCACACTGAAAGAATATTATTAACTAAAGTCTGGACATTGTCAGATTTCCTTCAGTTCAGTTTAGTCGCCAGTTGTGTCCGACTCTTTGTGACCCCATGAACTGCAGCACACCAGGCCTCTCTGTCCATCACCAACTCCGGGAGTTTACCCAAACCCGTGTCCATTGAGTCGATGATGCTATCCAACCATTTTATCCTCTGTTGTCGGCTTCTCCTCCTGCCCTCAATCTTTCCCAGCATCAGGGTCTTTTCAAATGAGCCAGTTCTTCTCATCAGGTGGCCAAATTATTGGAGTTTCAGCTTCAACATCAGTCTTTCCAATGAACACCCTGGACTGATCTCCTTTAGGATGGACTGGTTGGATCTCCTTGCCTTCCAAGGGACTCTCAAGAGTCTTCTCCAACACGACAGTTGAAAAGCATCAATTCTTTGGTGCTTAGCTTTCTTTGTAGTCTATGTCGGCAAAGTAATGTCTGCTTTTTAATATGCGGTGTAGGTTGGTCAGAACTTTCCTTCCAAGGAGTAAGCGTCTTTTAGTTTCATGGCTTCTGTCACCATCTGCAGTGATTTTGGCGGCCACAAAAGTAAAGTCTGCCACTATTTCCACTGTTTCTCCATCTATTTGCCATGAAGTGGTGGAACTGGATGCCATGATCTTAGTTTTCTGAATGTTGAGCTTTAAGCCAACTTTTTCTCTTTCCTCTTTCAATTTCATCAAGAGGGTCTAGTTCTTCACTTTCTGCCATAAGGGAGGTGTCAGCTGCATATCTGAAGTTATTGATATTTCTCCTGGCACTTTTGTTTCCAGCTTGTGCTTCATCTAGTGGAGCATTTCTCATAAGGTACTCTGCATAGAAGTTAAATAAGCAGGGTGACAATATACAGCCTCGACTTCCTCATTTCCCGATTTGGACCCAGCCCGTTGTTGCATGTCCAGTTCTAACTATTGCTTCCTGACCTGCATATAGATTTCTCAAGAGGCAGTTCAGGTGGTCTGGTATTCCCATCTCTTTCAAAATTTTCCAGTTTGTTGTGATCCACACAGTCAAAGGCTATGGCATAGTCAATAAAGCAGAAATAGATGTTTTTCTGGAACATTTTCAGATTTCCTTGGTTTTTACCTAATGTCCTTTTGCTGTCCCAGTATCCATCCAGGATACTATACTAAATTTAGTCATTCCATATTATGCCTTGTTAGGTTCCTCTTTGCTGTGACAATTTTTTAGATCTCTTTTTTTTTCTATTTTTAAAAAAACTGTTCATTTTTTAATTGAAGAATAATTGCTCTACTAAATTTTGTTGTTTTCTGT
>SJYT01026718.1:86911-106788 GCA_006410635.1 Cephalophus harveyi | reverse complement strand
CCAGGAGCTGACTGTGGCTCAGATCATGAACTCCTTATTACCAAATTCAGACTCAAATTGAAGAAAGTAGGGAAAACTGCTAGACCATTCAGGTATGACCTAAATCAAATCCCTTATGATTATACAGTGGAAGTGAGAAATAGATTTAAGGGCCTAGATCTGATAGATAGAGTGCCTGATGAACTATGGAATGAGGTTCGTGACACTGTACGGGAGACAGGGATCAAGACCATCGCCATGGAAAAGAAATGCAAAAAAGCAAAATGGCTGTCTGGGGAGGCCTTACAAATAGCTGTGAAAAGAAGAGAGGCAAAAAGCAAAGGAGAAAAGGAAAGATATAAGCACCTGAATGCAGAGTTCCAAAGAATAGCAAGAAGAGATAAGAAAGCCTTCTTCAGCAATCAATGCAAAGAAATAGAGAAATAATACCATAAAGTATGTTAAAAATACATATAAACAATGCTATGAAATATTTACAACATGTATTACAGATTTGGAGTTTTTCATAACATTTGGGTGGCTCTTACAACTCAATAGCAAAATGGACTTGGATATGAATGGAAAATTCAGAATAAGGGAAACATAAAGTGCCAATAAACAAATGGAAACTCAACTAACAACAGAAAAAATACAAATAAAAACAAAAAAATCCTTCCTTTGTCTAATCAAATCATAAAAATTAAAAAGGCTGATAAGATTCTGTGTTTGTCTGGGTGTCAGTAAATAGAAGTATCATATGCTGTGGGTAGGAATAATATATAAGCACAATCTTTATGAAGTAGGGTTTGTATACAGATGTCAATTAGAACAACAATGATAATATTCAAATTTGAAAACAACACAAATAGCCATGAGTAGAGAGGACTGGTTCGATACATTATGATACACATACTGACAAGGAATACAGGCATACTGTGGAGACATTGTTTGGCTTGGTTGCAGACCACCACAATAATGGGAATATTGCATAAAATTCATCACACTGGTTTCCCAGTGCATATAAAAGTTATGCTTACACTATACTGTAGTCTCTTAAGTATGTAATAGTATTATGTCTAAACAAAGTATGTACCTTAATTTGCAAATACTTTATTGCTTAAAAAACATGAACTATCATTTCAGCCTTCAGTGGGTCACAGTAGTAACAGCTATGTTACTACTGTGTTACTAACAGTAACAGTAGTAACACAGTAGTAACAGTAGTAAAGATTACTGATCATAAATCACTATAATAAATATAATAATAATGAAAAAGTTTGAAATATTAAAAGAATTACTAAAATGTGACACAAAGACATGAAGTGAACAAATGTTAGAAAAACAGTGCCAGTGGACTTGCTTGATGCATGACTGCCTCAAACCTTCAGTTTGTAAAAATGTAGTGTCTTCAAATCACAGTAAATTGAGGTATGCCCCATATAGATGTAAATATGTGAATGCATGTGTATATATGAATGAGTACCTATGTCTATGTGTGTATCTATACATATACAAGTATTGCCTAATTTTTTCCACCCTAATTCTAATTCACTCTAGTTTTTCCTCCCAGAGAGCTTGGGAGCCCAGCACTCCAATAGCAATAAGCACAACTAGAGTCCGTATCTTGTCTTCTAAATACTGTTATCCAATAAAAAGAACAAGGACTCTGGAGAAATGACTGATTACATGGACAGGGCAGATAAAGAATACAACGGGCCTGGAACATTTTGCTGTGCCAGAAAGCAAAGTGCTCAAAAAATGACAGGAGGGGAGCATACCAAAAGGACAAAAAGGTCAGTCTGAAAAGGCTCTTTAGAAACCTGATAAGATAGAAAGCAGAACAGCTACACTTCTGTGATATTCCTGCCAAATATGCATAACCTGAATCCACTTAAGAAATATTAAGCAAAGCCAAATGGAGGGGCAATGTAAAAAATAACTGAGCTACAATGTTGTGAGAGCCAAAGAAAGTTGAGGGCATATTTTATACTGAAGGAGAATAGACATGACAACTAAATGCAACTGGTGATTCTGAACTGGATCCTTTTGCCATTGTTAGAATAACTGCTAAAAACTTACTGGGATCTGAGTTTAGATGATAGTAATATGTCAATGTTAATTTCTTATTTTGATAATTGTATTTTGGTTGTGCTGGAAAATGTCTGTTTGTGGGAAATGTGCACTGAAGATGCTTGGGGTTATGTTTATTTTCTATTGCTGTGTAATATGTTAGCATGAGCTTTGTAGCTTAGAACAATGCTTGTTTATTAGCTCACAGTTCTGTAGGTCAGTAGTCTGGGAGGGCTTGGCTAGTTCTCTGGCTAGGTCTCATGAAGCTGACATCAAGATGTCGGCTGTTCTGTGCTCTTATTTATCTGGGTGATCAGGGGAAGAAGCCCCTTAGGAGCTTATTTGGGTTGGTGGCAGAACTCGATTATTAATATTTTGTACTGATAGGACTTATTTCCCCATCTCCTTGCTGGCTTTTGACGGAGGGTTGCTCTCAACTCCTAGAGGTTTCTCTCTGTCCTTGCATTTGGCTCCTGACATCTTCAGAGCAGCAATAGTGATGCATCCAAGCCTTATCATGCTTCCAAATTCTTTGATTTCCCCTTCTGCCAAAGGCCATATAAAACTTTCTGCTTTTAAAGAGCTTGTGTGATTAAATTAGCCCCACCTGAATAATCTCCATTTTTCCATATATGTAACATAATAGTAGGAGATGAAAGTCATAAGGGCCCTCTTCAAATTTTGTGTACCATGGGGTTAATGGGGTCTCAGGCTGGCATTACTCTCAAATAATCCAGGGGAAAAAAATTCTCTGTACAGCTTTTGCAATTTTTCTATAAGTTTGTGATTTTTTGCTTTTTCTTCAAATTAAAAGTAAACAAAGATTTATACAGTGAAGTTCTGATCCCAAGTAACATAGAATAAACACTTTCCAACTCTGCAGCCTTGAATAGAGCTGTGAAAAACCAGAGAGTGTGTGGTGCAGCTATTTGAATTCTCTGTAAAGGAAATACTAAATGGCAGATGCCCTGGTGAAGAATACAAGAATCTCAAATGGATAGATGTAAACAAGACCCCAAATTTCATAACATTATATTCAATATCTAAAATACAAACCAAACTCACTCAGCATATAAGAAACCATGAAAGTCTCAAAAAGTATGGGGAAAGGCAATCAACAGACACCAATGATAGGTTGCTATCTGTAAATATTTGCTAGTCTTTTAAGCAACTATTATAAAAGTGCTCAAAAGAGCCATCACCCTTGAAAAACTAATTAAAATGGAAATTATCAGCAAAGAAATAAATATAAAAAAGAACTTAATGGAAGTTTTAGAACTGCAAAATGCAATAACTAAATTTTAAAATGGACACAATAGATTTAATGCAAATAGAGAGATAACAGAGGAAAGAGATAGCTAATTGGAACATAAATCAATAGATATTACCCAAATTGAGCAGCACTCAAGATAAAATAGATAAACTCATTAGCCCTACAACTATTAAAGAAATCAAGTTCATGGTTTAAAAACACCCAACAACAAAACTCTACACCTAGATGGTTACACTGGCATATTCTACCAAACATTTAAAGAAGAAACAGCACCAATAGTACACACTCACTTTCAGAAAATAGAATATGTTGTGGGCAGGATGATGATTCTCCAAATATCCACACCCTAATCACTGGAACCTATGAATATGTTATGCTACATGGCAAAAGGGACTTTGCTGATTTGATTAAGAGTTTGGACCTTGAGATGAAGAGATTGCCCTCATTATCCATGTGAGGCAAATCTAATCTTTAAACACAGAGAACATTTTCTATCTAGGTCAGAGATATGAGATAGAAGGAGAAAGAGAAATTGAAAATGTGGCAAGCACTTTACCAGTGCTGGTTTTGAAGATGGAGAAAGAGAGTCATGAGCCAAAATATACAGTTGGCTTCTGGAAGCTGGGAATGACCTTTAGCTGACAGTCAATAAGAAAATGGGGATTTCAGTCCTACAATCACAAGGAACTGAATTTTGCCAACAGTCTTTGAGGAAAGAAACAGATATTCCCCTAGAACCTCCAGAAAGGAATACAGCTCTGCTGACATCTTGATTTTTGGCAGATGAGGCCTATGAACCAGATAATTGTAAGGTAATATATTTGTATTTTATAAAGCTCTAAATTTGTGGCAACTTCTTATGACAGCGATTGAAAACTAATACAAAAAGGAAAAAATACATTCCAACTTATTTTGCAAAGGCTACATTACTCTGATACCAAACCAGAGAAATATACTACAAATAAAGAAAAGTAAGACCAATATCTCATATCACCAAATTAAATTTCTCAATATAGAGAAAGAATAATCTACTGCAACCAAGTGGGGTTCATCCCAAAAATGAAAGGTTAATTCAACAGTTGAAAATCAAGCAACACAATCCACTGCATTAAGAACCCAAAGAAGAAAAACCACATGAGCATAGCCATAGATGCAAGAAATTTTTTGACAAAATACAATATCTATTAATGACTAAAATTGTGAATAGAAGTCAATGTCCATAACCTGATAAAAAGCTTCTACAAAATCCTCCAGCTAATATATTTAATGGTGAGGGATCAAGTATTTTCTCTCAAGACTGGGAACAAAGCAAGGATATCCACTCTCAGCACTCTTCTTCAACATCATAATGGAAGGCTTATTCTGTTAAACAGGAAAAAGGCAAAAAAAGAAAGAAAAGACATAGAAATTGTAAAATAAATTTTTTTCCCATATTTGTGGATGACATTATTGTCTATGAATAAAACCGCAAGAAACCTATATTGGAAAAGAAATAAAACCAAAATAACTGGACATGAATAACTAAAATATGGACTTCAGCACATACCTCACAACTTATAGAAAAGTAACTCAAAATGTAATGTACTTAAATGGTAATTTACATTTAAATATATAAAAATGAATTAAATATAAATGAAAGCATAATGTAAATCATAAAATGTAGATGCAAAACATAAGAAAATAAAGATGAACTCCCCAGATCGGCAGGTGTCCAATATGCTACTGGAGAAGAGTGGAGAAATAGATCCAGAAGGAATGAAGAGGCTGAGCCAAAGTGGAAGCATTGGCCCAGCTGTGGATGTGTTTGGTGGTGAAAGTAAAGTTCGATGCTGTAAAGAACAATACTGCATAGGAACCTGGAATGTGAGGTCCATGAATCAAGGTAAATTGGAAGTGGTCATACAAGAGATGGCAAGAGGGAACCATCAACAGTTTAGGAATCAGTGAACTAAAATGGATGGGAATGGGCAAATTTAATTCAGGCCATTATGTCTATGACTGTGGGCAAGAATCCCTTAGGAGAAATGGAGTAGCCCTCATAGTCAACAAAAGAGTCGAAAATGCAGTATTGGGTGCAATCTCAAAAACGACAGAATAATCTCAATTTGTTTCCAAGGCAAACCATTCAGTATCACAGTAATCCAAGTCTATGCCCCAATTGCTAATGCCGAAGAAGCTGAAGGTGAATGGTTCTACGAAGACCTACAATACCTTCTAGAACTAACACCAATAAAAAGATGTCCTTTTCATCATAGGAGACTGGAATGCAAAAGAAGGAAGTCAAGATACCTGGAGTAACAGGCAAGTTTGGTCTTGGACTACAAAATGAAGCAAGGCAAAGGCTAACAGAGTTTTGCCAAGAGAAAGCACTGGTCATAGCAAACACCCTCTTCCAACAACATAAGAGATGACTCTATACATGGACATCACCAGATGGTCAACCCCGAAATCAGATTGACAATATTCTTTGTAGCTGCAGATGAAAAATCTCTATATAGTCAGCAAAAACAAGACCAGAAGCTGACTGTGGCTCAGATCATGAACTCTTTATTGGAAAATTCAGGCTTAAATTGAAGAAAGTAGGGAAAACCACTAAACCATTCAGGTATGACCTAAATCAAATCCCTTATGATTTTACAGTGGAAGTGAGAAATAGATTCAAGGGATTAGATCTGATAGACAGAGTCTATCATAGCCTGAAGAACTATCGATGGAGAAGAAAAAGAAATGCAAAAAAAGCAAAATGGTTGTCTGAGGAGGCCTTACAAATAGCTGAAAAAAGAAGAGAAGTGAAAGGCAAAGGAGAAGAGGAAAGATATAACTATTTGAATGCAGAGTTCTAAAGAATAGCAAGGAGAGATAAGAAAGCCTTCCTCAGTGATCAATGCAAAGAAATAGAGGAAAACAATAGAATGGGAAAGACTAGAGATCTCTTCAAGAAAATTAGAGATACCAAGGGAACATTTCATGCAAAGATGGACACAATAAAGAATAGAAATGGCATGGACCTAACAGAAGCAGAAGATATCAAGAAGAGGTGGCAAGAATACACAGAAGAACTATACAAAAAAAATTCTTAATGACCCAGATAACCACAATGGTGTGATCACTCATCTAGAGCCAGACATTCCAGAGTGTGAAGTTAAGTGGGCGTTAGGAAGCATCACTACGAGCAAAGCTAGTGGAGGTAATGGGATTCCACCTGAGCTATTTCAAATCCTAAAAGATGATGCTATGAAAGTGCTGCACTAAATATGCCAGCAAATTTGCAAAACTCAGCAGTGGCCACAGGACTGGAAAAGGTCAGTTTTCATTCTAATCGGAAAGAAAGGCAATGTAAAAGAATGTTCAAACTACCCCACAAATGCACTCATTTCACTTGCTAACAAGGTAATACTCAAAATCCATCAAGCTAGGCTGCAATAGTATGTGAACTGAGAACTTCCAGATATTTAAGCTGGATTTAGAAAAGGCAGAGAGGAACCAGAGATCAAGTTGCCAACATCAACTGGATCATAGAAAAACCAAAGGAATTCCAGAAAAACATCTATTTCTGCTTCATTGACTATGCTAAAGCCTTCATTGTGTGGATCACAACAAACTGTGGAAAATTCTTAAAGTGATGGGAATCCCAGACCACCTTACCTACCTCCTGTGAAATCTGTTTGCAGGTGAAGAAGCAACAGTTAGAACCAGACATGGAACAATGTACTGATTCCAAATTGGGAAAGGAGTATGTCAAGGCTGTATATTGTCACCCTGCTTATTAACTTATATGCAGAGTACATCATGCAAAATGGCAGGCTGGATGGAACACAAGCTAGAATCAAGACTGCCAGGAAAAATAACAACCTCAGATATGCAGATGATACCACCCTTATGGCAGAAAGCATAGAGAAACTAAAGAGCCTCTTGATGAAGATGAAAGAAGAGTGAAAAGCTGGCTTAAAGCTCAGCATTCAAAAAACTAAGATCATGGCATCCAGTCCCATCATTTCTTGGCAAATAGATGTGGAAACAGTGCAAACAGTGACAGACTTTATTTTCTTGGGCTTCAAAATCACTGCAGATAGTGACTGCAGCCTTGAAATTAAAAGATGTTTGCTCCTTGGAAGAAAGTGAAAGTCACTCAGTCATGTCTAACTCTTTGAGACCCCCATGGGGTGTACAGTCCATGGAATTCTCCAGGTCAGAATACTGGAGTGGGTAGCCTTTCCCTTCTCCAGGGGATCTTCACAACCCAGGGATCGAACCCAGGTCTCCTGCATTAGCTATGACAAATCTAGACAGCACATTAAAAATTGGAGACATTACTTTGCCAACAAAGTTCCATATAGTCAAAGCTATGTTTTTTCCAGTAGTCATGTACAGATGTGAGAGTTGGACCATGAAGAAGGTTGAGCACTGAAGACCTGATTCTTTCCAACTGTGGTGTTGGAGAAGACTCTTGAGAATCTGTTGGACTGCCAGGAGATCAAACCAGTCAATCCTTAAGGAAATCAACTGTAAATATTCATTGGAAGGACTGATGCTGAAGCTCAAGCTCCAATAATTTGGCCACCTGAGGCAGAGTCAACTCACTGGAAAAGAACCTGATGCTGGAAATACTGAAGGCAGGAGGAGAGGGGAACGGCAGAGAATGAGATGGTTGGATGGCATCACTGACTCAATGGACATGAGTTTGAGCAAACTCCAGGAGATGGTGAAGGACAGGGAAACCTGGAGTGCTGCAGTCTATGGGGTCGCAAAGAGTCGGACAGGACTGAATGACTAAACAACAACAAAGACAGAAGGAAATCTTCATAACTTCCAGGAGAAAATATAGGAGAATATCTGTGATATACAGGTTTTGGCAATGAGTTTTCAGGTATGACACCACAAGAAAATATGTATCAGTATGACACTAATAAAAAAATGATAAATTGAACTTTATCAAAATGAAAATTTTGGTCTATGAAAGACACTGTTAAGAGAGCAAAAAGGCAAGCCATACTGCATGAAAGTATTTGCAGATCACATGTATTACAGAATACTTATATTCTGAATATTTTAAGAACTCTCAAAACTCAGCAAGAGAAACAAATTCAATAAAAAATTGTCACTATAACTGGACTTCTCTGGTATTTCGGTTGTTGAAAATTCACCTGCCAATGCAGGGGAGATGGGTTTGATCCCTAGTCCAGGAAGATTTTACATGCCAAGGGGTAACTAAGCCCACTCACCACAATTATTGAGCACACATACTGTGACTACTGAAGTCTGAGCACCCTAGAGCCCAGGCTCTGCAACAAGAGAAGCCACAGCACTGAGAAGCCCATGCGCCACAACTAGAGAGCAGCCCTTGCTCGCTGCAGCTAGGGAAAGCCTGTGTGCAGCAACCAAGACCCCGCACAGCCCAAAACAGACAAGTAAATAAACAGATACCATTTTTAAAAATTGTCAAAATGCCTGAAGAGACTTAACTGAAGGAGATATCCAAATGGGAAAAAAAAACCATGAATAAACAAATGCTCAATATTGAGAGTCATTAAGGAAATCCATATTAAAACCACAATGAGATACTAGTCTATACTTATTAGGATGGATAAAATTTTATTACCCTCCACAATTGCATATGGTGGTGAGAATGTGAAAGAAGAACTCTCATGCATTGCTTTTGGGAATGCAAAATGATACAGCTATGTTGTAAAACAAATTGGCAGTTTAATATAAAGTTGAATATATATTTACCATATGACTCGTGAATTTCACACTCATATTCACACAAAAACCTGCAAAGGAATAATCATAGTAGCATTATTCATAGTCTCCAAAATCTGGGAATAATCCAGATGTTCTTCAACAGTTGAATATATAAATAAATATTGGCACATATATAAAATGGAACACTACTCAGCAGTAAAAAGAAATACACTTTTGTTTCATGCAACAACATGTATTCATGTAAAATTTAAGTGCATTATACTAGTTGAATAAAGTCAGATACTAAGGGCTAAATATTGTGTGATTACATTTATATGATGTACTAAAAAAGTTAAAATTATGGAAGTAAAATCAAATCAGTGAGGGAATTCCCTGATGGTCCAGTGGTTAGGACTCAGCACTTTCACTGCTGTGACCTGGGTTCAATTCCTGGTTGGGGAACTAAGGTGCCACAAGCTGTGTGGCCAAAAAAAAAAAAAAAAAAATCAGATCAGTGGGTCACCGGGATTGGGGGTAATGGATGTGTTTGATAGCAAACAGGCTGCAAAAAGGAATTTTTAGGGTGGTAGAACTCTTCTATACGTTATTATGGTGATTAACATGCATATGCAAACCCATAAAACCATACACCACAGAGTGACTTTTACCTATGCTAGTGCTTCTAAACTGGGAGTGATTTTGCCCATAAGGGGATATTTAGGAGTACCTGTAGACATTTTTTGTTCTCACACTGGGGAACTTGGTGCTACTGGCATCCTAGTAGGAGACTAGGAATGTTGATAAACATCCAACAACTCACAGGACAACCATCCAAACAAAAGATGATCCAGCCCAAAGTGTCAACAGTACCAAAGTTGAGAAAGCCTTCTACATGGAAATTCTAAAAATCAACTAGACTGTCAGGAGAATACAGGAAAGAGTACAGATACATCTAACTGAATTACACATGTCTTAGTCTATTTGGGCTGCTGTAATAAAACACTATAGGCTGAGTAGCTTATAAACAACAGAAATTTATTTTTCACATTTCTGGAGGTTGGAAGTCAAAGATCAAGGTGCCAGCATGGTTGAATTTTAATGAAGATTGTTTTCTGGGTTGTAGGTTGCCAGTCTCACTGTGTCCTCCCATGGTGGAAAGGATTAGGGAGCTCTCTGGGGTCTCTTTTAAAAGGACACTAACTCCATCCATGAAAAGTCTGCCTTCATGACTGAGTATCTCCTAGTACAATCACATTGCACATTAACATTTCAACAAATTAACTTTGGGGAGACACAAACATTCATACCATAGCAAAATGTATGAAATCACTTCCTTGAAGTGGATAGGGAATAATGGAGATGACCTAAGTAACTTTAAGAAACGACATTTGACCGGGTGGTAGTAGCGTTTAGTCACTAAGTCATGTCTGACTCTTTTGCAACCGCATGGACTGTACCCTGCCAGGCTCCTCTGTCCATGGGATTTCCCAGGCTAGAATACTGGAGAGAATTGCCATTTTCTTCTCCACCAGATTGTCCCAACCCAGTGATTGAACCCACATGTCCTGCATTGGCAGGCGAATTCTTTACCATTGAGCCACCAGGGAAACCCTTTGACTGGGTACTGCAAAGCAAAAGACAAGATTAACTGTATTCAAGTTGGTATATCCGTTTCAGAGTGTAGTATAACAGTTCATTACATGTATAGCCATACATTGCATGTGTATGAAGGTTAAACAAAGAAGTTTATATTATATGTTGTAGATAGTGGAAGCCAAGTTTCTCACGTCAGAGAAAGAAGTTGCAAAAAGGAAAGGATTTAGTGTCAGAGACATCAATATGAACTCCTGTGTGTGTGTGTGTGTGTGTGTGCACACGCGCACACACACACAATTAGTTCTGTCCACTGAAAGGGCCTAGACACAATGCTTCCCCATTAGCAATGAACACACATAGGGCACAGATCTTGGTTTCTAAATACCATTTTCTAATAAAAGGAACCATGACTCCTTGAAGAAATAGTTGATCCTAGGATCAGGGCAGGGAAAGGACAAGATGAACCTGGAATGTCTTGTAGTACTAGAAAGTAAAGAAGTGTTTTGTAAAGAATATGCAAATATATTTGTTTTCCTTTGCTGTGTAACAAATAACCACAAAAGTAGTGGCTTAAAACAGAAATCCAGGCGGGCTTAACTGGATTCCTTGCTTAAGGTCTCAGAATGCTGAAATCAGGGTGGCAGGAAGCTTGGACTCCTATCTGAAGGTTCTGGGAAGGAACTTGCTGCTGGACTCACTCAGGTCGTTGGCTGAATTCAGTCCATGCAGTTAGAGGACTGTGGTCCCTGTTTCCTTCCTGGCTATTGACTGAGGGTTTTTTTTTTTTTTTTCCAGCTTCTAGAGATTCCTTATATTTCTTGGCTCTTGGTCACCTCCATTTTACAAACCCAGCAATGAAAAATTGAATCAATCTCTTGCTTTGAATGTCCTAGACATCCTCTCCTTTCTTTTCTGCCTTCCTCTTCTGCCACCAGCTAGAGAAGGTTCTATGCTTTAACAACTCATGTGATTTTACTCAGCAGATCAGGATAATCCAGGATCATCTCCCACTCTTAAAGTCAACTGATTGAGTGTTAAATTATATCTGAAAAAAATCTCCTTACAGCAATACCAAGATTAGTATTTTATTAAGGACAGGAATCTTGAGGGGAATATCTTTAAAATTCTGCCTAACACATTGGACATGTCAAAGGGACATGACCCAATACCAAAGAGCTTCTAAAGGACAAAACTGGATCAATTTGAGAAAATCAGATGCTATTTGATTATATCACAAAGAATAAAACATCGAGGTAGCTCAGTGGTAAGGAATCTGCCTGCAATGCAGGAGATGTGTGTTCAATCCCTGGGTCAGGAAGATCCCCTGGAGAAGGAAATGGCAACTCACTCCATTATTCTTGCCTGGGAAATCCCATGGACAGAGGAGCCTGGCAGGCTACAGTCCATGGGGTCACAAAAGAGCTGGACATGACTTAGCAACTAAGCAACAACAGCAATACTGATATAAATTAATGATTAAATAAATAAGGTAGGACTTACTTACAGAATAGTTCCAAGTAATAAATGTAGGTGATATGAGGGACATAGAAAATCACCATTAGAACACCAAAGTAGTAATTTGATGCAGGTAAGACCCACTGATGAATGTTAAACCTAATGGGCAAAACTTTAAGGAAAATCAAGATATTTGCATAGCTTCAAAGTATCTTACCTCCAAATTTTAATTAATAATTGTGTTTATTTTTATATTCACAAATTCTTTGGTACTTCTTCCTCCAAGAGGTGAAGCTTAACCCACCTCCCCATTCTATTGACTATGAGCTGGACTAGATGACTGATTTCTAAGAAATAGAGTATGGAGATGGAGAAATAGAAATTTACAGAGGAAAAACTTAGCTAAGGGATCAAAGTAAACACCACCACCAATAAGTCATGTTGATATATTTATATGAATGATAAAAAGAGCTATCAACTCTGTGGTCTTATTCCCCAAATCTCATAGTAATCCCAGTTATCATGAGAAAATATCAGACAAGTCCAAATTGAGGGCCATCCTACAAAACAGCTGATAAGTACTATTCAAAAAGTGTTAAGGTTATTAAAAAAATAAAATAATAAGGAACTCTCAGAGAATATAGGAGAACGAGGAGACATAATGACTAAATACAATCAGTATCCTGGATTGAACCTTGGGTGGGGGGGAAAGGACTTTGGGGAAAACTTGTTAACATTTGTATAATGTGTCTAGCTTAGTTAATAGTACTGAACTAATGTTAATTTCTTAATTTTAATAGGTGAAATATATTAACTTAGGGGAATCTAAATGAAAGGTATACAGGGACTCTCCTTACTACCTTTGCAACTGTTCTGTAGATGTAAAATTATTCCAAAGTAGAAAGTAAAGAAAGGATTATTAGTTTACTTGGACTTTCCTTGTGGTTCAGCTGGTAAAGAATCTGTCTACAATGTGGGAGACCTGGGTTCAATCCCTGGGTTGGGAAGATACCCTGGAGAAGGGAAAGGCTACCCACTCCAGTATTCTGGTCTGGAGAATTCCATGGACTGTATACCCCATGGGATTGCAAAGAGTTGGACATGACTGAGTGACTTTCACTTAATTCTTGTGAGACTTCACAAAGAAAGGAAGACAAAAAACCTTGTAGTCAATTTTCAAAATTTAGTCAGAAGTCTCCCCTAAGTTTTTCATTTGCTATATACTACAAATCATACCTCATACCTCGAGGGAGACCTCATTTTATTGTGCTTTGCTTTATTGTGGTTTTTACAAATAGAAAGTTTGTGGCAATCCTGCCTTGAGCAAAAAGTCTATTGGTGACTTTTTGAAAGAGCATTAGCTCACTTCGTGTTTCTGTGTTACATCCTGGTAATTTCTGCAATATTTCAAACTTTTTATTGTTACTATATTTGTTACAGTGATTCATGATTGGTGATCTTTGCTGTTTCTATTGTAATTGTTTTGGTATTTTTTATTGATAAGGTATTTTTATATTCAGATATGTATTTTTTAGACATAATGCTATTGCACACTTAATAGACTGCAGTATAATATAAACATAATATTGTGACTCGCTCTATTGTGATATCCACTTTATTGATATTCTGGAACTGAACTTGCAATATCTCTGAGGTATACTTATAATACTGTTATAAACATTTGTGTACAGGTTTTGTGAACATGTTTTCAACAGCTGACCGGGGTGGCAGCCAGCTGCACGTGCCCAAGAACTTGGCACTGCCCACTTCTATCTCAAGGGGCACATCTCCCTTCTAGGTGGCACATTTTCAGCTGAAGTCTAAGAGGACTTCTGAAACTGGCCTTGGAGGAAGAGTCTCCAATGGGGCTCGTGGATGTCAAAGGGTGACTGTGTATTCCTCAAAATTCTCCTTCCTGTTGAGACAATCTTTCTGGTTACCTCACTGGCCATGGGATATAATGGAGATAACTCCTTTTTAATATTCTAGTCTGAGTGTGCCTCTCTAGCACAGTTGAGATGGAGATAGAACTTTTAATCTAAAAGTTCAGGGAAAATAAAAGGAAGCCATCATGATGTGCAATGAGCTCACCTGTCTGATCCTGACTGTGCAACAGAATCATTTGAAATGAGTATTAAAATATAGATTCTCGGAGGTTTGGTGCCAGGTCTTAGACTAGTATTTGAAAAAGCATATGGGGATATTGTGGGGAAGATTCTCTGGAGGAGGAAATGGCTACCCACTCCAGTATTCCTGCCTGGAGAATCCCATGGACAGAGGAGCCTGGCGGGCTAGAGTCCATAGGGTCGCAAATAGTTGGACACGACTGAGCGACTTAGCATGCATGGGGATATTTCAGGTTTCACCTGACCCTGAAGCTTTATCAGATTTCAATGTTGTGGGCACCAACTTAGTACCACCTGGGGGGATTCATTGTCCCACTTCTTGTTCACTCTTGTATCCCAAGTACCAGCTACAGCACAGGGCAAGACCTCCAAAAATACAGTGCTGGTAGGATAGATGCCTGTGTAAAGCTTACCTTCTTAGTTCCTGTTTCCTACCTGAAGATATATCTCTTCCCTAGATGTATCCCACCTTCCAGGGACACTATGCTTACTCACACACAAGCACTTCTTAGAATTTATGCTGTAAGTCACAACCTGGTAGTCACCATCTCATACACCCCTTTGTAAGTGACGAAGAGCATGTTTATTTCAGGCTCTGCTGCTTATTCACCTCATGATTGACCTCTGTGATCTCATCTGTAAAGGAGTAATGATGATAAAACCTGCCGCATTGGACTGTTGAAATGAATGAAACTAGATAAGAAAACTAAGGGTTTAGAAGTTGGCTTCCCTAGTGGCTCGCATGGTAAAGAATCTGCCTGCAATGCAGGAGACCAGGATTTGATCCTTGGGTTGGGAAGAACCCCTGGAGGAGGGAGCGACTAACACTTTCTGTTTTCATACAAACATCATTATTATTCATTCAATCTTGAGAGGTAAATGAGGTAATATATGAGAATAGTCAATTCAGGAAATGACTGTGCTAAGTCACTTCAGTTGTGTCCAGCTCTGTGAGACCCCATGGACTGAAATCCATGGGATTTCCCAGGCAAGAATACTAGAGTGGGTTGCCTTTTCCTTCTCCAAGAATACTCCAGGCAGGAATACTGGAGTGGGTTGCCATTTCCTTAACCCACTCTAGTATTCTTGCCTGGGAGATCCCATGGACAGAGCAGCCTGGTGGGCTACAGCCCATGGAGTTGCAAAGAGTCGGACATGACTGAGTGCCTAACACTTTGAGACAATGGAGATTCAGTGAAAGAAGAAAACAGACCCATTCCCTGGATGATAATCCAAAACACAGTCAATTAAGAGTGGAGTCAACCAGTAGTCTATTCTAGTGACAAAGTCTTTTTTTTTTTCCAAGTCCAATATCTGTGGGCTTAGCAACCCACCTGAGTATTAGAATCTTAGCACCTCCTCTCCCACCAAAATGTTTCCCAGTTGTTTCAGCCTCTGAGACTCCGGAATCAGATACACTCAAAACAATCTGTCAGCTATGGTTGTTGAGAGGGTTGCACCCACTTTGTTCCCTTTGGCTTCAGCCCCCACTTGACCACAGTGAAGTCACTCAGATTACCCTTCCCTACCCCAGATATCACCCAGCTTGAGAAAGCCGACTGTACCCTTTCCTTCCTTGCCTGTCCTTCAGCATAACTTCTTTTTCTAGTTCTAGTTACAAAACAAGAACTCCCTTGTATGTGGGTGAGTATCAACAGATATGGCTGTGTGAAGGTGGTGGGGGCGGAGGTGGAGAGGAGAGCTGTCTAGCAACAGTATACTAGAAATATTTTATTACACAAATACCCTTGAACTTTGTAACAACCCTGTGAGATTGGCAGAATATGAGGAGACTAACACTTGTTTGTGATTTGGTCAGTATTTCAGAGGCAGGAAGTGTTGTAACAGAAGCTGGAGCTCAATGTCTTTGACCCCAAGTCCAGTGATCTTTCTACTACTAATCTTGTGGCTAAGCGCTCCTGTTTGTCCTGTTTCTATGCCAGTTTATGGGAAGAGAGTAATAGGAGTCTGCCTGGTTGGACAGTTGGCCCAGTGTTAAAAATTTACTGGGGGTAAGAATCCTTAGAGAGGCGTGTGGAGATGATCAGAAAACAATTCTAGCTACCGTATCTCCAAGGTGGTTTCTTTTAAAATGTGGATGCGTAGAAAAGTGAGGAGTGGGGATGAATTAGAGTTGGGGAGCAGTCTCTGGGGCCCTGTATTTACTAATTGATTTCCCTTAGCAGTATTTGAAGTTTTTACTAAGTGCATATATCACTTTATACTTTTTTAAAAGTAAACATCCAGGAAAGAAAACAGTAATTTTATATGTGGCTATAAATATGTGTTCATCTCATTAATTGGATACTGAATTTATTTTTCCTGCAAACTAATAATAAATCAAGAAAACTAAAGCCTCAGGTCCAGTAGGTTATTGTTATAATGAGAATTCCCATTCCTAGCAGGGAGCCATATGACTCATGCAGGCATGGGGCTGTTTTCTTTCACAGCAGACAGAATGATACTTTAAAAAACTAAACCAGATCAAATAAATCAGATCAAATAAAGCCCTCAGTTGGCTGATCTGAAACCCTCTGGTGACTTCCTATTACATACATCCAGAGGAAATCCAAACCCTTTACCCTGGCCTCTAAGGCTTTCAATGACCTTCATCTAGCCTGCCTTGCCAACCTCATGTTATGGGTTGAATTGTGTCCACT
The DNA here is from genome assembly GCA_006410635.1 of Cephalophus harveyi. Lineage (NCBI taxonomy): Eukaryota > Metazoa > Chordata > Mammalia > Artiodactyla > Bovidae > Cephalophus > Cephalophus harveyi. Next base: position 89,947 of record SJYT01026718.1, on the reverse strand, counting down.
GAAAATTCACATGTTCAAGTCCTAGGCCCCAGTACCTCAGAACAGAACATGCCCTTATTTGGAAATGGGGTCCTTACAGATATGATTAAATTAGGATGAGGTCTTACTGGAGTAGGGCAGGCCCTAATCCAATAATACTGGTGTCTTTATAAGAAGGAGAAATTTGGAAACAAGCACACACATGGTAAAGATAAAGGTGGAAATTTGGGGTGATGCTTTTATAAGCCAAGAAACACCAAAGATTGCTGGCAAACCACAAGTATCTAGGAGAGGGGCACAAGCAGTCTCCCTCACAGCCATAGAAGGAAGTGACCCTGCCAATACCTTAATCTTGGACTTTCAGCATCCAGAACTGAGGCAAGAAATGCTCCTGTTGTTTAAACTATCTGGTTTGTAGTACTTTGTTATGGCAGTCCCAACAACCTAATACACCTCATCTCTTAGTGCTCAGCCTCTCTCTCACTTGCTACCAGCACAGTATCTTCCTTTTTCCCCCCCAGTTCCTCACACATCCAGTTTATTCCTGCCTCAGGATCTTTGCACTAGCTATTTCATTTTCTTCAAATGTACCTCTCTCAGACTTACATAATTAACACCTTCTTAATAATTCAGCTTAAATGTCCTCTATTCTAGAAGTCTTCCCTGACCTCCCAGTCATTCTTAATTGCTTCATATTCTTTTTTTCTTCAGAGTAGTCACTGTCATCTGAGGTTCTCTTATTTATGTGCTTATAGTATATTTTCCCCAATTAGAATGTAAGTTCCATAGGGATTTTGTCCACCACTGTATCCCCAGCTTCTACCTAGACATTTCTGGCAACTATAAGCACTCGATAAATATTTGCTGAATGAATGAATGAATGGATGTGAAGAGTTCTTCACTGATAAATTCATTTATTAAGCATCTATTGAATCTCTAATACTTGACAGCCACTGTGATAGAACTTGGGGCACAATGGCAAATAAGATAGGGTCCTGGCCTGCTGTCTTTCTAAAAGTCTGGCTACTGCCAGATCCCAAGACTGCTATAGTAGAAAAAGTGTGGGCTTTGGAGTATGACAAGCCTAAGTTCAGATCCTAGCCATGTCACTTATTAGCTGTGTGATCCTGAGCAAGGCTCCTAAACTCTCTGTATCTTGGTAACCTCTTCTGCCAAAGAAGGGTAGTATTAATATTTTCTAGAGAGTTTTGGTAAGAAATAGATAATGTATGTAAAAACTGAGCAGTGCCTGGTATCTAATAAATGCTACAAAAAATGGCATTCTATTTCACTCTAGTTAAACAAACAGAGCCCTTCTTTTCATAGTTATTTGCCCCCCTCTGGGGGAAATTAACCATTCCACAAGACAGTAGTAGAAATAATTTGGTCTAAAGGGAGTCCCTGGATGGTCCCAGTACTTCTATCAGGGATCTCTGGGGAGCCATTCAGGTGGAGGAAACACATGTTGAAAATAAGCCCCCAGCCCACTTCGCTTCATGCCCCATATGGGAGGCAGTCATTATTTGTTCATCTATTCATTCAGCAGGTTATTTATTGAACTTCTGTTCTGTCCCAAACACTGTACTGAGTGCTGGATGTACAGCAGTGAACAACACAGAGAGGGTCCTTGTCTTCATAGGGCTTACAGTCTAGGAGAAGTTTGTTTTATTTTTTTTTTTTCATGTACTCTTTCAGCAAATATTTATTGGGCCTGGCACCTCCAGGCTTTCTCTATTTAGAGAGAATGGTAAGGTCATGCCACTAACAGCTGTTACCACAGGTGAACAAGTAGCCCTAGATCTGGGGCAGGCATAAGCAACAGTGTTCATCCTTGAGGCTTAGGGTTAGAGACCCTTCACAAATAAGCATTTTTAAAAGTTCCACATACTGAATGCTTGCTTTGTTTCAAGCAATAGAGTCCATGCTTTACATCTATTTTTTTTTTTTTGTTTAATCCCCACCACAACCTTGAGAAACAGATACTGTTATTAAACGCTTTTCTGTCAGATGAGGAAAGAGATGCTCATGCTGATGAGAGGGTGAAGTGACTTGTCCTAGGTTATACAGATAGGAAGTGATGGAGGTAGAATTCAAGCCCACTGTATAACTCCCAGACCACTTTCTATAATACTATGATGCTTCAATATTTCCATAGGCTATTTTTGCTAAGGAAGCATTATGCAGGGCAGACTTACTGAAAGTGAGGAGAGTTCTTGAAAGAAAGAAATAAGGGTCATTATGTAGATAGGCATCTCCAAGCTTCCATACCTTCTTGTATTAGTTGTCTATTGCTATGTAAAGTTTGTGCTATTACCACAAACTTAGCTGCTTAAAACAATACACATTTATTATCTCACAGTTTCTGTGGATCAAGAGTCTTGGCAAAGTTTAGCTGAGTTGTTTGCAAGGCTGCAATCAAGGCATTGGCCAGGATTGGGGTCTCATCTAAGGCTCAACTGGGAAAGGAACCATGTCCAAGCTTATGTGATTGTTGGTAGCGGTCAATTCCTTGTGGGATGCCACACTGAAAGTCTCAGTTCCGAGCCTACTGTCAGCCAGAGATCACCTTTAAGTTTCTTTGCTATATTAGTTAGGGCTCGCCACAGAAACAGAACCAATAATGTGTGTGTGTAGAGATATGGAGAGAGAGAGAGAAGGAGAGAGAGATTATGAGGAACTGGCTCATGTGATGATGAGGGTGGCAAATTCAAAGTCTGCAGGGTGGGCCAGCAGACTGAAGACCCAGAGAAGAGCCACTGTTGCAGAATTCCCTATTGCTCTGGTGAGGTCAGATATTTGATCTAGTGAGGCCGTCAGCTGATGGGATGAAGCCTACCCATAGTATGGAGACCAATCTGCCTTACTCAAAGGCATCGGTTTAAATGTTGATCTTGTCAACTGGAAAAATACACACAAACTAAAAGTTGAGAGTTGTATTTTTTTAATTTACTGATTTTTAATTGAAGGATAATTGCTTTACAATGTTGTATTGGTTTCTGCCATACATCAACATGAATCAGGCATATGTTCCCTCCCTCTTGAACTTCCCTCCCACCC
>SJYT01026718.1:70311-81131 GCA_006410635.1 Cephalophus harveyi | reverse complement strand
CCTTCTCTCAGAGATACCACTGTTAAGATTTTGAATTTTTAAAATTATTTTTCTATATATGACAGTGTATATACATACATACAGAATGAGAGTGATGCTAATTCATAGTGCCTTATATTCTTTTTTCTCTTCCATTTAGTATTTATTAGAGTAGATTACTTTCCACAGATGTCTTTTTCCTCCACAGTGATTTCTCTCCTGGGCTTTTGACTTCCTGTTCCTCAGTCGATTCTGAGCCAACTTCAGCCTATTTCAGACCCTGGATCCAAGCCCAAAGGATGTGTGCTTCCTATAGACTTGCCAGAGGTCATATGACTGTTCAGAAACTATATTTCACCTGCAATCTTGCTGGAGAAGACGAGAGAAAATGGCAGCTCTGGGAACAGGTGAACATGAATGTGAAGTCACTCATTTGTGTCTCTTCACAACCCCATGGACTGTAGCCCACCAGGCTCCTCTGTCCGTGGGGATTCTCCAGGCAAGAATACTGGAGTGGGTTGAAATTTCTTTCTCCAGGGAATCTTCCCAACCCAGGGATCAAACCCAGGTCTCCCACATTGCAGACAGACTCTTTACCCTCTGAGCCATCAGGGAAGCCTGTAAAAGGAGTGAACTAGAATCTTTGACTCCTGTTAAAGCACAGACTCAAGTCCTCTTTTACTAAAGCACAGCAATAGTACAAAAACCATAAATATTTGTGGTCTGGGAGCAAGTGAATGCAAATGGACACTGTGTGAAAAGAAAAACCTAAGGTTAACAATGATTTGATAATAAATGCCCAAAGTAAGGTACCAAGCTTTCAGTAAAGTCTGCTACATTATCAGATGGCTTTTGTAACTGATTTTGGAGGAAATTAAGGAAAAAAGACTGAGTCTTATATAGGGGTTACTTCAGAGAAAGGAGAAAAGCTCAGCCACAGCAGGTAAGATGTAAGTGAGATACAGAACAGTTCAGTAACAATGGGTTCTTCAGGCCAAAAGTGATGGAGTGACATAGAGAATATAGATATCTTGGAAAGAACATCAAATTTTCCAGGTCTGGGATAGGGAAAAATTTGTCAATTGACATGGAATTTAAGTCTGTGGCCTCTAGCAGTTGTACTGGTTTGAAAATGTGGCTCTAATACTTACCCGCTACGTGAACTCAAGCAAGTCAATTAAACCACCCTGTACTTCAGTTTCCTCATCTGTTAAACAGGGATGATAACAGTACCCATCTCATAGGTTGGTTGTGATGCAAAAAATTACTCTGAAGTTTCAATGAGATCTTATCTGGGAGATATTGAGAATAGTACCTGAAACAAGGTAAACTCAATGAAAATTAATAACTGCTAATATCATCATCTAGCTGGGTTACAGAAGTAACAGTATCTTTATTGAATATATAATTACCACATTTCCTCAATTATATGATTTACTTCTTTTAAAATTTCTGAAATTGGGACTCATCACACCATTATTTTACATTTGCATTTAAAGTCATTTTCCCCCAGCTCTCTCAAAAGAATCCAAAACCTCTCTGACTCCCAAAACTGTGCTCTAGGTCAGTGATTCTCAGACTTTCGTGTGTGGACCTTGTGAAAAATGCAGATTCTGTTCTAGTAGGTCTGGGGTGGAGCCTAAAATTCTGTAGTTCTAATGAGCTCCCAGGTAATACCAGTGCTCTGGTCCTTAAATCACACTCGAAATAGCAAGGGTCAAGATCTCTGGACCATAAACAGTCTGATGACAGAGAAACCATATGGAATGGGCACCACTTTAGTGTCAGGCCTCAAAGCAACCTTCTTGATTAGCAAACTCCCGGTCCACCAGGTCCAGTGGTCCACCAGGTCCGGTGGTCCACCGGTCAACCAGGCCTGAGATTGAGGTTTTGGAATAGTGCTGAAATCTGTAGGTGGAAAACAATACCTGAGGAGGGAAGTGAGTGCTCCTAAATTAGCATCTTTGGTTTCATGGAACAGTTGTGTTAGCCATTCTGAGTTGGAATTGCTTAGAGGCTAGAAATTCTGGAAAGGGGACCTGAAGACCTTGGCCTTTTTGGTTCTACCTCTAATCAAACTTTACTAATTAGAATCTACTGCAGTCACTGCACACATACTTATTGTATAGAGAACAGACTGCCAGCCTCAGTTCTCCACCTAGAGTAAAACCAGCCCTCTATCAATTCAGCAAACAAGTATAGTTTTCTCCCTTCTTTCCTCGTATCTTAAATAGTCAGGCATCGGGGTCTGGGGATTCCCTTTTTAAAATTTTATTTTAAAAAATTTATATCGTTATAAGAGCACATAACATGATATCTACACAAATTTTTAAGTGTATGATATAGGTACAATGTTGAACAGCAGATGTGTACAGCCTATTCATCTTCAGCTGAGTTCAGTCGCTCAGTCGTGTCCAACTCTTTGCAACCCCATGGACTGTAGCATGCCATGTCTCCCTATCCATCACCAAATCCCAGAGTTTACTCAAATTCATTTCTGTTGTGTTGGTGATGCCATCCAACCATCTCATCCTCTGTTGTCCCCTTCGCTTCGCACCTTCAATTGTTCCCAGCATCAGGGTCTTTTCCAATGAGTCAGTTCTTTGCATCAGGTGGACGAAATATTGGAGCTTCAGCTTCAGCATCAGTCCTTCCAATGAATATTCAGGGTTGATCTCCTTTAGGATGGACTGGTTGGATCTCCTTGCAGTCCAAGGGACTCTCAAGAGTCTTCTCCAACACTATAGTTCAAAAGCATCAATTCTTCAGTGCTCAGCTTTCTTTATAATCCAACTCTCACATCAATACATGACTACTGGAAAAAACATAGCTTTGACTAGACGGACCTTTGTTGGCAAAGTAATGTCTCTGCTTTTTAATATGCTGTCTAGGTTGGTCATAACTTTTCTTCCAAGGAGCAAGCATCTTTTACTTTCATGGCTGCAGTCACCATCTGCCGTGATTTTGGAGCCCCCAAAGTAAAATCTCTCACTGTTTTCACTATTTCCCAACTATTTGCCATGAAGTGATGGGACCGGATGCCATGATCTTAGTTTTCTGAACGTTGAGTTTTAAGCCAACTTTTTCACTCTATTCTTTCACTTTCATCAAGATGCTCTTTAGTTCTGCTTCGCTTTCTGCCATAAGGGTGGTGTCATCTGCATATCTGAGGTTATTGATATTTCTCCCAGCAGTCTTGATTCCAGCTTGTGGTTCATCCAGCCCAGAGTTTCTCATGATGTACTCTGCATCTGAGTTAAATAAACAGGTGACAATATACAGCCTTGACATACTCCTTTTCCTATTTGGAACCAGTCTGTTGTTCCATGTCCAGTTCTAACTGTTGCTTCCTGATCTGCATACAGATTTCTCAAGAGGCAGGTCAGGAGGTCTGGTATTACCACAAAAATTTTCCACAGTTTGTTGTGATCCACACAGTCAAAGGCTTTGGCATAGTCAATAAAGCAGAAGTAGATGTTTTCTGGAACTCTCTTGTTTTTTTGATGATCCATCAGATGTTGGCAATTTGATCTCTGGTTTCTCTGTCTTTTCTAAATCCAGCTTGAACATCTGGAAGTTCACGATTCACATACTGTTGAAGCCTGGCTTGGAGAATTTTGAGCATTACTTTACTAGTGTGTGAGATGAGTGAAATTGTGTGGTAGTTTGAGCATTCTTTGGCATTGCCTTTCTTTGGAATTGGAATGAAAACTGACCTTTTCCAGTCCTGTGGCCACTGCTGAGTTTTCCAAATTTGCTGGCATATTGAGTGTAGCACTTTCACAGCATCATCTTTTAGGATTTGAAATAGCTTAACTATTCATCTTATTTAACTGAAATTTTATACCTATTGTTTAATAACTCCCCATTTCCTCTTTCCCCCAGTCCCTAACAACCACCATTTCACTCTTTGATTCTATAAATTTGACTATTTTAAATACCTCATATAAGTGGAATCATGCACTTGTATTCATCTTTCTCTTGAGTGGCTAATTTCATTTAGTGTAATGTCCTCAAAGTTCATTCATGCTGTTGCAAGTGATAGGACTCCCTTCTTTTTTAAGGCTGAAGAGTATTCTGTTGTATGTGTATACCACATTTTCTTTTTCCATTCATCTTAATTTTTTGACAGAAAACATTTTTGTCATCTGGTTCCTCCTGTGTTAGTATATCCCTGATCTCTCTCCTGTCCTGCCACAGCTTCCTACTGTAGCACCTCTCCACTGGCTTCCCAATCTCAAATTGTCATGCCCACTTATCACAGTAATTTTTGCCCCAAATGTCTCCATTTCCCCTACTGCTTCAGTATCATTTCTCCTCAGTCATTCCTTTCCTGCACAAATCTTCCACTTCTGGTCAGGTCTCTTCTTTGTCCTAAGAACATTATCCCCGTTGCAGAACCCAAGCTTTGATTCATCTGTGCTTCCCATCCACAATACCTTCCCTCTTTCAGAACAGGTTTCAGAAATAGCTAAGAATAGCTACCATTTGGGCTTACCAGGTGGCGCTAGTGGTAAAGAACTCACCTGCCAATGCAGGAGACTGAGTACTTACTTTGTGCCTAAGTGTGCTAAGCAGCTTACATAGATTATTATTCACTACAATAGCCCAATGATCTAGATATTTTATAATTATTCCCATTCAATGTGAGGAGACTAAGGGTCAAATATTGAGTTGACCAGAAAGTTCATTTGTTACTTTTTTTTTTTTTTTGTAACATCTTACAGAAAAATCCAAACGATATTTTTGGCCAACCAGTAATTTATCCCAGTCTGTCTCTATACATGCAGACCATGCCTTTGTCTTTTCTTACTAATCCCAACCACCACCTCTATTTAAATACCATCTCATTACTTTCAAAGCTTATAGGAAATAAATTAATTAAGCTTTGGTTCCTTGAAGTGCTTCTGGATTCTGCTTTAATAAACACACCATTTACAGTTTGTTGTAGGGATTTCCCTACACTCTTCTAAAGTTTTTGAAGGACTTTTAAGTCATTTCATTCACATAAATCATTTAGCCATTTTCTCTGCAGTCTTTATTACTGTTGATGTGCTCAGCGAATCCCTTCTTTATGGATATTAGAAAGCTGAACCTCAGCCATGCCCTGTAACAGATACTCCAATCCCAAATGAGAGGAATCAGAATGAGTGCCAGCACACTGGCATCTAACAGAGTAAAACTCATGGGCACACCGCGGTGTTTCTGCGGCTCTGAGGAGGGAGTGGGACTGGTGGCATTGGGGAGGAGAAAAGGGGTTTTTCCCTTTTATTCTTTATGTTTCTTTATTGTTTGATTTTTCTTTATACAATAAATGTTATTACTTATATAACAAAAAGATACAATAATTTATTTAAAAATAAAGGACAATGGACAAAGAGGAACATTTGGAGAAAGATTGTAGAAGATTCATAATCATCCAAAGCTAGTTATCTCTAGGAATAAACATGTGATGCCGTTTGTGATCTTTCAGAATGGCAAAAAAAAAAAAAAAAAAAGAGACTTCCCTGATGGTCTAGCAGTTAAGACTCTGTGCGCCCAATGCATGGGGTAGGGATTCGATCCCTGGCCGGGGAACTAAGATCCCACATGCCCTGAAGAGTGGCCAAAAAAAAAAGAACAGCAAAAAATATTTTAAAGTTTGATAATGCTTGTGGTTGACAAGCATAAAGAAAAATAGGTGCTATCCTCCACTGTTGGGTGTACAGGTTCTTTGGAGGCAACTTTGCAGTGTGCATCAGTATTTACCATTTAAGTATCTTTGACTCAAAAACATTGCTGCTAAGACTTTACCATGTGGTTATATACTCAAAAGCATGTCATGATATAAACATATAAATATACTTACTGCAGAATTTTTCATAATAGCAAAAAACTAAATGTCCATCCCTGAAGTTTGGTTAAACAACTGTGGTTTATCTATTGAGAACACCAAGCAGCTATTTAAAAGCAAGAGGTAGAGCTGTAGTCCTGATGTGGAATGATCTTTTTAAAAATTATTTTATTGAAGTATAGTTTGTTTACAATGCTGTGTTAATTCGTACTGTACAGCAAAGTGATTCAGTTATACATATATGTTGATTCTTTTTCATATTCTTTTCCATTATGGTTTATTACAGGATATTGAATATAGTTCCCTATGCTATACAGTAGGACCTTATTGTTTATCCATCCTATATGTAATAGTTTGCCTCCGCTAATCCCAAACTCCTAGTCCATCCCTTCTCCACTCCCCCCTTGGCAACCACAAGTCTTTATCTATGTCTGTGAGTCTATTTTTCTTTCATAGATGAGTTCATTTGTGTCATATTTTAGATTCCACATATGAGTGATATCACATATGGTATTTGTCTTTCTCTGTCTGACTTATTTCCCTTAGTATGACAATTTCTAGGTCCATCCATGTTGCTGTAAATGGCATTATTTAATTCTTTTTTATGGCTGAATAGTATTTCACTCTCTCTGTGTGTGTATACCACATCTTATTTATTCATTCATCCACTGATGCACATTTAGATTGGTTCCATATCCTGGCTGTTGTAAATAGTGCTGCCATGAACATAGTGGCTCATGTATCTTTTTGAATCAGATTTTTGTCTGGATATGTGCCCAGGAGAGGGATTGCAGGATCATATGGCAAATCTGTTTTTAGTTTTTTGGAGAAATTCCATACTGGTTTCATAGTGGCTGCACCAATTTATAGTGATGGAATAATCTTAATGCTGTGTTATTAAGTATAAAAAGTAGAAACTGTGACTATAGTGTACTACCCCTTATATCTTTCTTTTTCCTGGAAGAATACACAAAACTGTTAAAAGTAAAATTGCACTTGGATAGAAGGACTAGAATTCTGGGCTGGAGAGCTTTTAATCTAAAATTTTAGCTACCAATCCTTTACAAATATTGTATCGTGTATGTGTATAGCTTCTAAAGAAACAAAAACACCATTCTAAAATATCAAAGAGGGCATTGACAGACTTGAAAAGTTTGATCTGTGGACTCCAGGTTAAGAACATTTGTTTTAGGGGAAAGAGTCTACCCAAATATTTAATGTTCCACTTCTTCAGTCCGGTAGTTCCCCAGGATCAAGGTCTCTCTAGAGACAGTGGTGGAAAAGTTTATACCCTGGAAAGTCACCCCTGAGCAAATAGTCTTTAGCAAACAAGAACCATGTGAGTGAAAATTAGGGCACAGCTTTAACTCCCAACTCTTTCTTTTTAAAAACTTTTCTTTTATTAATTATTATGCACTCACAAGAAATTGCAGCATTAGCACAGAGAGGTCCTATGTACTGGGTCCTATGTACCCAGTTTCCCCTAACAGTGATATCTTATATCATTAAAGTTCATATCAAAAACAGGAAATTAATCGGCTCAACACAATTATCTAGACTATAGCTCTTACTCAGATTTTACTAGTTTTTGAATGCACTCATTTTTGGAGTATGTCTTTGTGTGTAATTCTATTACATCACATGTGCAAATGGATACAACCCTCACGACAGTCAAGAGACAGAAGTGTTCTGTCACAACAAGGAAACGCCCAATGTCACTACTTTATAATCATAGCTTTCCTCTCATTGACTATATGTTCTTAGCTGTTTTCCATCTCTCTATATAATTTTGTCAATTTTGAGAATTTTATTCACTATATTCTCAAAAGAGAATGGAGTCACACAGGGATTACCTTTCTTTCACTCAGTGTAAGCCTCCTGGGGATCAGTCTCTGTTGCAACCTATATCAGAAACTTGTTTCTCTTTATTCAGTTCAGCTCAGTCCAGTTACTCAGTTGTGTCCAACTCTTTGCAACCCCATGAACTGTAGCACACCAGGCCTCCCTGTCCATCACCAACTCCCGGAGTCCACCCAAACCCATGTCCATTGAGTCAATGATGCCATCCAACCATCTCATCCTCTGTCATCCCCTTCTTCTCCTGCCCTCAATCTTTCCCAGCATCAGGGTCTTTTCCAATGAGTCAATTCTTCACATTAGATGACCAAAATATTGAAGTTTCAGCTTCAGCATCAGTCCTCCCAATGAATATTTAGGACTGATTTCCTTTAGGATGGACTGGTTGGATCTCCTTGCTGACTAAGGGACTCTCAAGAGTCTTCTCCAATACCACAGCTCAAAAGCATCAATTCTTTGGCACTCAACTTTCTTTGTAGTCCAACTCTCACATCCATATATGACCACTGGAAAAACCATAGCCTTGACTAGATGGACCTTTGTTGGCAAAGTAATGTCTCTGCTTTTTAATGTGCTGTCTAGATTGGTCATAGCTTTTCTTCCAAGGAGCAAGCGTTTTTTAATTTCATGGCTGCAGTCACTATCTGCAGTGGTTTTGGAAACAAAGTCTGTCACTGTTTCCATTGTGTCCCCATCTGTTTGCCATGAAGTGATGGGACCAGATGCCATGATCTTCATTTTTTGAACGTTGAGTTTTAAGCCAGATTTTTCACCTATTCAAGTATAAGGTTTTGTTTTTGTTTTGGCCATGCCACACAGCATGCAGAATCTTCCCCCACCAAGAATTGAACCCATGCCCCTGCATTGAGAGTGTGGAGTCTTAACCACTGGACCACCAAGGAGGTCTGTAGGTTTTGTGTGTGTGTGTGTGTGTGTGTGAACATAAGTTTATATTTCTCTAGGATAAATACCCAGGAGTGCAATTTTGGGGTCCTAAAGTAAAAAATTGCCAGACTGTTTTCCAGTTTTAGTTCCTACCAGGAATGTATGAGAGTTCTAATTGCTCCATATTCTGGTCAGCACTTAATATTGTCAGTACTCTTCATGTTAGTCATTCTGATAGGTGTATAGTGATATTTCATTATGATTTTAATTTGCATTTCACTAATGACCTGTGTTGCTGAACATTTTTTCATGTGTTTTTAAGTTCATACCATCTTCTTTGGTAAAGTGTATGTTCTTTTGCCAGTTTTTGAATCAGACCCCACTTATTGTTCAGTTTAGAGTGTTCTTTATATATTCTGTGTATAAGCTTTTGTTGGATCTTGGATTTCCAAATATTTTCTCCCAGTCAATGTTGTATCATTCTTTTAACAAGACTTGTTGTGTCATTCTTTCAACAAGGTTTTCTCATTGAAAAACAGTTTTTTTATTTTTTTTTACTAATGTATCTATTTTTAAATAGATTGTGCAGTTGATGTCATATCTAAGAACTCTTCTTCTTATGCAGGATGACAAAGATTTACTCCTACATTTTCTTCAAAAAGTTGGAGGGAATGTAAATTGCTACAACCACTATGGAAAATAGAATGGAGGTTCCTCAAAACACTAAAGATAGAGCTACCATAAGATCCAGAAATTCCACTTCTTGGCATTTATCCAAAGAAAACAAAAATACTAATTTGAAAAAATACACACACCCCTATGTTCATTGCAGCATTATTCACACCAGCCAAGATATGGAAACAAAAGTTCCATTGGTGGGTGAGTGAATAAAGAAACTTGTTGTTTAGTCACTAAGTCATGTCCGACTCTTGCATCCTCATGGACTGAAGCTCACCAGGCTTCCCTGTCCTTCACTATCTCCCAGAGTTTGCTCAAACTCATGTTCACTGAGTCAGTGATGCCATCTAAACATTTCATACTCTGCTGCCCCCTTTTCCTTTTGCCTTCAATCTTTCCCAGAACAAGGGTTTTTTCAAATGGCTCTTTGCCACAGTATTGGAGCTTCAGCTTCAGCAACAGTCCTTCCAATGAATATTCAGGATTGATTTCCTTTAGGATTGACTGGTTTGATCTCCTTGCCATCCAAGGGACTCTGAAGAGTCTTCTCCAGCACCACAGTTGAAAAGCATCAATTCTTTGGTGCTCAGCCTTCTTACATTCATACATAACTACTGGAAAAATTGTAACTTTGACTATATGGACCTTTGTTGGCAAAGTGATGTCTCTTCTTTTTAATACATTGTCTAGGTTTGTCATAGTTTTCCTTCCAAGGAGCAAATGTCTTTTACTTTCATGGCTGCAATAACTGTCTACAGTGATTTTGGAGCCCAAGAAAATAAAATCTGTTGCTGCTTCCACTGTTTTGCTCCTCTATTTGCCACGAAGTGATAGGACCAGATGCCATGATCTTAACTTTTTGAATGTTGAGTTTTAAGCCAGTTTTTTCACTCTCCTCTTTCACCCTCATTAAGCTTTTTAGTTCCTCTTCATTTTCTGCCATTTCTGCCACTTCACATCTGCATATCTGAGGTTGTTGATATTTCTCCCAGAAATCTTGATTTCAGCTTGTGATTCATTATGCATGATGTACTCTGTATATGTTAAATAAGCAAGCTGACAATATACAGCCCTGACATACTCCTTTCTGAATTTTGAACTAGTCCTGTGTTCCATGTCCAATTCTAACTGTTGCTTCTTGACCTGCATACAGGTTTTTTAGGAGGCAGGTAAGGTGGTCTGGTATCCCCATTTCTTGAAGAATTTTCCAGTTTGTTGTGATCCACACAGTCAAAGGCTTTAGTGTAATCAATGAAGCAGAAGTAGATTTTTTAAAAATTCTCTTGCTTTCTCTATGATCCAACAAATGTTGGCAATTTGATCTCTGGTTCCTCTGACTTTTCTAAATCTAGCTTGTACATCTGGAAGTTCTCCGTTCACATACTGCTGAAGCTTTAAGAATTTTGAGCATTACCTTTCTAGCATGTGAAATGAGTGCAATTGTATGGTAGTTTGAATATTCTTTGGCATCGCCCTTTTTTGGTATTGGAATGAAAACTGACCTTTTCCAGTCCTGTGGCCACTGCTGAGTTTTCCAAATTTTCTGACATACTGAGTGAATATATATATTATATATATATGTATATAT
>SJYT01026718.1:21460-69344 GCA_006410635.1 Cephalophus harveyi | reverse complement strand
ATATAATAGAGAGTTTCATGGAGCATAAATAAATGCAGCCATGTTTTAGGAGGTATTAAAGCTGTGAACTAGAATGTTATTAGGAACCAAGGTACTTCTGTTTCTTTTAGTCACCCTCTCATTTCATGTGTTCTTTGCCTTCCCATATTCACTCCAGTCTTCAGTTTGTAATCATGACTTCTCTGTTTTCCCACTAACTTGACTAAATAGGTTTTCCCCTGTTGGGTTACAAGTCCTAGGTTTAAGTGACCAGCAGTGACTGACTAGCATCTCTGTATTCCAGTTTGAAATTCTCAGGATGGAATCTGGTTGTCCCAACTTGAATCAGGGATGCTGTATGATTCAGTTAGTTTGGTACAGAAGTCAGGATGACAGCATGGATGCCAGAACCTTGCCTCTATGAGAGGAAGAATCCAATTGTCAGAGAAAGGGGATGGTGGGTTCAGTAGACCTCTTAAAGCAGACAATGTATGAGGACTCATTGAAAAAATATAAGTAGTGGATGATAGATACAAGATGGTGGAATAGAAGGACATGTGTTCATCTTCTCTTGTGAGAACTCCAGGGTTACAACTTGCTGTTGAACAATCATCAACAGGAGAATGTTGGATCCCACCAAAAGGGGATACCCTACATCCAAGGGCAGAGGAGAGGCCCCAGCAAGATGATAGGAGGGGCAAAATCATGTTTAGAATCAAACCCCCTACCCACCAGAGATGAGCAGAGGGCTCAAACAAAACCTTGTGTGCACCAGGAGACCCCAGAGAGACTGAACAAGACTTGCCTTTGAGTGTTTGAGTGTCTCCTGTGGAGGCACGGGTCAGCAGTGCTCTGCTTCGGGGACAGGGGCTCTGGCTCCAGCAGACCTGGGTATGGCATAAGCCCTCTTGGAGGAGGTCACCATTAACCCCACCATAGAGCTGCCAGAACTTACACAGGACTGGGAAACAAACTCTTGGAGGGTACAGACAAAACCTTGTATGCACCAGGACCCAGGAGAAAGGAGCAGTGATCCCACAAGAGACTGACCCAGATTTGGCCGTGAGTGTCCAGGAGTGTCTGGCAGAGGTGGGGGTCAGGGGTGGCCTGCTGCAGGGTTGGGGCACTGAGTGCAGCAGTGAGTGCTTGAGACTTTCTGAAGAAGGTCGCCATTATCTTCATTAATTCCATCATAGTTTGGCCTCAGGTCAAACAACAGGGAGGGATCACAGCCCCGCCCATCAACAGAAAATTGGATTAAAGATTTACTGATCATAGCCCTGCCCATCAGAACAAGACCCAGTTTCCCCTCAGTCAGTCTCTCCCATCAGGAAACTCCTATAAGCCTCTTATCCTTATCCATCAGAGGGCTGACAGAATGAAAGCCACAATCACAGAAAACTAATCAAATTGATCACATGGACCACAGTGTTGTCTAACTCACTGAAACTATGAGCCATGCTGACCCAAGACAGACAGGTCATGGTGGAGAGATATGCCAAAACGTGGTCCACTGGAGAAGGGAATGGCAAACCACTTCGGTATTCTTGCCTTGAGAACCTGATGAACAGTATGAAAAGGCAAAAAGATAGGACACTGAAAGATGAATTCACCAAGTCAGTAGGTGCCCAATGTGCTACTGGAGAACAGTGGAGAAATAACTCCAGAAAGAATGAAGGGACGGAGCCAAAGCAAAAACAACACCCAGGTGTGGATGTGACTGGTGATGGAAGTAAAGTCCAATGCTGTAAAGAGCAATGTTGCATAGGAACCTGGAATGTTAGGTCCATGAATCAAGGCAAATTGGAAGTGGTCAAACAGGAAATGGCAAAAGTGAACATCGACATTTTAGGAATCAGTTAGCTAAAATGGACTGGAATGGGTGAATTTAACTCAGATGACCATTATATCTACTACTGTGGACAAGAACCCCTTAGAAGAAATGGAGTAGCCCTCATAGTTAATAAAAGAGTCTGAAATCCAGTACTTGAATGCAGTCTCAAAAATGACAGAATAATCTGTTTGTTTCCAAGGCAAACCATTCAATATCACAGTAATCAAAGTCTACGCCCCGACTAGTAATACTGAAGGAGCTGAAGTTGAATGGTTCTATGAAGACCTACAAGACCTTCTAGAACTAACACCCCAAATAGATGTCCTTTTCATTATCAGGGACTGGAATGCAAAAGTAGGAAGTCAAGAGATAGCTGGAGTAATAGGCAAATTTGGCGTTGAAGTACAAAATGAAGCAGGGCAAAGGCTAACAACAGAGTTTTGATAAGAGAACGCACTGGTCATAACAAACACCCTCTTCCAACAACACAAGAGAAGACTCTACATGTGGACATCACCAGATGGTCAGTACCAAAATAAGATTGATTATATTCTTTGTAGCCAAAGATGGAGAAGCTCTATACAGTCAACAAAAACAAGACCAGGAGCTGACTGTGGCTCAGATCATGAACTCCTTATTGCCAAATTCAGACTTAAATTGAAGAAAGTAGGGCAAAACCACTAGACCATTCAGGTATGACCTAAATCAAATCCCTTATAATTATTCAGTGGAAGTGACAAATAATTTCAAGAGATTAGATCTAATAGAGTGACTGAAGAACTATGGACAGAAGTTCATAACATTGTACAGGCGGTAGTGATCAAGACCATCCCCAGAAAAAGAAATGCAAAAAGGCAAAATGGCTGTCTGAGGAGGCCTTACAAATAGCTGAAAAAAGAAGAGAAGTGAAAGGCAAAGGGGAAAAGGAAAGATATACCCATTTGAATGCAGAGTTCCAAAGAATAGCAAGGAGAGATAAGAAAGCCTTGCTCAGTGATCAATGCAAAGAAACAGAGGAAAACAATAGAATGGGAAAGACTAGAGATCTCTTTAAGAAAATTAGAGATACCAACGTAGCATTTCATGTAAAGATGGACACAATAAAGGACAGAAATGGTATGGACTTAAGAGAAACAAAAGATATTAAGTGGTGGCAACAATACACAGAATAACCATACAAAAAAGATATTCATGATGAAGATAACCACGATGGTTTGATCACTCACCTAGAGCTAGACATCCTGGAAGGCGAAGTCAAGTGGGCCTTAGGAAGCATCACTATGAACAATGCTAGCGGAGATGATGGAATTCCAGTTGAGCTATTTCAAATCCTAAGAGAATATGATGTTATAGTTGTGCATTCAATATGCCAGCATCAAGCTGGAATCAAGATTGCCGGGAGAAACATCAATAACCTCAGATATTCAGATAATACCACCCTTATTGCAGAAAGTGAAGAAGAACTAAAGAGCCACTTGATGAAAGTGAAAGAGGAGAGTGAAAAAGCTGGGTTAAAACTCAACATTCTGAAAACTAAGATCATGGTATCTGGCCCCATCACTTCATGGCAAATAGATGGGGAAACAATGGACACAGTGAGAGACTTTATTTTTGGGGGCTCCAAAATCACTGTAGATGGTGATTGCAGCCATGAAATTAAAAGACGCTTGCTCCTTGGAAGAAAAGCCATGGCCAACCTAGACAGNGATCATGGTATCTGGCCCCATCACTTCATGGCAAATAGATGGGGAAACAATGGACACAGTGAGAGACTTTATTTTTGGGGGCTCCAAAATCACTGTAGATGGTGATTGCAGCCATGAAATTAAAAGACGCTTGCTCCTTGGAAGAAAAGCCATGGCCAACCTAGACAGAATATTAAAAAGCAGAGACATTACTTTGCCAACAAAGTAGTCAAAGCTATGGTTTTTCCAGTAGTCATGTATTGATGTGAGATTTGGACTATAAAGAGAGCTGAGTGCCAAAGAACTGATGCTTTTGAACTGTGGTGTTGGAGAAGACTCTTGAGAGTCCGTTGGCCTGCAAGGACATCAAAGCAGTCAATCCTAAAGGGAATCACTCCTGAATATTCATTGGGTGGACTGATGCTGAAGCTGAAACTTCAATACTTTGATCACCTGATGCGAAGAACTGACCCATTGGAAAAGGGTCAGATGCTGGGAAAGATTGAAGGCGGGAGGAGAAAGGGATAACAGAGGATGAGATGGTTGGATGGCATCACCAACTCGATGGACATGCGTTTGAGTAGGTTCCAGGCGTTGGTGTTGGACAAGGAAAGTGTGGTGTTCTGCCGTTCATGGGGTCACAAAGAGTCGGGATCCCATTAATGGTCATCAACTGTTTCTGTCTACTACTTTTTACCTCTGTTTTTTTTTTTTTTTTTGTCATAGATTCCATTTATTAGCCCATAAGGATGATGGACACATGATCTTAGATGAATGGATCATGGTACCTCATACCCTGGCCAAAATCACTATGCTCAGTCCTGCCATGTATCATCTTTCTGGAATCCTTCTCCCCTCCATGATCTGCCCATTCAATCCCTCCCATCCTTTTAGGCTTTACCTTGGGCTTTAGCAGTGTTTATATTTTGGCCTGCTGTTTTCTGCTAATTTTGCACTCATGTACCTAATGCTGTGGGAAGACACAGGGAAGTCTTTAGGGAGGCATCTGAGTCACTAGGAAAAGAACATAAACCTTTCCCAGAAGTCCTCTAGCTGACCTCCTTTTATACTTCACTGGTCAGAACAGGTACCAATTGCTGGTCAGGGAAAAGAGTGTTGCTGTAACTGTCATAAACCAATCATGGCTCATCTTCTAATGCTGGCCTGCCCTCCCTGAGATCAAGAGTTTATGTTGGAGACTTAATCAGTGTTTTGCTTTGTTAGCAAAAGGGTAGGAGAATGCTTGTCAAAATTGTCATAGTTTGAACTCACAGAGGATAGATTTCTTGTGGTCTGACCCTGGCTTTCTTGAACTTGCAGACCACTTCGTCCAGACCTTCATTTTCTTCCTCTGTTCTCCTTCTGTCATATGGTTTTGGATCAGTTTTGTGGCTTCTAGTCCATTTCCTAGAAGGGGAACAGCTCAATGAAAAGTAACAGATGTGACAAAGAAGGGTAAGTGAACAAGCTCAAACCATTTTTTACATGTTGTGTCTGCATTCTTGCAGGAAGTGTTAGGTAGGAAATCTCTAATATATGAAGCCACATAGCATAGGGTAGGAGCTGGACTCCAGAGGCAGATTTTCTGCATTCAAATTCCAGTGTCAATAGTTAATAGTTGTGGTTGTTTTGGGCAAGTAACTTAACTCTTAGTGCCTCAGTTTACTATATACCTCATAGGATTTTTGTGAATACTGAAATGAGATAGTAAGTATAAAACCTTTAGTCTTTTAGTATAATGTTTGCTCATAGTAAGTACTCACTAAATATTACCAGTTGCTACTCTATTATTAACACCACTAGAAAAGTCTGGAAGGAGCACTGCTGTGTCTTAAGGGTGAGTTTCAGGTGATTTGAAATTTTCTTCCTTATACTGTTCTGTATTTTCCAAGTATCCTACAATGAAGCATGTACTTTTTTGACAATCAGAATATGACACACAAAATTTTATTAAAATTGAATCAATATTCCTACCCTCAAATAACCATGAAATTCAAGAATGGTCCCCATTTAAATGGGGACATTTGAAACCATCAAAAAGAATGTGTTACTGGCTATCAGCATGACTACAGTGTGAGCACTTACTGTACCTCTTAGATTCCACTCAAGCCAGAAAACTCCTGGACCAGTATTTCACAGGATTCCTGGGAGAATGTAATAAATGATGGATGAGAAGACATTTTGTAAGACCAGAAGCACATACGGACAGAGAAGATCATAATAACTAGCCTTAGACCTTTGAGTTTGGCCAAGCAAAAGGAGACTGAGTTGCTAACAGTTGACCTTTCTGAATGGGCAGGACTTGGGTCCAGAATTATCAGGTTGGAGGCCAGTTAGGCCTTCAGAGTATACTGGGACCTGGAGAGGCAGTGGGGCTGGGGGTCTGTCCTGAGGGCATAGGGAAGATAGGAAGAAGGGAACTAGCATTTGTTAGTCACCTGGAGCTATCAGTTACTTTATGTAAAATCTCAAAGAACTTAATCCTCACCCACAATTCTGTGGTTTTCAGTCCCCAATTAAAAATGTGTGTATTGAATCTCAGAAAGACGAGATGATTTTCCCAAGGCCCCAGGTGACAAGAGCATGGATTTATGGATTTAAACAATATGGATTTTATCTTTGGGCTTCCCTAATAATTCAGTTTGTAAAAAATCTGCCTGCAATGCAGGAGAGCCCAGTTTGATTCCTAGGTCAGGAAGATCTTTACAATGCTTGGGCCTTTATCTTATATGATACCATGTTCCCTGTGGGTAGAGTGACAATGCACCCTGGTTTGCCCTGGGCCAGTCCCAGCTTATACCTGTGTTCATGGTGTAATAAGGAATAGCCTCTTTTTGCTTTCAAAAGTGTCCCAGCTCAAATGATATATTGTATAGTTACTTTACCAAGGGCACATAGCAATAGGGGCAACCAGGTCAGAGGGGTTCACTCTCTGGTCCCTCTCTCTTCCTCAGAATGCAACATAACTTATATGCTTTCTCCTTTGATCAACAGACTCAATTCAGCTTTGTCTTCTTGTTAAGAGTAACAGCTACCATTTTTGCTGCTGCTGCTGCTGCTAAGTTGCTTCAGTCATGTCCGACTCTGTGCGACCCCATAGATGGCCGCCCAGCAGGCTCCCCCATCCCTGGGATTCTCCAGGCAAGAACACTGGAGTGGGTTGCCATTTCCTTCTCCAATGCATGAAGTGAAAAGTGAAAGTGAAGTCGCTCAGTTGGGTCTGACTCCTAGCGACCCCATGGACTGTGGCTTACCAGGCTCCTCCTTCCATGGGATTTTCCAGGCAAGCGTGCTGGAGTAGAGTGCCATTGCCTTCTCCGACCATTTTTGAATTACCATTTAATCCTTATAACTCTATCATTAGCCCCAATTTAAAGATGAAGAAGCAGATACAGAGGGACATGTGACTTGCCTAAATGGTTCAAAGCTAGTAAGTAGCAGAGGCAGGGCTTCAACACAGATCTGTTTGACTCCGTAATCCAGGACCCACTGAGGAATCTCCATGTGAACTGTCCCAAACTGCAGGGCTTAAGACCTATGAGAATGACAGGCTAGGATACTGCACAGTATGATTTCACTCCCTTTCCTGTAGCAGAGGGAAGAAAGATTCATGGTATCCCTGTTCTCTTCCAGATGGTCTCAAAATCCCCAACAAGTCCACTCTGCAAATATCAGAAAGACTTCCTATCATTGGAGTATGGCCTTCAGACCTTGTCCCCAAGTCATGAACCATCTTTTCATTCTACTCGCAGATGCCTCTTACCATGGCTTTCTTCCATGAAAATCCCATGAAACAAATATCCAGATATTCATCCCATCTCATTTCTAAGTTAAGCAGGTAGTAGACTTGGGGTTTTGAATAATTGGTCCACTTATAGGAGAGCCCTAGTAGTTTTCTCACTGGGAAAGAGTTTGATCAGAGCTAGGTCAAGGGCAAATTCAAAGGCCTGAGTGAAATTACAAGAGGGCCCCAGTCCCCTGCTAGAATTTTGAGTGGAGAAACTGAGGCAAAAGACTGGGACTTTGTAGCTAGTTGATACCTGGGGCCTAGAGAGAATTCCAGAAGAAAGAAAGGAAGGAAAGAAATAGAAATGGTTACAACTTGGAAGCCAATCTCAGATCTACTAGATCTATTGGGAAAGACTATAGTAAGGCAAAGGAGGTGAGGGATGACAAAAAGCTTTTTCAGTAGCCTTACATATTTATTTAATAGAAATAATTAGTAGGGACATGTATAAACACAAGGGACAACATAAGTCTCAAACTCAGAGGCAGCAAGAACCTACTTCTCCCTTTTCTTCAGCAATAGCATTTTTATCCAATAGGTTAGCCTTCTCCATTTCCTTCATACTCTGAAGAAAAAGTAGATTCTGCTTGTCCTAACAAGAGCCAACAGGAAGTGCTCAGTGGAGTCACTGTCTCTTAAGTCACTCCCAGGGAATCCAGCTCTCAGCCCCTGGCTATACGCTGCTGCCCGGGGTGGTGGCCCAGAGGGGAGCACTGTCGTCTTCCTCCGGGGCAGGTCTCCTGCTTCTCCTCCTCCTCGCTTCTGTCCTCAGCCTTGTTCGCTTTGGCTATCAGGCTCTGCATTGGCAGAGGAGATGATATCAGGTCTTCAAGCAGCTCATGGACTACGTTTTTGAGAAAGAAAGGGAGAGGGGGATCCAAAAGGCCAGCCCTAGTTGCTCAGCCAGGATTCTGGCATCTGAGTATCTGGTTATCTTGTAGTTCTCATGCTGAGGTTTCACACGTCCAGAAAAATGTGTGATCTGAAACAGACTCATAGAGAACAGACTTGTGATTGCCAAGAGGGATGTGGGTGGGGGAAGGAAGGCCTGGGAGTTTGTGGTTAGCAGATGTAAACTATTATATATAGGATGGATAAACAACAAGGTCTTACTGTATAGCACAGGAAAATATTCAATGGCCTGTGATAAACCATAATGGAGAAGAATATAAATAATGTTTATATGAGTATAACTGAATCACTTTGCTGCACAGCAGAGATTGGCACAACATTGTAAATCAACTATACTTCATTAAAAAATAAAATTTAATAAAGAAAAGAAAAATGTGTGATCTAGTCTGGCTACTCCCCAACTCCAGGCCATGAGCTTGGTCATATGGCCAGAAGGAAAAGCCCCTAAATAATTGGGTATTCTGGCAGTGTAATCTATAGAGAGGGATGATTCAGACACAAAGAGCTTCCCCTACTCCTTGACTCAAAGATGCCCAACTAGAATAGTGGCTGTAGG
The DNA here is from genome assembly GCA_006410635.1 of Cephalophus harveyi. NCBI lineage: Eukaryota > Metazoa > Chordata > Mammalia > Artiodactyla > Bovidae > Cephalophus > Cephalophus harveyi. The sequence continues at coordinate 60,591 of SJYT01026718.1, read as the reverse complement.
CTACACTTGATTTTGGGCAACCAGCACTTGGTGGCCATACCCTTGAGAATCAAAATGGGATGGTTGGTGATAATCAGTGCAGCAATTGATACCTGTATCAGCTGCTCACCCATCAGGAAGGGCTCCTTGTCTTTAGCCCTGCTGCTGAAGTGAAGGTAGACCTAGGCGTACGCATAGTACTTGCCACCCTGGCTGAGCCAAAGTGCCTCTGCCTGGTAGGTGAGGTTGTGCCAGGAAGATAGCAGGTCTGAGGCCTCCCAGGCTGTGTACGAGTGAGGACTGGGGCAGCTCCTCAGAACGGGTTGGAGTTTCTGGAAGGAAAAGAGGAACAGGTAGTTGTTAAGGATGAAAGATACCATCAACCTAGAGTTCCATCAGCTCTTCAGACTCAACTTACCTCTATTCCAGCCTTCTAAAGGCCCTGAAGGTTTTTAAACAGGAGAGCAACTGGTTTAAATTGTCATGAGAACCACAGAGCTGGGTTTGAGTCTGGGCTGTACCACTCATTAGCCAGGAAACCTTGAGTAAGGGATTTTAACTTTTCTAAGCCTCCATTTCCTCAAAATGTAAAACAGGAAAAATAATTTCTACTTCAATGTGGAGACTATATGAGACAGTGTAAGAAAAGGGCCGGGGACAGTTTGACACATAAGGGACATTCAAAACAAAGTTTCTACTCTTTATTACTGAAAGCAAGACGAATTAGCTAAATTTTCAAGCCCCTGTATTATATGGCCCTAACCTGTGTTTCCGGAAAAGGTTCCACTCCAGTACTCTTGCCTGGAAAATCCCATGGGTGGAGAAGCCTGGTAGGCTGCAGTCCATGGGGGTCGCTAAGAGTTGGGCACGACTGAGCGACTTCACTTTCACGCATTGGAGAAGGACATGGCAACCCACTCCAGTGTCTTGCCTGGAGAGTCCCAGGGACGGAGGAGCCTTGTGGGCTGCCGTCTATGGGGCTGCACAGAGTCGGATATGACTGAAGCGACTTAGCAGCAGCAGCAGCAGCAGCAGCAACCTCTGTTTCAGCCTTGGTCTCCCGCTGCTTCTCTATTACAGCTTTCAGGGCCAATCATGTAGCTGCTAAGTCACTTCAGTCGTATCCGACTCTGTGCGACCCCATAGACGGCAGCCCACCAGGCTCCACCGTCCCTGGGATTCTCTAGGCAAGAACACTGGAGTGGGTTGCCATTTGCTTCTCCAAAATCATGTAGGATAAATCCTTATTTCCTCGCCCTGCCCATGAGTGGTTCCACTTCTCTATCTTTCATTATGCCCTTCCCCAGCTCAGATTTCTATCGCAATCCTCTCTGCCTAAGCAAATCCAGTCCACCCTTCACATTCCCACCCACCCAGGAGGCAGAGCTCCAGGGCACCAGAGTGAGGTGAGCAGAGATGAGAGAGGAAGGGGTGACCAGCTGCCCTTCAGAAGCACTGACAGTGTCCTTCTCGACTCTTGTGAGGGAGGTGGAAAAATAAACCTTATTGGTAAAGGGCATGGGACAGAGGTGAGATAGTGGTGTAGAAAAACATCATTTGGGATTGCAAGCCACTCCAGTTAATGAGCCTACATTTCCCCAACAAGAATCAATTCTCAAGGCCTGCAGACCAAGTGTTTCTGGGCCCCAGAGCCGAGACCAATTAGAGTTACAATTTCTGGAAATTTACTTTTAAGTACTTTAACAAAGAGAGTGGGACCCATGTGCATGTATCTGGTTAGTGTTGATCAACATTCTAGGAGCTTTTGGTTAACATCTGAAGTATCTTAATTAGAAATGCACAAGCCATGTGTTAGTTGTCATTTGAAAAAGCCCATGCTACAGTGGGCTGTCATGAATACTTAAGTTTTCTCCAATGGACACCAGAGATTGTGATAAAGAATGATGCACATTAGAAGTGATTTTTTTTCTCATTGGTGAAATGAGTGCTGTTCAAGATATGTAGACTGGCTAGAAATGCACAGGCTCTCCTACCTTTTATATAAAGGCTTTAAGAATTTAGCCCAGTAGCATAATTCCTGTTGAAGAGTGCCTCTAGGCTTAGCAATCCTAACTCATCCATTCTTCAGAGGCTTATTACAGGATTTGTCACCTGAACCCTACCATTAAAAGATGTTACATGACAAGTTCTATCAAGGTGTCTAAAGGTATCTAGGAATTTAGTGAACTTATAGAAGAGGCCATATTTTTGTACCTGCTTACTCTCTCCCTTGTACTCTACATCTGGTCTGTCAGCAGATCCTAATGGTTCAACCTTGAAAATATTTATCCAGAATGCAATCACTTTTCACCATGCTCCTTGCTATTATTCTGGTGTGAGCCACCAGGAATCACCTTTAACTGAATGATTGCAAGAGTGCCAGCTGGACTTCCTGTTCTGCCCTTGACTCCCCTGAGTCTTTCTTTTTCCGTAGAGCAGCCCTAATGTTCCTTTTAAAATAGACATCACATAAGTCAGCCGGTATCACTTCTTTGCTTCAAACCCTCCAATGGCTTCCTGTCTCATTCAGAAGAAAAACCAAAGTGGTAACCATGGCTCCCAAGAACCTAGCTGATTTTGTGCTCCATTCACCCACCAATCTCCATTGTTCAGTTCAGTTCAGTTCAGTTCAATCGCATTGCTAGTCTTACTTTATTACTCTTTCTGCTCATTCACTGTCCACCAGCTGCACTGGCCTCCTCACTATTCCTCAAGCATTCCAGGCACTCTACCTTCTCAGGCCCTTTACACTTGCATTTTTCTTTGCCTGGAATGTTGCTCCCAGGTAGATGAATGGCTACTTCCCTTGCTTTCTTCAGCTCTTTACCCCAAAGGCATCTTCTCAATGTGGCTTTCTCTAGCCACACCATCTCCATTCCAAAGCTTCTTATTCCCCCTACTCTGCTTTATTTCTCTCCTTATAACTTGCAAGAATCTAGCATACTATATATTTTTACTAATTTCTTTTTTGTTGTTCACCTCTTAGGAAGATGTAAGCTCCACAAGTGCAGGGATTTTTGACTGCTTTATTTCTCACTACTGTCTTTGGTGCCTAGAATATGTATGTAGTAGACCTTCTGTGAGTATTTGTTGAGTGAATGAATGCATGTTTCTATAAGACTGGTATGGCAAAGGATAGTAGCAAACCTTTTCTACCTTTCTCTACCTGAGAGGTAGAGTCTAATTCCCCTTTCCTTAAATCTGAGATGGCTGGATGGCATCACTGACTCAATGGATGTGAGTCTGAGTGAACTCCGAGAGATGGTGATGAACAGGGAGGCCTGGCGTGCTGCGATTCATGGGGTCGCAAAGAGTCGGACACGACTGAGTGACTGAACTGAACTGAACTGAGCTGGACTTAGTGATTTGTTTGGCCAAAGGAATGAAGCAAAAGTGACACTCTGGAACTTCTGGAGGTAGGTCAGAAGACTTGCAGCTTTTTCCCAGGTCTCTTATAACACTCACTCTGGAAGGCTTAAGCTGTCATGTAAGAAATCCCATCTACCCCGAGACTGCCATGCCACAGAGTTCCCATATAGGCACCTTGCTCAACAGTTTCGTCTGAGCTCGGCCTTCCAGTCATCCCTACTAAGGTGCCAGACATGTGAGTGAAGCCATCTTGGACCCTCCAGATCATCCCAATCCACCAGCTGAGAGCAACTTCAGTCACATGGGACAAAAGAATCATTCAGCCAAACCCTGATGGAATTCCTGACTCACACGATTGTGAGATATGAGAAAATGGTTGTTCTTTTAAGCCACTAAGTTCTGGAGCACCTTGTTACACAGTAATAGATAATTAGGACCCCCAGGAAATACCAACCCATCAAAAGCCCTGCCTGGGCACCTGGGGAAGCAACTCACCTTTCTGGATGCTCTGCTAGAGAATATTATCAGTCCTCTGAAGGAAAGCTAAACAGCTCTGAGAAGATAAACTTCTAGCTAGGCCCCATCTCAGGGGCAGAGGTCATGGGCTAGAAGGAGAAAAGAGGCCATTATCACTGGACAGGTCAGATCCTTCCAGGCCACATCCATTATCACATCCTTCTCGGGTCCCTCACTCACCAAGGACACATTTCTTAATGCTGTCAGCAAGCTTGAAGGACATCTGATCAGGAGTCAGGGGACTCCAGCATGCCCTTTGGCAACTGTAAGCATTTCAACTCTTTGGGACTTCTAAGTGATTGACTCTAAGAAAAATATAACAAACCCATGACATAACCTTCCAGATCGAAGGAAGCTGAACCTGAATTACAACAGTGTTACCTGTCCCTGACATTGTTCCAAAGGAGCCTGAAGAGGTAAGAGAGGCACGTTACTAGTTGCACTTTCTAGTCAGGTCTCATTCATTTTTAAAAGTGGAAGATGATCATGATGATCATTTTGTATACAAGTATTGAATCACTATGTTGTACACCTGGAGCTGACACAGTGTTGTAAGTCAACTATACTTCAGTTAAAAAAAAAAAGAAAGAAAAAAAAATCAAAGGTTCAATATCCTTGAGTGTATTTCAAGCTTTAACCTGAAGAAAGTCTTACATCTAACATTTATTTATTACTGATAAATGCATTTTTACATTTCCTTGTTCGCTTTGAGGTGAACCTTATGTCTACTCACCAAATGGCAGCTATAATCCCAAGTGTACAGTATGATCCATTAAAACCAGGTCAATTTGAAGCAAGTCCAAGCCTAGAGTCCTGAATCCAGTGCTAGAAACTGATCAGATGCTTATTACAAAAATAAATCTTTTATATCTTCAAAAAAAAAAGACTCTAGTGGACAGATCCTCACTCCAGTCCCAGCTCAGCCATTTACTTGTTGTGGGGATGTTTCACAGGGCATTTCATCTCTCTAGGCCTCAGTCTTCTCATATGTAAAATAAAGATGTCTCTCAGCAGTAACCAACATATTAGAAACGCCAGTTAGTTTGAGCTCCAAGAAAGTGAAAGGAAGGAAGGTATGAGGTAGTGTCTAAAATGCTAAGATGACCTCAACAAAAGTGCAATAGTAGTCCTAAGTCCCATTTGCTCAGGGTTCACAAGTCATGGTTTTCCCTTCTACCCCCTCTCCATCTTCCTTCCTGTCCCTGGTATAAGGTTGTGTTTGGTTCTGAGACATTCATTCCATCAATAAATATGTCTGACAGTGGAAGGCATTAAGGAAAGTCCCAAGAATCAGATTGCCTCATCTCCTGTTCTCAAGTACCCCTCCTAACCATACCCCTTCACTTCTCATTTTCTTCCACTGCCTACTCTTACCTGCCCTCTCTTAGGTAAGTGTTCCTGACTGTGGGTGGCAGTGAGGATGGGGTGAGGATGGAGGTCCATATTGCTCCCTAGAGGCATTTTGGGAAATAATATGGGAGTACTTTTGTTTGTCACAATAATTGAGGAGGGCAGGATTTGGGTTTGCTAAAGTCCTGCAAGTGCACATGACGGTCCTATCTCATGTGACTTTTGAATGTCCTGCTAGAACATTCATGTAGGTGAAAAGACTTTGAAGTTATCTGAGCTTATAACCTAACTTCATATTAAATAAAAAGACCAAGTATTTTTATACAATTTAAATTAACACTAAAGTTTTCAACAAATGCAACGGAGTATTAAAAAGCAAAGATATCATTTTGCTGACAAAGGTCTGTATAGTCAAAGCCATGATTTTTCTGGTAGTCATGTAGGATGTAACAGTTGTATCATAAAGAAGGCTGAGTGCCAAAGAACTGATGCTTTCAAACTGTGGTGCTGGAGACAACTCTTGAGAGGCCCTTGGACAGCAAGGAGATCAAACCAGTCAATCCTAGAGGAGATCAGTCCTGAATATTCATTGGAAGGACTGTTGCTGAAGCTCCAATACTTTGGCCAACTGATGCAAAGGGACAACTCATTGGAAAAGACCCTGATGCTGGGAAAGATTGAAGGCAAAGGAGAAGAGGGCAGCAGAGGATGAGATAAGGTTAGAGAGCATCACTGACTCAATGGACATGAATTTGAGCAAACTCCAAGAGATAGTGAAGGACAGGGGAGTTTGGCATGCTGTACTTCATGGGGTTACAAAAAAGTCAGACAAATTTAGCAACTGAACAACAATGTCAACAAATAAAAATCAAGGGAAGACTGTGCTTTGTTTTATTCATAGTTTTACCAAGAGTTGTTCATCATTTAGAAAATCATGATGGCAATACATTTCATGGTATTTGGCCAATACAGTACATTTGTATCAGTTGGCATTTTCAGCTGGAGGCAACTGACTTCATTATGTCTTCAAGTGTAATCATGACTAAGCATTTAGATATTGAAATATATTTTATTTTACTAAAAATATAATTTTATGTCCTTAGTATTATAGTTGGAGAAGGCAATGGCACCCCACTCCAGTACTCTTGCCTGGAAAATCCCATGGATGGAGGAGCCTGGTAGGCTGCAGTCCATGGGGTCGCTAAGAGTCGGACATGACTGAGCGACGTCACTTTCACTTTTCACTTTCATGCATTGGAGAAGGAAATGGCAACCCACTCCAGTATTCTTGCCTAGAGAATCCCAGGGATGGGGGAGCCTGGTGGGCTGCCGTCCGTGGGGCCGCACAGAGTCGGACACGACTGAAGCGACTTAGCAGCAGCAGCAGTATTATAGTTAGGACATTGTACTCTTTTCAAATTATTTGAAAAGAGTGGTTATTTATCCACAAACTCCATTTCAGGATAATAAGAGGGTATTACAAAATATTTGTTATAAAAAGTCATTATTGAGTTTGATGGTTGAGAATGACTGTCTTAGAGATTCCTTCCTTTCTAATCCTCATTTCTCCATGAGCCTCTGTCCTGACCTCAACTTGTCTACACTCCACAGCTGAAATCTTCTACTTTCATGCTTTGCAATTCTCTCAAAATTCATGTGTATTCTGTGGTAGCCAGCCTTCAAAATGGCCCCCAATGATCCCTGCCTTCTGGTATTCATACCTTTGTGTAGTCCCCTCTCATACTGAAAAAGGTTGACTTGTGTAATCAATAATATATTGTGAAAGTGATGGAATAGTTTTAAGCTAGGTCATAACTTACTTTATAGTTTCTGCCTGTCTCTCCTTCTTAGATCATTCTTCCTGAGGGAAGCCTGCTGCCATGTGAAGAGGACACTTAAGTAGCTCTATGGAAATGAAGAACTGAAGCCTCATGCCAACAACCAGAACCTTGCTAGCCGTGTAGTAAACTACCTTAGTAATGAATCCTCCAGCTCTAGCCAAGTCTGCAGGTGATGGCAAGCCCAGCTGACATCCTGTCTACAATTTCAAGAAAGACCCTGAGTCATCATCACCTATTTAAACTATTCCCAGGTTCATGACCATGATCAACTGTGTGAGATAAATATTTATTTTTGCTTTTCTGATTTCAGAGCGTATGCCTATTTAAAAATTTTATTGATGTATAGTTGATTTACATTGTTGTGTTAGTTTCAGGTGTTGAGCACAGTGATTCAGTTATATATATATGTACGTATATTAGTTATATATATATATATATATATATATTCTTTTCAGATTCTTTTCCCCTATAGGTTATTATAAGGTACTGAGTATAGTTCCTTATGCTATACAGTAGGTCCTTGTTGGTTATCTATTTTGTATATAGTAGTATGTATCTGCTAATCCCAACCTCCTAAATTATCCCTCCCCATTTACTGTTATTTTAAGCCACTAACTTTGAGGATATTTTGCGAGTGATGACTGACATTTTATTTTATTGAAGTGTGGTTGATTTACAATGCTGTAGTTTCAGGTGTGCAACAAAGTTATTCAGATATATATTCACTATTTTTCATATTCTTTTCCATTATAAGTTATTGAATATAGTTCCCTGTGCTATACAGTAGATCCTTCAGTTCAGTTCAGTCCAGTCACTCAATCATGTCGGACTCTTTGCAACCCCATGAACTGCAGCACACCAGGTCTCCCTGTCTACCACCAACTCCCGGAGTCCACCCAAACCCATATCCACTGAGTCGGTGATGCCATCCAACCATCTCATCCTCTGTTGCCCCCTTCTCCTCCTGCCCTCAATCTTTCCCAGCATCAGGGTCTTTTCAAATGAGTCAGCTCTTTGCATCAGGTGGCAAAAGTATTGAAGTTCCAGCTTCAACATCAGTCCTTCCAATGAACACCCAAGACTGATTTCCTTTAGGATGGACTGGTTGGATCTCCTTGCAGTCCAAGGGACTCTCAAGAGTCTTCTCCAACACCACAGTACAAAAGCATCAATTCTTTGGCGCTCAGCTTTCTTTATAGTCCAACTCTCACATCCATACTTGACCACTGGAAAAACCATAGCCTTGACTAGATGGACCTTTGTTGATAAAGTAATCTCTCTGCTTTTCAATATGCTCTCTAGGTTGGTCATAACTTTCCTTCCAAGGATTAAGTGTCTTTTAATTTCATGGCTGCAGTCACCATCTGCAGTGATTTTGGAGCCCAGAAAAATAAAGTCTGACACTGTTTCCACTGTTTTACCATCTATTTGCCATGAAGTGGTGGGACCAGATGCCATGATCTTAGTTTTCTGAATGTTGAGCTTTAAGCCAACTTTTTCACTCTCCTCTTTCACTTTCAACCAGAGGCTCTTTACTTCTTCTTCACTCTCTGCCATAAGGGTGGTATCATCTGCATATCTGAGGTTATTGATATTTCTCCCAGCAATCTTGATTCCAGCTTGTGCTTCCCCCAGCCCAAAGTTTCTCATGATGTACTCTGCATATAAGTTAAATAAGCAGGGTGACAATATATAGCCTTGACATACTCCTTTTCCTATTGGGAACCAGTCTGTTGTTCCATGTCCAGTTCTAACTGTTGCTTCCTGACCTGCATACAGGTTTCTCAAGAGGCAGGTCAGGAGGTCTGGTATTCCCATCTCTTTCAGAATTTTCCACAGTTAATTGTGATCCACACAGGCAAAGGCTTTGGCATAGTCAATAAAGCAGAAGGAACTCTTGCTTTTTTGATGATCCAGCAGATGTTGTCAATTTGATCTCTTGTTCCTCTGCCTTTTTTAAAACCAGCTTGAACATCTGGAAGTTCACGGTTCACATATTGCTGAAGCCTGGCTTGAAGAATTTTGAGCATGACTTTACTAGCATGTGAGATGAGTGCAATTGTGCGGTAGTTTGAGCATTCTTTGGCATTGCCTATCTTTGGGATTGGAATGAAAACTGACCTTTTCCAGTCCTGTGGCCACTGCTGAGTTTTCCAAATTTGCTGGCAGATTGAGTGCAGCACTTTCACAGCATCATCTTTCAGGATTTGAAACAGCTCAACTGGAATTCCATCACCTCCACTAGCTTTGTTCATAGTGATGCTTCCTAAGGCCCACTTGACTTCACATTCCAGAATGTCTGCTCTAGATGAGTGATCACACCATCATGATTATCTTGGTAGTGAAGATCTTTTTGGTACAGTTCTTCTGTGTATTCTTGCTACCTCTTCTTAATATCTTCTGCTTCTGTTAGGTCCGTACCATTGCTCATCAATTTTATATATAGTAGTTTATATATGTTAATCCCAAATTCTTAATTTATCTCTCCTCACCCACTTCCCCTTTGGTAAACACAGAATTGTTTTCAATGTCTGTGAGTTTATTTCTATTTTGTAAATAAGTCATTTGTATTCCTTTTTATATTCTACAAATAAATGGTATCATCTGATGTTTGTCTTTCTCTTTCTGACTTACTTCACTTAGTATGATGATCTCTAGGTACATCCATGTGGCTGCAAATGGCATGATTTCACTTTTTTATGGCGAAGTAATATTCCATTGTGAATTTAAACCACAATTTTTTTAATCCATTTGTCTGTCAATGGACATTTAGGTTGTTTTCAAGTTTTGGCTATTGTTAATAGTGCTGCTATGAGCATAGGGATGTATGCCTTTTCAAATTATAGGTTTTTTGTAGATATAAGCCCAGGCCTGGGGTTGCTGGATCATATGCAAACTACACTTTTAGTTTTTTGAAGAACCTCCATTCTGTTCTCCATAGTGGCTGCACCAATTTACATTCCTACCAACAATGTAGGAGGGTTCCCTTTTCTGCACACCCTCTCCAGCATTTGTTATGTGTAGAACTTTTAAATGTTTCTATCACTTTATTTGTTTATATTTGGCCACACAGAATGCGAGATCTTAGTTTCCTGACCAGGGATCGAACCCATGCTCCCTGCAGTGGAAGAGTGACGTCTTTACCACTAGACAGCCAGGAAAGTACATGTTACTTGTAGACTTTTTAATGATGACCATTCTGACTGGTGTGAAGTGATACCTCACTGTAGTTTTGGTTTGCATTTCTCTAATAGTTAGTAGTGTTGAGCAGCTTTTCATGTGCCTATTACCCTTCCATATGTCTTCTTTGGAGAAATGTCTATTTAGATCCTCTGCCAATTTTTTTATTGGATTGTTTTTGTTGTTGTTGTTGTTATTGAGTTGTGTGAGCTGTTTGTGTGTTTTGGAAATTAAGCCACTGTTGGTTGCATCATTTACAAAAATTTTCTCCCTGACTGCAGGTTTTTTTTTTGTTTGTTTGTTTGTTTATGGTTTACTTTGCTGTTCAAAAGCTTATAAGATTGATTAAGTCCCATTTGTTTATTTTTGCCTTTATTTTTTTTGCCTTGGGAGACTGATCTAAGAAAACATCACTACAATTTATGTCAGAGAATGTTTTGCCTATGTTCTCTTCTATGAGTGTTATGATGTCATGTTGTATATTTAGTCTTTTAAGCCATTTTGAGTTTATTTTTGTATATGGTGTGAGGGAGTGTTCTAACTTCATTGATTTATATGCAGCTAAGTGACTGACCCTTTTATGCTTTTTCTAGGTTGTTGATCTCATCTTAATAGAATATAAGCATGAGAGGGCATAAACCTTGTCTATTTTGTCCATTATTGTATCCCCCAAGTGTAGAACAATGCTTGGCACATGGCAGCTGCCCTGACATATAAGAAGCTGCCAAAAAATAATTGAATGACTGAATTAACTTTGGAAAAAAGATATAATAATATAAAGGGAAATATGACTATTATTATTTGTAAGAATATGATTGTCTACATAAAAAGTCTAAGACAATCAATTGAGAAACCATTAGAAGCAATAAAAATAACTCAGCTAAGTGGCATAGATGCAAGGGCAACATACAAAAAAATAGTAATATTTTTATATACCAACAATAATCAACTATTCAACATAATAGATAAAAGATCCTAAAAGAAATAAAAAATAAAAAAGATCCTAGTCACAACTCCCAGAAGTATAAATTGCCTAGGGGGAGAAATCTAATAACAAGTTTTACAAAATCTAGATGAAGAAAAGCATAAAGCTTTACAGATGGAAATGGAAGAATATCTGAGTGAAGTGATAGACATGGTAAAACTCAATATTGTAAAGATATCAACAACCTAAAAATGTATAGAAATTTAATCCCCATCAAAATCCTAATGAAAATTTTTATAAAACCCAACAAATTGATTCTAAGAATCACTTGGAAGAGAAAATGTGCAAGAATAGCTGAGAATCAATGAATCAGAATAATAAGTCCAAAATAGATCCAAGTTTACATGAGAATTCAGTTTTTGACAAAGAAAAGATAAAGTATTCAATAAATGGTCTTAGGAAAACTAGTCCTACATTTAGAAAAAATAAAATTAGATCTTTACCTCACAGGTTGCATAAAAGTAAAATTCATATAGGCTAAAGGCCTAAACATAAAATATAAAATTATAAAAGGAAATATAGGGTAGGGTAGATGTAAAATGTGCTTCCCAGGTACCGCAGTGGTAAAGAATCCTCCTGCCACTGCAGGAGATGCAAGAGATACAGCTTCAATCTCTGGGCTGGGAAGATCACCTGGANAAAAGTAAAATTCATATAGGCTAAAGGCCTAAACATAAAATATAAAATTATAAAAGGAAATATAGGGTAGGGTAGATGTAAAATGTGCTTCCCAGGTACCGCAGTGGTAAAGAATCCTCCTGCCACTGCAGGAGATGCAAGAGATACAGCTTCAATCTCTGGGCTGGGAAGATCACCTGGAGTAAGAAATGGCAACCCACTCCAGTATTCTTGCCTGGGAAATCCCATGGACAGAGGAGCCTGGCGGGCTACAGTCCATGGGGTTGCAAAGAATTAGACACAACTAAACAATTGAGCATGGAGAAGGCAATGGCACCCCACTCCAGTACTCTTGCCTGGAAAATCCCATGGATGGAGAAGCCTGGTAGGCTGCAGTCCATGGGGTCGCTAAGAGTTGGACATGACTGAGCGACTTCCCTTTCACTTTTCACTTTCATGCCTTGGAGAAGGAAATGGCAACCCACTCCAGTGTTTTTGCCTGGCGAATCCCAGGGACGGGGGAGCCTGGTGGGCTGCCGTCTATGGGGTCGCACAGAGTCGGACATGACTGAAGCGACTTAGCAACAGCAAACAATTGAGCATAGCATAGCATAGGCATAAAACATAAGGATACAGGTCAATAAACTTGACTGCATCAAGAGCACAAAACATCTTGAAGACAAAAATATGGAAACAAAAGTACCTCATGAAGGTCAAGGACCATCAGATGACCTAATATTTGTTATTTTATGAGTTGAATATTAAAAATTGTTTTGACAGTTTTTGTTTTGTTTTTTGGTTTGGGGCAATGAAACAATCTTTGGTTTATGTTTCAAGACAGCGGTGCCTCTTTATCTTGAGCTATCTGAAAATTGCAGTGTCTATTCTCATGGATAGAGAATGTTGTACACAATTAATAAATAATTGTGGGAATTTTCAGAATGGCATTAGGAGTTTCAGAGTTAGGAGTTTAGAAAATACTCCCCCTTCCCCAAAAAACCAATAATAAAACTTGGAAAAACAATAATAATAAAAAAAACCCTTAGTGACTCTAGAAGATGATGCCAGTTATTTCCAGGAGCCATCAATGTAGAAGGCTTAGTCAGTGATTCACGTAGACCAATTTTCCTTGCCAGAAATTCAGCATTTGGTTATGCTTTGAATTTATTTTATTTTTTGTATGCTTTCAATTTTGTTTTTGCCTCTAAATGCATCCTAAGTAAATGAATTTTATTATAGTTGTTTAATTTATTTTTAATTGGAGGATAATTGCTTTACAATGTTGTGTTGGTTTCTGCCATACAACAACATGAGTCAGCTATGAAATGAAAGTGAAAGTAGCTCAGTCACGTCTGACTCTTTGCGACCCCATGGGCTATACACTCCATGGAATTCTCCAGGCCAGAATATTGGAGTGGGTAGACTTTCCCTTCCCCAGGGAATCTTCCCAACCCAGGGACTGAACCCAGGTCTTCAGCTTTGCAGGCAAATTCTTTGCCAGCTGAGCTACAAGGGGAACCCAAGAATACTGGAGTGGGTAGCCTATCCCTTCTCCAGGGCATCTTCTTGACCCAGGAATTGAACCGGGGTCTCCTGCATGGCAGGTGAATTCTTTACCAACTGAACAATGAAGGAAGTTGGAAGACTTACAAACCAGCTATTTTGGAAGACTTACAAACTAGCTTTCCTTCATCTATGAGGGAAGCCTAAATCAGCTATAATAAGTGTACATATATCCCCTCCTTCTTGAACTTCACTCCCACCCCTCTGTGTTGTTACAGAGCACAAGGCTGAGCTCCCTGTGCTATACAGCACCTTCCTACTAGTTATCTATTTTACATATGGTAATGTGTATGTTTCAATACCAGTTCTACATTCTTGGATGATGGGTTGTGTACAGAAAATAAATGGTGTCAGTTGGACAGAGTGAGTTTGGGATTTAGCTAACATTTGTTGGCTGACTGTTTGTAACCCCTATGGAATGCAGCACACTGGGCTTCCTTGTCCTCCGCTATCTCCCAGAGTTTGGTCAAGTTCACATCCATTGAATCAGTGATGCTCTCTAACCATCTGATCCTCTGCTGCTGTTTTCTCCTTTTGCATTCATAGCAAAAATAGCCAGGCTTATAACGTAGTTGTAGCACAAGAATATGAGGGAGGGATGACTTTGATAGCTGGCTGTAATAAAATCCCATTATTCATTCAACCATGTTACCAAGTACCAATCAGAAAGCACGGATGATGCAGAAATGAACAAGGCACCAGTCTTCTCTCAATGAGTTCAGTGCAGTGTTGGGAGGCATACAATAAATACCTAATTTCGATTCACTGTGATTCAGCTTTGACATTCACAAAGTGCAGTGGAAAGGAACCATTAGCTCTACCAGAAAGTATGATAGAAGGTGAGAGGTCACTTGGGGCTAGGCCGTGTCTGATAATGTGATGTCATTCATTTGGGGCAATACCGGGTTATTTAAATAAATAGGTGCCTGAATCCCCCTCCCACCTCCCACCCCATATCCTCTCTCTGGATCATCCCCGTGTACCAGCCCCAAGCATCCTGTATCCTGTATCGAACATAGGCTGGTGCTTCGTTCTTACATGATAGTATACGAGCTCGTATACACCCGTGGTGGATTCATGTCAATGTATGGCAAAACCAATACAGTATTGTAAAGTAAAATAATCTATACAGCACCTTCCTACTAGTTATCTATTTTACATATGGTAATGTGTATGTTTCAATACCAGTTCTACATTCTTGGATGATGGGTTGTGTACAGAAAATAAATGGTGTCAGTTGGACAGAGTGAGTTTGGGATTTAGCTAACATTTGTTGGCTGACTGTTTGTAACCCCTATGGAATGCAGCACACTGGGCTTCCTTGTCCTCCGCTATCTCCCAGAGTTTGGTCAAGTTCACATCCATTGAATCAGTGATGCTCTCTAACCATCTGATCCTCTGCTGCTGTTTTCTCCTTTTGCATTCATAGCAAAAATAGCCAGGCTTATAACGTAGTTGTAGCACAAGAATATGAGGGAGGGATGACTTTGATAGCTGGCTGTAATAAAATCCCATTATTCATTCAACCATGTTACCAAGTACCAATCAGAAAGCACGGATGATGCAGAAATGAACAAGGCACCAGTCTTCTCTCAATGAGTTCAGTGCAGTGTTGGGAGGCATACAATAAATACCTAATTTCGATTCACTGTGATTCAGCTTTGACATTCACAAAGTGCAGTGGAAAGGAACCATTAGCTCTACCAGAAAGTATGATAGAAGGTGAGAGGTCACTTGGGGCTAGGCCGTGTCTGATAATGTGATGTCATTCATTTGGGGCAATACCGGGTTATTTAAATAAATAGGTGCCTGAATCCCCCTCCCACCTCCCACCCCATATCCTCTCTCTGGATCATCCCCGTGTACCAGCCCCAAGCATCCTGTATCCTGTATCGAACATAGGCTGGTGCTTCGTTCTTACATGATAGTATACGAGCTCGTATACACCCGTGGTGGATTCATGTCAATGTATGGCAAAACCAATACAGTATTGTAAAGTAAAATAAAGTAAAAATAAAATTAAAAAATAAATAAATAAATAAATAGGTGCCTAGGGCACCAACAAAGCAGGGCATCATAAAAAATGGAATCAATTTTACATTATACATAAAACACAGAAAAATCAGAAGTTGGTTAGATTTTATTCTGTTTTACAATTTACTATCATTTTATTTTGATTTATACATGGAGGGGGAAGTAAAAGGCATAACTTTTTCTAAAATATATTGAAAAAAAATATACTAACCTAAAAATGCATAAAGCATAAATGTACAGCTAAAAGTTGTTATAAAGTAAACATCATGTGACCACCACCCAGGCAAGAAATATAGCATTGCCAACAGCATCCCAAAAGTACCACCTGGAATGGCCAACTGTCTTGATTTGTCTTGAACTGTTATAGTTTAGAAAGCCCTAAAGTTCAGCCCAGGTGGCGCTAGGGGTAAAGAATCTGCCTACCAATGCAGGAGACAGAAGAGATGCAGGTTTGATCCTAGGGTCAGGAAGATCCCCTGGAGAAGGCAATTGCAACCCACTCTAGTATTCTTGACTGGAGAATCCCATGGACAGAGGAGCCTGGGAGGCTACAGACCATGGGGTCACAAAGAGTTGGACATGACTGAGAAACTAACATATTGACTTTTACTTTCAAATCTCAGGAAACCCCTCCTTGGGATGTAAAAAGTCTCAATTTTCAGTGATGGTTGCTAAAGATTGTCAGAGGTGGGGAGGTGGGGTATAAAACCTGTATAGTAACCATCCAAAACAGAGAGTGAAAACAACACAGTTTTTAGTGTTAAATGGATATGGTATTGATTATCTGCCTTCTGTAGTTGTGGCTGAATTTTTCCCCTGGCTGCTGATATTGATAACCATGATTTTGGTCCACAGTAATGAATCATTCATTGTGGCATCACTCTGAATGAATAATGGATGTTTCATTGTTGCATCACTCTGAATGATGCCACTTCAGTGCATTATAATCATGAGCATTAACAGTCTTTGACTTTGCCTGTACTTTGTTGTCTTTTGTATTGAAATAGTGCTAGTTTAACCGTTAACATTGTTAATATTGTCTCCATGTGCCTTAGTCTACTTAGGCTGCAGTAACAAAACATACATAGACTGGCTTAAGAAAATAGAAATTAATTTCTCATGATTTTGGTGGCTAGGAAGTCCAAGATCAAGGCGTAGGCAAGTTTATTTTCTTCTGAGGCCTCTCTCCTGGCTTATAGACTGTGGCCTTCTCCCTATGTCCTTACATGGTCTTTCCTCTGTAAAGCATGCGTTTCTGGTATCTCCCCATGTGTCCAAATTTCTTTTTGTTATAAGGGCACAGTTAGATTGGATCAGAGCCCACCCTGACAACCTTAATCATCCCTTTAAAGGTCCTATATCCAAATAGAGCCACATTCTTTGATATTGGGAGTTGGGCCTTCAACATATGAATTTGGGAGGAATGCATGTTCTGTACAGAGAAGGCAATGGCACCCCACTCCAGTACTCTTGCCTGGAAAATCCCATGGATGGAGGAGCCTGGTAGGCTGCAGTCCATGGGGTCACTAAGAGTCAGATTAGACTGAGTGAATTCACTTTCACTTTTCACTTTCATGCATTGGAGAAGGAAATGGCAACCCACTCCTGTGTTCTTACCTGGAGAATCCCAGGGACAAGGGAGCCTGGTGGGCTGCCATCTATGGGGTCGCACAGAGTCAGACACGACTGAAGCGACTTAACAGCAGTAGCAGTAGCAGCATGTTCTGTAAGAATGCAGATAATGAAAATGAGAACCATTATAATACCAATGCTAGCATCACTGAAAAGAAGGATAAACTACTGTGTTATTTTAGACAGATGAAAAACACATACAATTGGATTAGGGAGGTAATTAACCCAAACAGGACCTATTACGCAATATAAAGAATTTGGGATTGGGCATGGTGAAGAAGGCTGTGTGAAAGCATATATGGAGACTGAAACTTGTAAGTCCTGGATGAGACTGGCCAGTACTTCAAAAGTTTCCCCCAAAGATATCACTGCTTGGTTGAAAATAATAACCACTGAATTAGCATGGACATACAACAAATGAACATTCGTTATCTTGTTATCCCTTTGTTTACTCTATGAAACTGCCTAGATTTACATATCCTGATTCAGAGGTTGCAATTCTAGGCAAACAAAAGGGGGAAATTTTGATGACAGATATGTTGGTCCCTTGACAACAGATATGTCGGTCCCTTGGGTTTCCCTGATGGCTCAGATGGTAAACAATCTGACTGCAATGTGGGAGACCCAGGTTTGATTCCTGGATTGGGAAGATCCCCTGAGAAGGGAATGGCAACCCACTCCAGTACTCTTTCCTGGAGAATCCCATAGACAGAGGCGCCTGGTGGGCTACAGTCCATGGGATCACAAAGAATTGGACACAACTGAGCAACTAACACACACACACACATGTTGGTCCCTTACAGCATAGATCTGATTCTGTTAGATCTTACTAATGATCATGCTTTTTACAGCATATCAAATGATGAGTCTGATCTCAGCAAGAAAAAATATTCCTCTTAGTCATTAGGTACTTCAATTTTTTTAAAAAAGTAGAATTTCATATTGTCTTTTTGATAGCTATGAAGATGTTAAGGAAACCACAGAAAGCAGAATAATACAAACTAGATTTTGCTCATATATCTGCATATTCAGCACACAGTACACACATAAATTTT
The DNA here is from genome assembly GCA_006410635.1 of Cephalophus harveyi. Taxonomy (NCBI): domain Eukaryota; kingdom Metazoa; phylum Chordata; class Mammalia; order Artiodactyla; family Bovidae; genus Cephalophus; species Cephalophus harveyi. Next base: position 42,469 of record SJYT01026718.1, on the reverse strand, counting down.
GAAAAGTCCATTCAGTCCATAAACTTTCTAAAGAAAATGAAAATATTTTGCGTGTTAAATGTCCTGCACACCCCGTGCACAATGCTGCTTAAAAGGAGTGTGTTTTGCTTACTTGTGAAATTAGAACTTTCATAATGAAAGTTTTGAGTCATTTTCAATTTCTTCAAAACATTCAGAAGCACATAATGAGATGTCTTAGTTTATAGAAATGGAAGGAGACAGCCTCCTTACATGTGCTGACAAGACACCTATGGTTGTTAGTCGTGGAAAAGGTGCTAAAATGTCAACCTGCCATAATATCAGAATTTCAAAGTGTAGGACAAGAAGCATGCTGCTGCTGCTAAGTCACTTCAGTCGTGTCCAACTCTGTGCGACCCCACAGATGGCAGCCCACCAGGCTCCACCGTCCCTGGGATTCTCCAGGCAAGAACACTGGAGTGGGTTGCATTTCCTTCTCCAACGCATGAAAGTGAAAAGTGAAAGTGAAGTCGCTCAGTCGTATCCGACCCTTCACGACCCCATGGACTGCAGCCTACCAGGCTTCTCCGTACATGCGATTTTCCAGGCAAGAGTACTGGAGTGGGTTGCCATTGCCTTCTCTGGACAAGAAGCATGTCTTTCTCTAATTTAAAAAGGCCCTGGAGAATGTGAATAGAGAAAAAGATGATAATAAAACATAAATGAATCTGCTGTTTCTCTGAAAATGTCTGAAGATCTTTGAAAAGGTCATTTGAAGTCTAGAAGATGATGAACTTCCTGCACCCGAGCTGTTCAGTGTTATGCGTACGTTGCAACAAAAAAATGCATATGGCAAAGAAAGAGACTCATTTTTTTGGAGGAAAAAATTTAAAGAGATGTTCCACAGAAGGGCAGCCACATTAAATAGGACTTCCTTAATTTCTTTAATAAAATTATAACTTATCTGGAATCCAACTTCAGCTTCACAAGTTCAAATTATCTCATGCTTTTGAACCATTTTTCCTGAAAAGTGATATTTATGACATCTAATTTGTTTCAGAGGATTAAAAAATGATAGGCTGGTTAAGACAATAGTCCATATATAGATTTAAAGACGCCAAAGACCTAGTTGACAAATAGCTGATTTCCCCCAAACAATTTGTTTTTTCAGTCCTTCTGCTCCAGAAATCTTAATTCAGCTCTGACCTAGAGTGTGAAGGTGGAGGATGAAGTGTGTACTAAAATGTGACTTGCTAGTGGCACCCCACTCCAGTACTCTTGCCTGGAAAATCCCATGGATGGAGGAGCCTGGGGGGCTGCAGTCCATGGGGTCGCCAAGAGTCGGACACGACTGAGCGACTTCACTTTCACTTTTCACTTTCATGCATTGGAGAAGGAAATGGCAAGCCACTCCAGTGTTCTTGCCTGGAGAATCCCAGGGACGGGGGAGCCTGGTGGGCTGCTGTCTATGGGGTCGCACAGAGTCAGACATGACTGAAGTGACTTAGCAGCAGCAACAGTGATCTCAGGAGGCAAGTTTATACATACCTCCATCTAAGGACAGTTCTAGTTATGAGCAAGCTGAGAATCAATAGTTACAGCCTTGGATTCTATTACTCCCCATCTGAGCTAACCTCTGAACTTCTGCTGACTTTGTTCTTACATTAGTCAAAGGCAGATCCCCATTTGCCTCTAAGAGCTCAGAAATGGAGAGGAGTGTGGGGATGGGAAAACAAGTTCACTGCTCTTGATCTCTTCCTTCTGAAAATTATCTCTTCTACTTTGGGAATCACTAGATATTTATTCAACAAATCTAGATTGGAGCCAGAGATTCTTTTTCACTCTTTAGAAATCAAAGTTCTCATTGGGCAGGGAGCCAAGTGTTTGTATATGTTGGCCTGTAAAGGATGGAAAGGATGAGGTAGCTGGGGTTGGTGATTAAGAAAAACTTGGTTTCTTTCTTTGGCCAGTACTCAGGTTAACTTATGGGAAAGTAGGTTTGTTTCCTGGGGTCTACCTACAGGAGGGAAATAAATTCTGTCTTCAGAGGAAACCGACAACCCCTAGGAACCAAGAGTCAAAACATAGAAGTCCAAGCAGCAAGCCCTGCTCTGCGGGCTGTTCTTCCCTTCCAGCCATTGTAGTTTGCTCCCATAGAACAGCTTTGCTATCCTACTGCCCCAGAATTGTGTTTTCCTTGGTTCTCTGTTGCAGACTGTAAAGTAGAGTGGGCACTCGTGAGGAGACTGGGGAGACAGCTTTTCACGCACTCACTCCATCCCTCAAATCCCACCCCACCCTTTTCCCTGCCTTGCTCAGAGATGTATCTGCAAAATGGGGCTGATGATACATTACTGGGTTGTTGAGAGGATTAACTGCAAGGGTAGTTGAAGTGCCCAGGCCCCAGATTCCCAGTGCCTATAGGTTCTATGGGAATCAAGAGATGCCAGACCTAGGCCTTTGAAAACTAAGAAATTTGCCCTCCTTTCCATCCACAATGAAAATGATAGTAAACATTTATCACTTTACATACATTAACACATTTTAGTCTCCCTAACAGCCTTCTGAGTTAGGAACTATTATCCCCATTTATGCAGAACCCATGGTGTGAAACTTGAGACACAGAGAGGTGAACTAACTTGGACTCACACAACCAGTAAGTGATAGAGTCACTATTTGGACCCAGCTAGTCTGGCTGCAGTGTCTATTCCCTGGGAGGCTCCCAGGCTGAATACATCTTCTGCTTTTGCCCATATCTGCAGAGTTCATTCCCAGGATGTGACAGTACCTACTGTTCCCACCTCAGGGATGGGACAGAGCACCCCAAAGCCCCACTTTGCCTGCTGGTCCTTTCTGAGCAAAACAAATAAGCTTAGTTCCATTACCACCACTGTCTACCCATGAGACAACAGTTAAGCCAAGATATGAACCTCCAACCTGCCCAAATTCACATTTGGGTCATAGAGAAGGAACCTCAAAAACCCAAGTCCTTCAGGAGTAAAGTATGGAGGGAGTGAGGTTATGGCTGGAGCTAATGAGCCTCAAGAATGTGAAGATTAACTCCTGCTGGTGCCAGACCCTCCCCATGGGTGCCAGTGGTCCAACCTGTAGGGCTCCCAGTTTCCCTCACCTGAGAAATGGCACGGCAAAATATACAAACAGGTGAGTGATGGAGGCATCCTGCAGCACTAAACAGGCTTTGGTTGCTCTGGTGAATCCTAAGGAGTCACATGACTTTGCCCCCTCTTCCACCAGGCCTGAGCTGCTTCTTCCGGTCCCTTGGTACTGTAGCCTGCAGGCATATGAGTCTTTGCTAATACTGCTGGCAGATGCCTTGAGGCGGGAAAGGGAACCCCAGCTGGGAGGGAAGCTGCAATTTGAAAGGGACCCTGGCAGTTGCCTAGCAACCATCAGACCATACAATAGTCTTGAGAAGTGTTTGTCTCACAGGAAAGCAGACCAGTAAAATGTAGGGGGTTGGGGTGGGGGGACCGGAGAAGGCAATGGCACCCCACTCCAGTACTCTTGCCTGGAAAATCCCATGGACGGAGTAGCCTGAAAGGCTGCAGTCCATGGGGTTGCTGAGGGTCGGACACGACTGAGCGACTTCCCTTTCACTTTTCACTTTCCTGCATTGGAGAAGGAAATGGCAACCCACTCCAGTGTTCTTGCCTGGAGAATCCCAGGGACGGGGGAGCCTGGTGGGCTGCCATCCATGGGGTCGCATAGAGTCGGACACGACTGAAGTGACTTAGCAGCAGTAGCAGGGGTGGGGGGACTAGTGTCAAAGAGTCTTTCTTTGACCAAACTTTAGTCACACTCCAACTATCTTGTCAACTAGGCCCTGACTTTTTGAGCTTCTGTGTTCCTCTCTGCAGCATCCAATTTTAGCAAGAATCCTGCTAAGTCTGTTTAACCAGAATGCACCTCCTATCTGATCACCCTCAATATTTGATGGAATTCTTCATTCTCTACCATCCCCCAGGTGATGTCTGATCACCCAGACTGCTCAGTTAGATTCCTGTTAGTTCAGTTTAGCCAGTATCCCCCCTTATCCATGATGTTTCCCCTTAGTAATTTTTCATCCGCTGATATACCAGCCCCAAACCTGTTCCTTGACTACAAATCCTCACTTTTTCTTGTTATATTCCAAGTTAAGCCCAATCTCTCTCCTCCATGGCTGACTCAATTGTAGTAATTCCCCAATAAAGTCTGCCTTGCTGTCTTTAACAAGTGTCATGAATAATTTTTTTCATGAATACTGGCAAGATAAGGAGCTGAAATCACCAAGCACAGAGTGAGGCTTTCCTCAGAAAGAGCACCATTTGGTGAAGTTTGTATATGGTCAAATAATTTTTAACAGCTAACTGGAGTAGCATTGCTGGCTGGCTAGCTAGATGTAAACAGCTCCTCTTGCTCTCCAGAGGTTGCCAGACTTCTAGAAAATTCAGAAGCAGGCTGGGTCTTTTCCCCACATGTACAGCTTTTTCTGTTTGAGATTATTTCCTGTCTTATTATTGCATCATCATCTTGGCTACAAGGTCTGCATTGGGCACTTTCCTACCAGATGTGGATCTCAGTCAAGTGATGGGAAAAAGAATAAGGGCTTTCTGTCTAGATATATATAAAGGCCTCTTACAACTCAATAATAAAAAGATAAATAACTCAATCAAAAGATGAGCAAAGAATTTGAATGTACAATTCTCTAAACAAGATATATGAATGGCCCCAAAACAAAAGATGCTCTGACATCATTAGCTATCAAGGAAATGCTGCAAATCAAAATCACAGTGAGATACTACTTTATATCTACTAAGATGGCTAGAACAAAAAAGATAACATATAGTGCTGACATGGAAGATGTGGAGAAACAGAAACCCCCAGTAAAAATGTCCATCATCAAAAAATCCACAAACAATAAATGCTGGAGAGGATGTGGAGAGAAGGGAACCCTCCTACACTGTTGGTGGGAATGTAAACTGGTACAGCCATTATGGAGAGCAGTGGGAAGGTTCCTTAAAAAACTAAAAATAGAGCTACTATATGACCCTGCAATCCCACTACTGGGCATATACCCAGAGATAAACATGATCTGAAAGGACGCACGTTCCCCAATGTTCATTGTAGCACACTTTACAATAACCAAGACATGGAAGCAACCTAAAAGTCCACTGAAAGAGGAATGGATAAAGAAGATGTGGTACATACACACAATGGAATATTATGCAGCCCTTAAAAGGAATGAAGCAATGCCATTTGCAGCAACATGGATGGACCCAGAGATTGTCATACTGAGTGAAGTAAGTCAGAGAAGAAGAAACATGACATCCCTTATGTGAGGAATCTAAAAAGAAATGATACAAATGAACTTACAAAATAGAGACTCATAGACTTAGAAAACAAACTTATGGTTGCAGGGGGGAAGGATGAGAGGAAGGGATAGTTAGAGGGTTTGGAATGAACATGTACACACTGCTATATTTAAAATGGATAACCAACAAGGACCCCTACGGTATGGCACATGGAACCCTGCTCAATGTTATGGGGCATCCTGGATGGGAGGGGAGTTTGGGGAAGAATGGATCCATATATATGTATGGATGAATCCCTTCAGTGTTTACCTGAAACTATCACAACACTGCTTGTTAACTGACTGTGTGTGTGCTCAGTTGAGTCCGACTTGTGACCCCATGGACTGTAGCCCACCAGTCTCCTCTGTCCAAGGACTTTTCCAGGCAAGAATACTGGAGAGGGTTGCCATTTCCTACCTCAGGGGATCTTCCTAATCCAGGGATCGAACCTGAGTCTCTTGTGTCTCCTGCACTGGCAGGCAGATTCTTTACCATTGTGTCACGTGGGAAACCCAATACAAAATAAAAAGTTTTTAGAAAACATGAAAAAGGTAAAAATAAAGCTATCAAATCAATCCAATAAAAAAAAAGAAATAGAAACACTTATACACTGTTGGTGGGAACATAAAATAGTATATCCATTTTGAAAAATAGTCTGGTGGTTCCTTGAGTGATTAAATGTAAAGTTATCATATGACCCAGCAATTCCACTTCTAGGTATATACCCAAAAGAAATGAAAACATATGCTTGCACAGAAACTTGTACATGAATGTTTCAGTTCAGTTCAGTCGCTCAGTCGTGTCCGACTCTTTGCGACCCCATGAATCACAGCACGCCAGGCCTCCTTGTCCGTCACCAACTCCTGGAGTTCACTCAAACTCAAGTCCATCGAGTCAGTGATGCCATCCAGTCATCTCATCCTCTGTCGTCCCCTTCTTCTCCTGCTCCCAATCCCTCCCAGCATCAGAGTCTTTTCCAATGAGTCAACACTTCACATGAAGTGACCAAAGTATTGGAGTTTCAGCTTCAGCATCAGTCCTTCCAGTGAACACCCAAGACTGATCTCCTTCAGAATGGACTGGTTGGATCTCCTTGCAGTCCAAGGGACTCTCAAGAGTCTTCTCCAACACCCAAGTTCATTTACAAGAGCATTATTCATAATAAGAAAAGGTGAAAACAACCTAAATGTCCATCAACAGACAAATGGATAAACAAAATATGGTATCCATGCAATGAAATATTATTCAGCTATAAAAAAGACTGAAGGATTGATACTTATGCTACAACATGGATGAATCTTGAAAACATATGCTAAGTAAAGGAAGCAAGTCACAAAAAAGCCTGTATACTATATGATTCCACTCATATGAAAGTTCAGAAAAGGGAAATATATAGAGACAAAAGGGAGATTAGTAGATATTTAGGGTTGGGAAGAGGGAATGGAGATTTGAGGGATGGTAGCTAAGTGGTTTCTTTTTTTAAAATTAATTATTTATTTAGCTGCCTGGGGTCTTAGTTGCAGCATGTGGGATCTTTTGCTGCAGTGCATAGACTCTCTAGTTGTGGCGCACAAGCTTAGCAGTTTAGTGTGGACTTAACTTGCTCTGTGGCATGTGGGATCTTAGTTCCCTGACCAGGGATTGAACCTGTGTCCCTTGCATTGTGAGGCAGATTCTTAACCATTAGACCACCATGGACATCCCTAACTGGTTTCTTCTTGATGTGATGAAAATGTTCTAATATTAACTGTGATGGTTATACATATCTGTGTATAAGTCATTGAACTGTACATAGTTTATTATACAAACACACACACACAAACACACACACACACACACACACACCCCTAGTAACTCCATAATATGCCAATCATGAGCTAGTTTTCAGCAGTCACCTTCCCTTGATCATAGCTGAATAACAATGTAATTAATTGGAAAACAGGGAAACCAGAGACATGGCTAGAAATGACCTCACACAGCCTATACCATTGCAATATAATCGTCAAGTTCAGTGGAGTCTGTAAAGCTGGTTCAGTTCTGTTCCCCTTGGCAGAGATTCTCACGTTTGTAAAAATTGGATCAATAAGTTCCTAGTTTGAATTCTCAATGGCTTTATCCAGAATTTCACTGGCAACTGGTTACTGTAACACCAGCCCAACTTTTTTCTGCCCCCATGCTGAGGCACTTCCAATTGTAGATAATACTATAGGTTGCTGTCCCCATGCTGAACTTGAACTTCTCCAGGAAAGTTTTGTTCTCCATAAGATTCACTGCATTGAACATTTTGGTGAGAACGAGGGCATTACTCATGAGGTCTAGAAGAGGGGTCTGAGTATGAACATTGTAGAAAGAATATGCAGACTTTAGAGTCTTGTGAGGTGGATGGTTCATGATGGTGAGCAGAAGTGTATAAAAGTTGAGGAAATCTATCACCTCACTATTCACATTCTCCACCACAAAGCTGTTAATGATAGAACTTCGACAATGTTCTGTAGAACCAGTGTTCCACCTCCTCCTGGTTCATGACTGTTGTGACCCAAAACTGCTTCAGGTACTGGGTGAGGAACTGGTGCACTGCTAGTATGTTCTTTTTTCCCATTGGCCACACCCCAGCTGTCTTGGGAGTCTCTGGCAGCTGGTAGAGCTTCATAGTGCTCATGGTCAGAATTCTGCTCAAGTGGAGAACTTCACTTCAATCAGCTTCCATGGGTTTAGGGACCAATGTCAGTACCTGCAGGTGCCAACAGGCTTTGGTAATACCATTGTGGCAGTGCAAACAGCTCGGAAGATGCCTTCCAGGTAAACCCATCAGGTTATCTCATGGATCAGGACTGGAACCACCTTCTTGGAGTGCAGCTTCTTGTGGACACACAGGAAGTTGATCTCTACCATCTTCTTCTCTGTGTAATAGGGATGGATGTTTGCTGGGATGGCAGTGATGAATCCAACCCATTTCTGACTTGAGACCACCTGAACCACACAGTGCCACTAGGAAAGCCAGCTAGGTGGCTGGACAAAACAATTTCTGGGGAATAATCAAATCAGAACATGTCATCATCTTCCACATAATTCTCATTCAGGAGGGTGTTTTTTTGCAGATTCCTTGACCCAGTGAAAAAGAGCTGAATGGCCTTCTGTGTTTCCTGGGTCTTCTGCTGGTAAACAGTTCATGTGATGAACAGTCTGATCCTGGACTGAATCTGTCTCACTGCCTTCCTCTTTCTGCTTCCTCTTTTTGGTTTCTTTTTCTCCTTTTTGCTCCACTGTCCTTGGATAGACTCAGCCATCCTGACTATAGCTGCTGTCCTCCTCGCAATCACTGCAGTGCTCTTGGGCCTTTCCATTCCCTTCCATCATCTGCAGCAGCGGAAGTGCCAGTGGCTTCACTGCTGTATCACTCTCATCCACCTTCTTGAGTTGCCTGTACATACACTTTTAATGGGTGAATTGTATGATATGTGAATGTGACTTATATCTCAAAGGATAAAAGGAATGAGAAATACTTAACTAAATCCAAATAAAAGTGAGCAATAGAAGGCCTTTCTTCACCTCCTACACACATGCACACATACTGCCCTTCCAACTCATCCATGGTACTTAGAATAATTCTTGGTATATATAGTAGGTATTGAGGTTAAAGCGTTTGCCTCCAATGTGGGAGACCCGGGTTCGATCCCTGGGTCGGGAAGATCCCTTGGAGAAGGAAATGGCAATCCACTCCAGTATTCCTGCTACGATGTCCTGCAGCAGATCATGGCCATCACTGACCAGAGCTTGGAGAGGCACAGGCCAGAAAGCATGCTCTGAATTGCCATTCAAAGATGTGTATAAGAGACAGACCCGGGTTCGATCCCTGGGTCGGGAAGATCCCTTGGAGAAGGAAATGGCAATCCACTCCAGTATTCCTGCCTGGAGAATCCCATGGACAGAGAAGCCTAGTAGGTTATAGTCCACGGGGTCACAAAGAGTCAGACACGACTGAGTGACTTCACCTCACCTCACAAGAAATATTTGTCAAATTAAGGAATATAGTTTTTATCTACGAATGGATGTATTGGGGATGGATGAAGGAGTAACACAAAACTGAAGGATGTCCAGAACAGGGGCTAGCTGGGCCTGGGGTTTTGGGGAATGGCCACTACAAGTTCTCTCTCTGTATATATTTTGTCAACCTGGTAGACAAATTCCCTGAAATCCAGTGAGACACATCAGTTTTTAGCTGCTCCATCCTAGACTCAGTCACTACTTCCTCTAATCATATTCTGCTCTTCCCATAGCCACCATTTCCTTTTCTCTCTTGCAATCCCACTACCTGAATTATTACAATCCCACTAGGAGTACAGCAGACTCAACATTAAAAGAGCTCTCTTATGAGGTAATGAGCTTCATGTCACAAGAGGATGAAGACCTACTATTAGGATTCTATAAACACCATTCCTATATAAAATTCCATCACATACTATATAAGCATGGTCAACTTACATAATGTCAATTTCAATTTCCTCATCTGCATGCACACATAAACCCCCTCAAACTTAATTCAGATAGTCCCCACTTTAAACAAATTCACAATAACCTTTCAAAGGTACAGGAATGGTATATGTGTATATATTTAAATAGTCAATAATAATCCAAATAATAACTAAAAGCAAGAAACACATGATTCCATACTGATATAAATAAATGATTGAACAAATAAATAGAGGAGAAGGAAAAAGTCTTTCTTACAGAATGATTCCAAATAATATACATATTCTCTTCTTCTAGGTGGTGGAGCTTAACATCCTTCCCCTCGAGTATGAGCTGGACTTAATAACTCACTTCTAACCAATATGTGTATAGCATAGAAACATGTATAGAGATGGGAATGTAGTAACTTTCTGATGGAGAACTTTGGTGGAGACTAACTTAGAAAGGTGATAAAAGTTCACATTACCAGTGACGTCATGTGGATGTTACCTCCTCCCTGATATCATGAGATGAGAAGGGCACTTCACCTTGGTGGTGTTCTTCTCCCAAGCCAATCGCCCCCAGCCTAGTTATAAGGAAAACATCAGACAAACCCAAACTGAAAGACATTCTACAAAAATACCTGTTCAGTACTATTCTAAACTGTTGAGGTCATGAGAACCAAGGCGACTGACAAACTGACAGATCAGAGGGGACTGAGAGAGCATGATGGCTGAAGACAAAATGGTAGCCTGGACTGGACCCCAGAGCAGAAAAGAGCATTAGCGGGAAAACTAGCATAATACAAATACATTCTGTAGTTTAGTTTACAGTAATTTGGGTTTTTAAATTTTGAAACAGGGGCCACAGGAATGCAGCACGCTAACATAAGGGGAAACTGGGTGAATTTTTGATACTATCTTTGCAGCTTCTATGTAAATCTAAAATTGTTCTAAAATACAGAGTTTAATTAAAAAGAAACAAAATAAATATTCTCAAGATTCCTTTAAAGAGATTTAAAGGAACTTAAATAGTGTCACTAAGAGTCAGACACGACTGAGCGACTTCACTCTCACTTTTCACTCTCATGCATTGGAGAAGGAAATGGCAACCCAGTCCAGTGTTCTTTCCTGGAGAATCCCAGGGACGGGGGAGCCTGGTGGGCTGCCATCTATGGGGTTGCAGAGTCGGACACGACTGAAGCGACTTAGCAGCAACAGCAGCAGATAGCATCACCGACTCAACGGACATGAATTTGAGCAAATTCTGGAAGACAGTGGAGGGCAGAGGAGCCTGGTGTGCTACAGTACATGGGGTTGCAAAGAGTCTGACCCTGTTTAGTGACTGAACAACAGCAATAAAGGATCTTAACTCAACCATCCATCCAGAATTTTTGTAGAAAGAGGCACTAGAGCATAATGGTTAAGAATTGATTGAGGGCAAGTGCACCCATGTGCGCTTCCCAGGTGGCTCAGTGGGTGAAGAACCTGCCTGCAATGCAAGAAACGCAAGAGGTATGGGTTCAATTCTTGGGTCCCCTGGAGAAGATCCCCTAGAGAAAGAAATGGCAACCCACTACAGTATTCTTGCCTGGAGAATCCCATGGACAAAGAAGCCTTGTGGGTTACAGTCCATAGGTCGTAAAGAGTCAGACACGACTGACTGCAGATGATGACTGCAGCCATGAAATTAAAAGACACTTACTCCTTAGAAGGAAAGTTATGACCAACCTAGACAATGTATTAAAAAGCAGAGAGATTACTTTGCCAACAAAGGTCCATCTAGTCAAGGCTATGGTTTTTCCAGTGGTCATGTATGGATGTGAGAGTTGGACTATAAAGAAAGCTGAGTGCCAAAGAATTGATGCTTTTGAACTGTGGTGGTGGAGAAGACTCTTGAGAGTCCCTTGGACTGCAAGGAGATCCAACCAGTCCATCCTAAAGGAGATCAGTCCTGGGTGTTCATTGGAAGGACTGATGTTGAAGCTGAAACTCCAATATTTTGGCCACCTAAAGCAAAGGGCTGACTCATTTGAAAAGACCCTGATGCTGGGAAAGATTGAGGGCAGGAGGAGAAGGGGAAGACAGAGAATGAGATGGTTAGATGGCATCACCAACTCAATGGACATGAGTTTGGGTAAACTCTGGGAGTTGGTGATGGACAGGGAGGCCTGGCGTGCTGCAGTTTATGGGGTCACAAAGAGTCGGACACGACTGAATGACTGAATTGAAGCAATGAATGTTCAATTGAAGCAACTGAACATGTACACATGCATGCATGTGTGTGCCTGGCACACAGACTACAGCAGTTGGTTATGTCTGTGCAAGCTCTCCAGGCTTGGCGGCTCCTGGTGAACCGTCCATCTGGCCCTGCCGCTCATGGACATCCCTTCCTGTAGTACCCGCCCACACCCTGGGTGGTAATTCCCAGCCCTGTGCTGCATGCCCAGGCCCCAGCCCAGATCCAACATGGACGATGTCCTGCAGCAGATCATGGCCATCACTGACCAGAGCTTGGAGAGGCACAGGCCAGAAAGCATGCTCTGAATTGCCATTCAATGAAGCCTGCTCTCTTCAGTGTGCTCTGTGAGGTCAAGAAAAAGACAGGTGAGCAGAGTGAAGGTCCGGAGAGAATTTCACCCCAGTAACCCACAGCCAGGCGGCATGCTGCCTCTCCACACCCTGTAATGGCTCAGGGAAGGAACCCTGTACCCACAGGCCCCAGGCACTGTCTGTGCTTCTGCTGCTCTACCACATCCATGAAGGCTCCTGGCCTCTGCCATCTGTTTCTTCCTCTGAGTGCAGGGTCTAGGATGCCCTGTGTCCTAGGACTGCACTGGTACCTGGCACACAGTGTACACATCTTATATTTTTGTTGAATGAAGAATTGTTTATAGTGACTGATACCTGTTAGGTGAAATCCTTTTTATCTTGTGCACCTGATAGAGTTTAGAAAGATTGAGTGTCTGGGGCCTGACTTAGAAAACAAGGCTTATCATCATATCATCCTGAAAAGAAAGCTATCCTCCATGTAAACCTAGCGTTGCTGGACGTTCCTGGAAGCACTACCCTATGAGTTCCAAGAATTACCCTCTGATGCCTCCTCTGACCTGTGGGACGGATGCTGGTGAATCTTCCGTGGTTGATATGTGGGGGCTCCGCCTGTATTCTCCTCTGTGGTGTCTGGGTGGTCCTGCCTGCTGCAGTTTCTGAAAGCCAAGGATACCGTAGGAGTACACCCCCCTCCCAAATCCTTCCCTTGAAAGAGTTCTCCTTCTTGGTATTGGGAGGAGCTGTCCTGAGGAGAACAAAGAAACCCTTTTTTAGAGAGCTTTGAATTTAGTTGGGAGGACCCAATACTGGCCCAGTCCCTTTCCTGAAACCCTTCAGGGCTGAGTGTATTAGAGAATTCAGAATTGTTTGGGTTTTAGGTATGTGGTGTTGGCAAGGACTGAGGCAGAGCCTGCGTTCATTGACTTTTAGCCTCAGAATACAAACAGTTGCCCACAGTGGTGTGGGTCGGCCTTTGCCTCCAAATGAACTTGAGTGCCAACTTGCGCAAAAACTTTGTATCTTGGATTGCAGCTGGGCAGGCCCTTGAGGAGGAGCTGGCAGGCTTCCTGGGCAGTTCACACTAAGGGGCCTGTTCTGTCTTCTCTGAGCTGTGACTGTCCCCTGCTCTGGCCTCACGTGCACATCTGTGCCTCACTTTGGTCAGTTCTGAGTTTGCTTCATCTCTAAGGAATGAGAAGCTCCAGCTCCACCAGACTTGCTCTTGGGCCAAGGGGCCCTTGCTATGCTGAGGGAGCACAGGTAGCTGCTGTCAATGGGAGTGGATGTGAGTAACTCATCACACAAGGGAACACCCTCCTATTTCCTCACCACTGTTCTTGGGCTGGGCTTGGAGTTGTCAGACATAAGTAATTCAGTGATTTTTAAAATAAAATTTTCTTTTAGTATAGTTGCTTTACAATATTGTATTAGTTTCTACTGTATGGCAAAGTGAATCAGCTATACATATACATGCATCCCCCCCTTTTTGGATTTCCTTCACACTTAACAGGGAGGCCTGGCGGGCTGCGATTCATGGGGTCGCAAAGAGTCGGACACGACTGAGCGACTGAACTGAACTGAACTGAACTAAGTCACCACAGAGCATTGAGCAGAGTTCCCTGCACTATATAGTAGATTCTCATTAGTTATATATTTTATACATAGTATCAATAGTGAAAGTGACTCAGTTGTGTCTGACTCTTTGTGACTCCATGGAATAGTCCATGGAATTCTCCAGGCCAGAATACTGACCCAGGGATTGAACCCAGGTCTCCCACATTGCAAGTGGATTCTTTACCAGCTGAGCCACCAGGGAAGCCTTAGTATCAACAGTGTATATTTGTAAATCACAATGTGCTTCCCTGGTGGTTCAGATGGTAAAGAATCTGCCTGCAATGCAGGAGACCCAGGTTCCATCTGTGGGTTGGGAAGATTCCCTAGAGAAGAGAATGGCTACCCACTCCAGTTTTCTTGCCTGGGAAATCCCATGCACAGAGGAGCCTGGCAGGACACAGTTAATGTCCCAATTCATGTCACCCCTCCTCTTTTCCCCTTGGTATCCATACATATCCATCAACAGAGGAATAAATAAAGAAAATGTGGTACATATATACAATGGAATATTACTCAGCCATAAAAAGGAACAAAACTGGATCATTTGTAGAGACTGTAATACAGAATAAAGTAAGTCAGAAAGAGTAAAACATATATGTGAAATCTGAAAGAATTGGTATACACAATCTTATTTATAAAGCAGAAATCCAGTGCTATTTTCTGTTTCCATTTCTCCTTAGCCACTCAGGTTTATTGCAATTGGAGTATCATGGTTAGTAGCTTCAGCCTTCTGGTTGGGGTCAATGTGTGACTTCGTCCAGAATTCAGATCCCTTTTGTAATTGGCTAGACCCATTTCATCATGACCATGTGGCTCATCCCATGGGGGTGATTTACATCTGAATTATTTAAATTCAAGTATAATTAGAATAAATTTATTATAATATTTATTTATTATAATTTATTATAATAAGAATAAAGCATTCTTCAGCCACACTAGTCACATCTCAAGTGCTCAGTAGCCACATGTAGCTGGAGGCTCCCATATTAGATAGCACAGATCTAGAACATTCCATTATTGGGACATTTTTATTGAACAGGCAAGTGGATTATATAGACAAATCAAGGATTATGAAAAAAAAAATCTAATGTCCATGATGATGACTAGAGAAACAAAATATGGTCCATATGTACAATGGACTGTTATTCAGCCATAAAAAGGAGTGAAGTTTTATGACACGAGCTACAACATGGATGAACCTTAAAAATTTTATGCTAACAACAAGGCCCTATTGCATAGCACAGGGAACTATTTTCAATATCTTGTAATAACCTATAATGGGAAAGAATCTGAAAAAGAATATGCACACATACACACACACACACATACATATAACTGAACCACTTTGCTGTATACCTGAAATATTGTAAATCAACTATACTTCAATTAAAAAAAAACCTTTATGCTGAGTGAAAGCAACCAGACACAAAAGTCCATAATAATGTGTGAGTCCATTTATGTGAAATGTCCAGAGTAGGTAGAAAGAGATTAGCAGTTGCCAGGGCCTGGGGTGGGGGAATGAGGAGTGACTACTAAGAAGGACAGGATCTCCTTTCGAGGTGGTGAAGAAGTTCGGTGGTAGTTGCACAACCTGGTGAATGTGCTGAAAACCACTGAATTAGTCACTGGAAATGGGTGAATTGTATATCACATGAATTATATCACAATAGTCTCCGGGAGATGGTGATGGACAGGGAGGCCTGGTGTGCTGTGATTCATGGGGTCGCAAAGAGTCAGACACGACTGAGCGACTGAACTGAACTGAATATAATTTAAGGATGTTTATGAGATGGCATTTACAATCCCCCAAAAGGTTACCAGAGAAGTTGCTTTAGAATAACAGGCTGCTTTGGGGACTCCAGATGCAGACTGGCAGTTATTGATGGATGATAGTATGTCAGGAAGAAACCTACTACACAACGGTGTGCGCAGGGAAATACTTATACTTCTTCCCCCACAGATTCACCTGGGTCGCTTTTTTCTCCCAATGCTCTTTCCACTCGCTCTCAGATTAGTCAAGACCGTCCTTTCTTTACCACTCAACTTAAATCTTACCTTAGCTCTGAGGCCTCCAGGGCAGTCTTTCCTCTGAACTCCAACAAAGCTAGTTGGTTCTTTCATTTGGCCTGGAGAATATGCTGCCTTATGCATTTTTTTCTCTCCTCCTTCAGATCACAAGTACCTGAAGGGCAGACACTGACCTCGTGTCCCTCACAGGACAGCTCCCCCTCCATGGGAGGTGAATTGATACTTAGTGTTCAAGACTGAACAGAAAGTCCACCCCTCCCTTACTGAGTAGTGTTCCTCAGATACTTACTGAGCTGTGTGCTTGGAGCAGAGGATCTGGAGGATGAAAGAGCAGAGTCATTCTCCTCAGGAAGACCACAAACTTGAATCGAAACTTTATGTGTTAAATTCATAATATCATTAGTCTTTGGTGGGAGTTGAGAAAAATGGGATGGTGGCAGGGGCAGCAACAAAGAAGCCTTTGTTTAACCTTCTCAGTAATGTTCTTTTATACATAATTTAATTACCTGGTGGAAAAGAAAGGCATCAAACTGAGGCAAAGGTGGAGGAGAGAGGGCAATTCTAATAGTAGAGAGAGAGGAATTTGTAGTGTGGGGAAAACACAGGACAGGGCTTTGGAGAGAAGGAGGAAGGGAGAGACAGGAAAGTATGACCCTTCCCTTAGTCCCTCTATATCTTCAGTAGATTCTACTCTCCGCCTCTGATTTATTTTTTAAAGATTTTTTTTTGATATGTACCATTTTTAGTCTTTATTAAATTTGTTACAATATTGCTTCTTGCTTTATGTTTTAGTTTTTTGGCCACACAGCATGTGGGACCTTAGCTCCTTGACCAGGGATGGAACCTGTACCCCCTGCATTAGGTGAAATCTTAAACACTGGACCATCAGGGAAATCCCTCTGCCTCTGATTTTTTAAAAAGAAAAGTCTTTATGCAACTGAATTGCTTGTGGGAACCAGAGAGAGCATCAGTTCAGTTCAGTCGCTCAGTCGTGTCCGACTCTTTGCGACCCCATGAATCGCAGCACGCCAGGCCTCCCTGTTCATCACCATCTCTCGGAGTTCACTCAGACTCACATCCATTGAGTCCGTGATGCCATCCAGCCATCTCATCCTCAGTCGTCCCCTTCTCCTCCTGCCCCCAATCCCTCCCAGCATCAGAGTCTTTTCCAATGAGTCAACTCTTCGCATGAGGTGGCCAAAGTACTGGAGTTTCAGCTTTAGCATCATTCCTTCCAAAGAAATTAGCAAGGTATATGGTGCCAGCCTTCCTAAGGCTCCCAGTCTAGGGATGAGACAGATAGTAAACAAGCAGAAAAGCAAATGCATTAATTTCAAACTGTGATTGCAACCAGGAAGAAGAAATATCAAGAGAAAGTAATAGGCAGATGGCCTACTTCAAATTTGGTACACAGAGATGGCCTCTCTCAGGAGAGATTATCTCAGCTGAGACCTAAGCATTAAGCTGCAAACAGTGCAAAGCCTGGGGTGGGAGTTGGGAGAGTGCTCCAGGTGAGGGGAGCAATGAGAGAGAGAAAGATTAAACGGAAGAGGAAAATGTGAGGGGAAATATTAGTAGGAGATATTACATCCACTGAAACTCAGGGTAAATGATCTGCTTAAAATTATAGCACTAGTTCGTGACAAATGAGAAGATTCTAGAGCTCTATCCTGAGAAATAAAACTGAACAAAGGCATCTGGAGCTTCAAGGAAGCATCTAGCAAGAGACCTAGGGACAGAACAACAGGGATAGGGACTCAGAGCACTTTCTGTTACTCTAGAAATTTTATCAATATTCCAGTTGTAGTCATTTTTGTTAATCCCTTTCTGCTTCCTGAAGGGGCTGACAGCAAAATCTTTGAATGAAATTCATAAATATCACATTAGTAAACGTTTCCAAGGTGCCAGGCCATGGTGCCTTGTCCTTTATCAATATTCCAGTTGTAGTCATTTTTGTTAATCCCTTTCTGCTTCCTGAAGGGGCTGACAGCAAAATCTTTGAATGAAATTCATAAATATCACATTAGTAAACGTTTCCAAGGTGCCAGGCCATGGTGCCTTGTCCCTGGGGGCAGGCTTGCAGGCCTGGATTCCATATCTCAGTCAATCCTGGAAAAGCTG
The DNA here is from genome assembly GCA_006410635.1 of Cephalophus harveyi. NCBI lineage: Eukaryota > Metazoa > Chordata > Mammalia > Artiodactyla > Bovidae > Cephalophus > Cephalophus harveyi. The sequence continues at coordinate 24,396 of SJYT01026718.1, read as the reverse complement.
AATCTCAAGGCAAAGAGCAAAGGCTGACAGCTCCCAAAGGAAAGAAAAGCAAGTTGAATGCCCGGGTTTGTGGAACAATCCAAAGAAGCAGGGCCAAGTGGTTGAAAACATGGTGGAGAATTGAAGGAATGGAGGGGACTCAACAGTTTATCAGAAGGTTCAGAAAGAGGTTATCTTGCTCAAGGCCACATAGCAAAGCCAGGAGTGGAACCCGGGTCTGACACATTCTACAGCCTTTCTATTAAATCACTTGAGATGATTTCCTCCACAACTCCTCTTTAATGTTGCTGGTAGGTGGTTTTTAGAATGATGATGTTTAAAAGTGTGAATGTGTGAGTAAGAAAAGTGTGACTGTGTGTTGAAGAGAGACCTAATGAGATTGATGTGCTTTTACTGTTTTATTTGTGTACTTTCTCTTTGTCTACCTATGACTTGGTAGAATTATCCCATAAATGCATTTCTTGCTGACGAGACAACCTACTTCCAGAGAGTTCATGGAAATCCCTAAACCTGAACAGAGGGGCCCGAAGAATATTGAGGATCCCCTTCTAACCAAACCTTTTGGATTCTTGAGACAGCTGAGTAAGGGCAGAGAGGAAGCAGCCAGTGGTGTCCATGGGCAGCCATCCTGAGCTGTAGGCTGGGCCTCCATGGTTTTATGGGAATGTAAACCTGGAAGCAAAGTCAGACAGTTGTGTCCAGCTTTTTACAACCCATGGACTGTAGCCCTTCAGGCTCCTCTGTCCATGGAATTCTCCAGGCAAGGACACTGGAGTGAGTTGCCATTCCTTTCTCCAGGGGATCTTCCCAACCCAGGGATGGAACCTGGGTCTCCCACATAGCAGGCAGATTGTTTACCATCTGAGCCGCCAGGGAAGCCCTTAACTGGTTTCATAAAGACGCTGTATGTGCTAGTAGTAGCCCTGGGGAACACCAGCTCAGTGTTGGAGGTACAAACATCACTCCACAACTCTGAGGGATAAGAAATATCACATTTCTTTATACATCAGAGTTAATTCCATTTTGAACTCCCAATCCCATAAGTACAGAGGGAAACTCAGCCTGTTATTTTTGGGACCCCTGACTCATAGTTGTACATCAGTTCTGGAATTTTATACACACAAGCACATGGCAGTATGGCCCTCCAGTCATCAAGCCATTTGCTTACACTGGTAAATACTGAGATATCCACTGACCCCTGTTCTGGTGGGAAAGATCTCCTGGAGAAGGAAATGGCAACCCAGTTCAGTATTCTTGCCTGGAGAATCCCATAGACAGAGGAGCCTGGCAGGCTACAGTCCAGGAGATGACAAGAGTTGAACACGACTTAGTGACTAAATCATCAGCACCAGGGCCCTTCAGGTCCAGCAGCACTCTGATGCTTTTGTGAAAAATTTTTGCTTCTGGTTCCTACCCAGTTCAGTATTCTTGCCTGGAGAATCCCATAGACAGAGGAGCCTGGCAGGCTACAGTCCAGGAGATGACAAGAGTTGAACACGACTTAGTGACTAAATCATCAGCACCAGGGCCCTTCAGGTCCAGCAGCACTCTGATGCTTTTGTGAAAAATTTTTGCTTCTGGTTCCAACTTTCCAGATTCCCTACCTCATGACTTCTCACTAGGGCCTTCCCCATACGCTGCCTAGAAGCCAGGCCAGGCTCTGCCGCTTTGGAATTCACAGAGTTCTTTCTCTTCTTACCTTACATTGGAGAAATCTCTTTTTTTGATCTGAGAAAAGCCTCTCTCCTTTCTATTTCTTCTAAGATGTTTGTTCTTTACTGGCAATTTTTTTCCCTCCCTCTGGGGCTCAAAGCTCTGTGAACAAAAGTCACGAAGTGTTGTGGGAAATGTCAATTTTCTGCCCTTCTACAAACCTCCTGGTGGCCAAGAGGGCCAGGACCAGCTACCTGCTTAAGTGAAGAAGATAAAAGGAGGAATATATGGAGAGAAAAATATATACAAACATATTAATCTCCTAAAGTATTATCCAACTACAGAGCAACAGGAACTCTCATACATCACTTGTCAATTTTCTGCCCTTCTACAAACCTCCTGGTGGCCAAGAGGGCCAGGACCAGCTACCTGCTTAAGTGAAGAAAATAAAAGGAGGAATATATGGAGAGAAAAATATATACAAACATATTAATCTCCTAAAGTATTATCCAACTACAGAGCAACAGGAACTCTCATACATCACTGGTAGAGGTTTAAATTGGTACAACCTCTCTGGTAAATAATTTTACAGTATCTATTAAAGATGAACATATGCATATCAGAAATATCATCATTAGGTATATAGCAAGCATAAATGAATGCTTATGGCCACCAAAGCCATGCATAGCAGTGGAGTACTCGTAGCGGCACTCTTGTTTTTTTTGAAGGGGGACAGGAGTCACTTTTTCATTGACTTGGTTGTGTGTTCTGAAGTAGAGACGCTTTGGGTTGAAGAGCACTCCGCTGTTCCTGTCTTCTTTCTGCAGCTTCCCCTGCTGCCTGAGCTGCCATGCCTGTAATCCAGCATCCATTTCCTGTGACAGCAGTACAACTCATCGCGCAAACTTTTCCCTTTGAGTTTGTCTTCAAAGCTGGCCTTTCACTGGAGGAGAAGGGCGGCCATCCACCTAAGATCAGTCTGGGAGCTCCGTAAGGGGCTGGTGGCCAGAGGGGCGGGCAGCAAGGCCCTGCTGGAGTGGCCACTGGCTGCCCATGTGAGCCTCAGGACACCCAAAGCAGCCATGCTGAGGCACAAGAGCCGAAAGTGGGCGTGGTCTCGGTAGCCCAGGGCGATGCTGTGTGGGAAGCTGCTGCTGCTGCTGCTAAGTCGCTTCAGTCGTGTCCGACTCTGTGCGACCCCATAGACGGCAGCCCACCAGGCTCCCCCGTCCCTGGGATTCTCCAGGCAAGAACACTGGAGTGGGTTGCCATTTCCTTCTCCA
>SJYT01026718.1:0-20533 GCA_006410635.1 Cephalophus harveyi | reverse complement strand
GGAGAAGACTCTTGAGAGTCCCTTGGACTGCAAGGAGATCCAACCAGTCCATTCTGAATGAGATCAGCCCTGGGATTTCTTTGGAAGGAATGATGCTAAAGCTGAAACTCCAGTACTTTGGCCACCTTATACGAAGAGTTGACTCATTGGAAAAGACTCTGATGCTGGGAGGGATTGGGAGCAGGAGGAGAAGGGGACGACCGAGGATGAGATGGCTGGGTGGCATCACAGACTCGATGGACATGAGTCTGAGTGAACTCCAGGAGATGGTGATGGACAGAGAGGCCTGGCGTGCTGTGATTCATGGGGTCGCAAAGAGTTGGACACGACTGAGTGACTGAACTGACTGAATGTTCTGTTTCTTGACCAGGGTAAGTTCAACTTGTGATAACATCAGTAATACATTGGGCTTAAGACATTGAAACACTCTAAATATCCATCAGCAGATGAATAGATAAAGAAGTGGTACATATATACAATGGAGTATTACTCAACCATTAAAAAGAATGAAATAATGCCATTTGCAGCAAGGTGGATGGACCTGGAGATTGTCATGTGTTAAGTGAAGTAAGTCAGACAGAGACAGACAAATATCATATGATATCACTTATATGTGGAATCTAAAAAGAAATGATACAAATGAACTTATTTACCAAATAGAATCACAGTCCTAGGAAACAAACTTACCATTACCAAAGGGGATAGTGGGGAGGGGGAGAGATAAATCTGGAGTTTTGCATTAACATATACACATTATATATAATAAAGAGCTTCCCTGATGGCTCAACAGGTAAAGAATTCGCCTACAATGCAGGAGACATAGGAGATATGGGTTGGATCCCTGGGTCAGGAAGATCTCTTAGAGGAGAAAATGGCAACCCACTCCAGTATTCTTGCCTGAAAAATCCCATGGACAAAGGAGCCTGGCAGGCTACAGTCCAGAGTCACAAAGAACTTATTTACAAAATAGAAACAGAATCACAGTCATAGAAAACAAACTTATGGTTACCAAAGGGGTTATCAGGGAGGGGGAGAGATAAATCAGGAGTTTGGGATTAACAAATACACACTACTATATATAAAATAGGAATAACAACAAGGGCCTACTGTATAGCATAGGGAACTATGCTGCTGCTGCTAAGTCACTTCAGTCGTGTCCGACTCTGTGNACAACCTTTACATGGATGGTTTATTCAGTTCTCACAATACCTCTATGAGGATGTTGCTCTGGTTATCCTTATTTTATGGATGAGGACTAAGAAGCTCAGAAAATTCAATCAATTTGCCTGATATCCCTGAAGTAATAAAGGATAAGGCTAAGATCTAAATCAGATGTGTATAAGAGACAGCCCATAGACGGCAGCCCACCAGCCTCCCCCGTCCCTGGGATTCTCCAGGCAAGAACCCTGGAGTGGGTTGCCATTTCCTTCTCCAGTGCATGAGAGTGAAAAGTTAAAGGGAAGTCGCTCAGTCATGTCTGACCCTCAGTGACCCCATGGACTGCAGCCTTCCAGGCTCCTCCATCCATGGGATTTTCCAGGCAAGAGTACTGGAGTGGGGTGCCATTGCCTTCTCCGAGGGAACTATAGTCAATATTTTATAATAACTTATAATGAAAAAGAATCTGAAAAAAGAATATATATATATGCATATATATATAACTGCTATACAGTTGAAATGAACACAACTTTGTAAAGTAATTATACTTCCATAAAAATGCATAAAAATAATATATTGGCTAATGATTTTGTGTTTTTGTGTATACAGCCAATAGAAAGTAGAAAGTTGATTTTAAAAAAAAAAAAGCAGCCTGTCACACCAATTAGCTGACTATAGCAATAATCCAGGTGGTAAAGAATAATGGACTGAATAATTTAAGATTGTGGAAATAAGAGAGAGTGAGTGAAAGCCACTCAGTTGTGTTTGACTCTTTGCGACCCCATGGACTATACAGTTCATGCAATTCTCCAGGCCAGAATACTGGAGTGTGGGTAGCCTTTCCCTTCTCCAGGGGATCTTCCCAACCCAGGGATCGAACCCAGGTCTCCTGCATTGCAGGTAGATTCTTTACCAGCTGAGCCACAAGGAGGGAGAAGCAAGGATCAATGAATGACTGGATGTGAACAGCATAGAGGGAGAGGAGTCAGACAATGCCCAGGATTTGGGCTCGGTTGTTCACTGCTGTTCAGTTGCTAAGGTGTATCTGACTCTTTGCTACCCCATGGACTGAAATACACCAGGCTCCCCTGTCTTTCACTATCTTCTGGAGTTTGGTCAAATTCATGTCCATTGAGTTGGTGATGCTATCTAACCATCTCATCCTCTGCTGCCTGCTTCTCCTTTTGCCTTCAATCTTTCCCAGATCCAGGGTCTTTTCCAAAGAGTCAGCTCTTCGCATCATGTGGCCAAAGTATTGGAGCTTCAGCTTCAGCAACAGTCATTCCAATGGGCTTGGACAACTAGGTAAATGATGGTGGGATTAATTGAGATAGCGATCATTGGAAGAGGTAAGACTAAAGTGAATGAATGAAGTCTGATTGGCACATAATGAGCTCATAAGATCTATGGGACATTTATGTGGAGAGGCGGTGTGGCATAGGGTTTAAAAGTGAGGGTTGATTTTTGCTTCTGGATATAATGTAATAAACACACACCTCTTTATCCGCCACTTAACTCTAAAACTTGTACAGAATACATTAGCAACTCTTTGAGAACTCAATATATATCAGCAGAGAACCATAGAAATAAAAGTAACACCAAACTGGTGGAGAGTTTACCACTTTTGTTCCTCCAGCATCTCCCACCACAAACTCAACACATTCTAAAAACTGGAAGTGAGCACAGTGATGCAAAAGGAGATCCAGGAGGAAGCTGCTAGTTTTGCATGGAGGAGCAGCAAAGGGAAATCCTAAGCTCCAGACAGAGTGCAGGACATACACGGGTGCTCTCTCCCCCTCCCCTTTTTTTCTGTTCTCTAGTGCCCCAGCCACCAGGTAGTCCCACAGTGGGGGTGGAGGCAGAGGCAAGGAGCAGCCGGAAACGGGAAATGGCAGAAGCCAGAATTCTGAAGAACTTTCCTCTCTGTTCAATACACCTGCAGCTCTAAGAGGGAGGGGCCCAAACGCAGGGCTTTCTTTTTTAGTCTCTGTCTACTCCTTCCTTGTCCCCTCCTAGTCCCAGCACAATTCTGGACATGGGTTCTTTCTAGCCCTGAAGGAACCATGAGAACCAAACATGGAAGCCTCGGAAACTAGGAAGTACTGGAACTCAGGAAAGCTGCCAATAAAGCTGTTTACTGTCAACCTCTGGGTGCATTTTAACTGCTCCTAACTAGCATAATGCAGACGGAAAACTGAACTAACAGTATTTTGTGAAGGCCCAAATGACTTGGTTGGTGAATATATAGGAAAAACCTACTTAGTGGTGCACAATTTAAAAAACCCTAACTGAAGTTGGAAACATAGCCTCCAGAAGGAACAAAACAAAAATGACAACATTATTCATAGGAGGGAATGAGGTGGGGTGACTATAAAGGGAGAGCACCAAGGTGTTTAGGGGGATGATAGAACTGTTCTGTATCCTAGAACCAAAAATCAAATGAATAATAGTTTTAAACATAAAATGAAAAAATAAAATGAAGGCCCTGGAGCCAGACTGCCTGAGTTCAGATTCTGGAACCCTACATCCTAGCTGTGTGACCATAAACAAGTTACCACCCCACTGGGCTTCAAGTTTCCTCATTCATTACATAGGGACAATCATTCCTAATTTAATAAATTAGGAGTTCGGGATTAAGGGATCCACACCACTATATATAAAGTAGATAAACAATAAAAGTTAACTATACAGCATAGGGAAATATATTCAATATCTTGTAGTAACTTATAATAGGAAAGAATCTGCTATATATGTATGTGTTTAATGCTTATTCATTACATAGGGACAATCATTCCTAATTTAATAAATTAGGAGTTCGGGATTAAGGGATCCACACCACTATATATAAAGTAGATAAACAATAAAAGTTAACTATACAGCATAGGGAAATATATTCAATATCTTGTAGTAACTTATAATAGGAAAGAATCTGCTATATATGTATGTGTTTAATGCTGAATCACTTTGTTGTACAGCTGAAACTAACACAATACTGTAAATCAACTATCAGTTCAGTTCAGTCGCTCAGTCATGTCCGACTCTTTGCGACCCCATGAGTCGCAGCACGCCAGGCCTCCCTGTTCATTGTAAATGTTTTTCTGGAACTCTCTTGTTTTTTCCATGATCCAGCGGATGTTGGCAATTTGATCTCTGGTTCCTCTGCCTCTATACTTCAATTAAAAAAAATAAAAATAGGGACAATCACAGTTCTTGCCTTCTAGAGACTCTGTTGTGGTAAAAGTGTAATGAGGTAAATGTGCTTAGAACAGTGCCTGACACACGGCATATGTTCAATGAATGCCATGACCAATCAGCCTAACGCCCTGGGGCACAGGAGTCTTCAATTAAAAAAAATAAAAATAGGGACAATCACAGTTCTTGCCTTCTAGAGACTCTGTTGTGGTAAAAGTGTAATGAGGTAAATGTGCTTAGAACAGTGCCTGACACACGGCATATGTTCAATGAATGCCATGACCAATCAGCCTAACGCCCTGGGGCACAGGAGTCGGGTGAGAGGACTCAAGAAATCACCAGGTGAATCACTGTTGGGTGTATTTCAGTGTTTGTAATCCTGAGAAGAAGAGCTGCTGTGACCTTTTATTTTTAAGCCATTCAATCTGCCCAGCCGCCACCCTTCTTCACTACCCTTCTGACCTCCTTTCAGTTTTCATGCAGTTCCCGAGTCTCTGTTTTGACTCTAGGCCTGCCCTTCAGTTCATTAACTGGTTGTGATCTCTCTAAACTAGTCTCTAAGCTGTTCTTTACCTTGGCTGTATGTCAAAATCTCTCAGATATTCTTAGAAACTACTGGCCTGAACTCAAAAAATGTCAGTGTCATGAAACACTAGTGAAAAGGCTGGGGAATTGTTCTAGATGATAGGAGACTAAAGATAACTCCATGCAATATGTGGATTTTGGAGGGGGTAGAGGAGAATGTCTGAAGAGGCCATTGTTAGGATATTTAAGGAAAACTATATATGAACTATAGGTGAAAGAATGTCCTTGTTCCTAGGAGATACACACTACAGTACTTGAATATCCTAATGTTTGCAACTAACTTTCAAACGGTTCAGCAAGATAATAGTTATTATGTTATATGATAATAATTACACATTCTCATTTTAGTCAGTTGTGTGCTAGATAGACAAGCAAGATGGCAAAACATTAACAGCTGGTAAAACTGGATAAAGGGTACTCATGCTAATTTTATAAATTTCTGCAGGTTTTCATTTTTTTTTTCAAAATAAGAAAGAGTGATAGACCATCTCTTGAAGATTTTTTCAAAACACACATGCCTGTGTTGCAGTCCTAACTGAGGAATGAAGACTTCCTGGGTGCGATCTAGGAATCTGCATTTTAAAAGTTTTGGGATCCCCCTCTCCCCAGAAAAGAAGCATCACAGAGAGACTTCATCTCAGACCCACCTCTACCTCCTCTGGCTCCTGGTTTCTTTCAGGACCCAAACCTCAACACTAAGGTTTCTTTGGCAAACCTTAAACAAAGTTCTGTTTGGCAATGTTACAGCTGGGACTCTCTCCAGCCCTTTGCGAAGCAGGTGCAGCTAGGGAGGGGGAGTGGTGAGAAGAGGTGAGGGTGGATCTCTGTGTACTCCAACATTCATCACATGAGTACAAAAAGAGGGTTCCATGAGAGACTGAGAAGGAAGGCCAGGGAAATAGGATGAAAACCCCAAGAATATACTCAAAGGTGGATAAAGATACATGGCAAATTCTAGGAGTGCCTGCTCTGCAAGAAGCATCAGGGTGAGAAGTAAGTTGCTGTATCAGTGCAGAAGTGGGCCCTTTGTTGCCAGAAGAGATTTTCCTGGCAAGCCCCCTCTTCCCTACATCAGACAGCCACCCCCGCCCCCCTGCCCCCGCCACAGGGCTGGCTGACAGGCACCTGAGATCTCAGACAGGAGAAATCTCTTTTTTCAAAAGCAAGGTTTCTAAGAGACAAATGTTATCAAACCCCTCGAGAGGAAGACTTGCAGGTCAGGGTCTTTGACTTTGCTTCTCCCTCCTGCTGAGTTTGGAACAGGATTTATAGTTTCTGGGAAGTGTTGTGTGAAACCCTTTCAGGGTCAGAAAAAATACACCCATTTGTCATTTGGGGGTGGGGGGCATGGAATCTAGAGTTGGCTGTTCGTTCCTAGCATCTGGTGAGAGTGAGAGTGTGAAATACAGACAGTGAACAAAGTGCAGCCATAGGGAAGGCAAGTTAAAATCGACCATCCTTCCCTTTACCGGTTGGCTCCATCACAGCAGAGGTTTTCCGGTCAGTCATCCTTACCTCCGCCACCTGCCTTACAATGGATGTGTTGGCCTGGGTGTGGATAAATCCTTTTAACCATCAGTAAAGTCCAGTGAAGTTGGCATTTTAAAAATGAAAAATGAAAGGGAGGAACAACTAGAAATAAACAAAGGAAGTAAATAACAGTTGAGCAGCACTCTGTTCAATACATCCTTCCCACAGCAGACCAACTGAACATTCCAGAACATAAATCTCACCCTGAAACTGCCGGGCTCCAACCTTTCAAATGGTTTCACATTGACCTTAGAAGTGAGTCCAAAATTTCAAACAAGATATACAAGGCCCTTTGCAATCAGATGCCAGCTGACTTTTCTAGCTTTATTACCCATCAACTCCCCTTCACACACTCTGCATTCCAGCTACATATGTCTCCCCAGTTCCTAAACAAGCCACATTCTATTCATGTCTGAACTTTTGCACATGTATGGCCACCTACCAGTCACTTAAATCAAGCACAACAGTTAAGAGTACAAACTCCAGAATCAGGCTGCCTGTTGTGGGCCAGTTTCTGATTTTCTTTGCCTTCATTTCTTCAGTTGCAAAATGGGGTTTCCAATAGGGGTGCCACGAGGATCAGATGAGAAACCTGGCACAGAATCAGCATACAACCCACATTAGCTGTTACTCAACAAAACATCGATTGGCCAACTGTCCAGGAAGTGGGGGGCCCTTCTTATCCATTTATTATTACATGCTACTTCCAATCTAGAGAAAAGACAGACATGTAAACAAGATGTTATAACACAGCATGATCAAAGTGAGGATAGAGCTCTGTGAGCCACAGGAGCAACTCATGGGTTCCTTCCGTTCCACTCTTTCCTCAGCTGGATTCACGTTAGATGATATCTCAAATTCAGTTTTCAGCCAGGCCCTTAAAGTGGGACAGATGTGTATAAGAGACAGGTTGAAATGAACACAACTTTCTAAAGTAATTACACTTCCATAAAAATGCATAAAAATAATATATTGGCTAATGATTTTGTATTTTTGTGTATACAGCCCATAGAAAGTAGAAAGTTGAATTAAAAAAAAAAAAAACAGCCTGTCACACCAATTAGCTGACTATAGCAATAATCCAGGTGGTAAAGAATAATGGCCTGAATAATTTAAGATTGTGGAAACAAGAAGGGAGAGTGAGTGAAAGTCACTCAGTCGTGTTTGACTCTGTGACCCCATGGACTATACAGTTCATGGAATTCTCCAAGCCAGAATACTGGAGTGTGGGTAGCCTTTCCCTTCTCCAGGGGATCTTCCCAACCCAGGGATCGAACCCAGGTCTCCTGCATTACAGGTAGATTCAGATGTGTATAAGAGACAGGTGTGTGAGTAAGAAAAGTGTGAGTGTGTGTTGAAGAGAGACCTAATGAGATTGATGTGCTTTTGCTGTTTTATTTGTGTACTTTCTCTTTGTCTACCTATGACTTGGTAGAATTATTCCATAAATGCATTTCTTGCTGATGAGACAACCTACTTCCAGAGAGTTCATGGAAATCCCTAAACCTGAACAGAGGGGCTAAAAAAAAAAAAAACAGCCTGTCACACCAATTAGCTGACTATAGCAATAATCCAGGTGGTAAAGAATAATGGCCTGAATAATTTAAGATTGTGGAAACAAGAAGGGAGAGTGAGTGAAAGTCACTCAGTCGTGTTTGACTCTGTGACCCCATGGACTATACAGTTCATGGAATTCTCCAAGCCAGAATACTGGAGTGTGGGTAGCCTTTCCCTTCTCCAGGGGATCTTCCCAACCCAGGGATCGAACCCAGGTCTCCTGCATTACAGGTAGATTCTTTACCAGCTGAGCCACAAGGAGGGAGAAGCAAGGATCAATGAATGACTGGATGTGAACAGCATAGAGGGAGAGGAGTCAGACAATGCCCAGGATTTGGGGTCGGTTGTTCATTGCTGTTCAGTTGCTAAGGTGTATCTGACTCTTTGCTACCCCATGGACTGAAAAACACCAGGCTCCCCTGTCTTTCACTATCTTCTGGAGTTTGGTCAAATTCATGTCCATTGTGTTGGTGATGCTATCTAACCATCTCATCCTCTGCTGCCTGCTTCTCCTTTTGCCTTCAATCTTTCCCAGATCCAGGGTCTTTTCCAAAGAGTCAGCTCTTCGCATCATGTGGCCAAAGTATTGGAGCTTCAGCTTCAGCAACAGTCATTCCAATGGGCTTGGACAACTAGGTAAATGATGGTGGGATTAATTGAGATAGCGATCATTGGAAGAGGTAAGACTAAAGTGAATGAATAGGTAATGAAGTCTGATTGGCACATAATGAGCTCATAAGGTCTATGGGACATTTATGTGGAGAGGCGGTGTGGCGTAGGGTTTAAGTGAGGGTTGATTTTTGCTTCTGGATATAATGTAATAAACACACACCTCTTTATCCGCCACTTAACTCTAAAACTTGTACAGACTACATAAGCAACTCTTTGAGAACTCAATATATATCAGCAGAGAACCATAGAAATAAAAGTAACACCAAACTGGTGGAGAGTTTACCACTTTTGTTCCTCCAGCATCTCCCACCACAAACTCAACACATTCTAAAAACTGGAAGTGAGCACAGTGATGCAAAAGGAGATCCAGGAGGAAGCCGCTAGTTTTGCATGGAGGAGCAGCAAATGGAAATCCTAAGCTCCAGACAGAGTGCAGGACATATACAGGTGCTCTCTCCCCCTCCCCTTTTTTTCTGTTCTCTAGTGCCCCCGTCACCAGGTAGTCCCAAAGTGGGGGTGGAGGCAGAGGCAAGGAGCAGCCGGAAATGGGAAATGGCAGAAGCCAGAATTCTGAAGAACTTTCCTCTCTGTTCAATACACCTGCAGCTCTAAGAGGGAGGGGCCCAAATCCAGGGCTTTCTTTTTTAGTCTCTGTCTACTCCTTCCTTGTCCCCTCCTAGTCCCAGCACAATTCTGGACATGGGTTCTTTTTAGCCATGAAGGAACCATGAGAACCAAACACGGAAGCCTGGGAAACTAGGAAGTACTGGAACTCAGGAAAGCTGCCAATAAAGCTGTTTACTGTCAACCTCTGGGTGCATTTTAACTGCTCCGAACTAGCATAATGCAGATGGAAAACTGAACTAACAGTACTTTGTGAAGGCCCAAATGACTTGGTTGGTGAATATATAGGAAAGACCTGCTTAGTGGTGCACAATTTAAAAAACCCTAACTGAAGCTGGAAATACAGCCTCCAGAAGGAACAAAACAAAAATGACAACATTATTCATAGGAGGGAGTGAGGTGGGGTGACTATAAAGGGAGAGTACCAAGGTGTTCAGGGGGATGATAGAACTGTCCTGTATCCTAGAACCAAAAATCAAATGAATAATAGTTTTAAACATAAAATGAAAAAATAAAATGAAGGCCCTGGAGCCAGACTGCCTGAGTTCAGATTCTGGAACCCTACATCCTAGCTGTGTGACCATAAACAAGTTACCACCCCACTGGGCTTCAAGTTTCCTCGTTCATTACATAGGGACAATCATTCCTAATTTAATAAATTAGGAGTTCGGGATTAAGGGATCCACACCACTATGTATAAAGTAGGTAAACAATAAAAGTTAACTATGCAGCATAGGGAAATATATTCAATATCTTGTAGTAACTTATAATAGGAAAGAATCTGCTATATATGTATGTGTTTAAAGCTGAATCACTTTGTTGCACAGCTGAAACTAACACAATATTGTAAATCAACTATACTTCAATTAAAAAAAACAAAAATAGGGACAATCACAGTTCTTGCCTTCTAGAGTCCATTGTGGTAAAAGTGTAATGAAATAAATGTGCTTAGAACAGTGCCTGACACACGGCATATGTTCAATGAATGCCATGACCAACCAGCATAAGGCCCTGGGGCACAGGAATCGGGTGAGAGGACTCAAGAAATCACCAGGTGAATCACTGTTGGGTGTATTTCAGTGTTTGTAATCCTGAGAAGAAGAGCTGCTGTGAGCTTTTATTTTTAAGCCATTCAATCTGCCCAGCCACCACCCTTCTTCACTACCCTTCTGACCTCCTTTCAGTTTTCATGCAGTTCCTGAGTCTCTGTTTTGGCTCCAGGCCTGCCCTTCAGTTCATTAACTGGTTGTGATCTCTCTAAACTAGTCTCTAAGCTGTTCTTTACCTTGGCTGTATGTCAAAATCTCTCAGATATTCTTAGAAACTACTGGCCTGAACTCAAAAAATGTCAGTGTCATGAAACACTAGTGAAAAGGCTGGGGAATTGTTCTAGATGATAGGAGACTCAAGATAACTCCATGCAATATGTGGATTTTGGAGGGGGTAGAGGAGAATGTCTGAAGAGGCCATTATTAGGATATTTAAGGAAAACTGTATATGTGAAAGAATGTCCTTGTTCCTAGGAGATACACACTACAGTACATGAATATCCTAATGTTTGCAACTAACTTTCAAACGGTTCAGCAAGATAATAGTTATTACGTTATATGATAATAATTACACATTTGTCATTTTAGTCAGTTGTGTGCTAGATAGACAAGCAAGATGGCAAAACATTAACAGTTGGTAAAACTGGATAAAGGGTACTCGTGCTAATTTTATAAATTTCTGCAGGTTTTCATTTTTTTTTTTTCAAAATAAGAAGGAGTGATAGACCATCTCTTGAAGATTTTTTCAAAACACACATGCCTGTGTTGCAGTCCTAACTGAGGAATGAAGACTCCCTGGGTGCGATCTAGGAATCTGCATTTTAAAAGTTTTGGGATCCCCCTCTCCCCAGAAAAGAAGCACCACAGAGAGACTTCATCTCAGACCCACCTCTGCCTCCTCTGGCTCCTGGTTTCTTTCAGGACCCAAACCACAACACTAAGGTTTGTTTGGCAAACCTTAAACAAAGTTCTGTTTGGCAATGTTACAGCTGGGACTTTCTCCAGCCTGTTGCGAAGCAGGTGCAGCTAGGGAGTGGGAGTGGTGAGAAGAGGTGAGGGTGGATCTCTGTGTACTCCAACATTCATCACATGAGTACAAAAAGAGGGTTCCATGAGAGACTGAGAAGGAAGGCCAGGGAAATAGGATGAAAACCCCAAGAATATACTCAAAGGTGGATAAAGATACATGGCAAATTCTAGGAGTGCCTGCTCTACAAGAAGCATCAGGGTGAGAAGTAAGTTGCTGTATCAGTGCAGAAGTGGGCCCTTTGTTGCCAGAAGAGATTTTCCTGGCAAGCCCCCTCTTCCCTACATCAGACAGCCACCCACCCCCCAGCCCCCGCCAGAGGGCTGGCTGACAGGCACCTGAGATCTCAGACAGGAGAAATCTCTTTTTTCAAAAACAAGGTTTCTGGGAGACAAATGCTATCAAACCCCTCGAGAGGAAGACTTGCAGGACAGGGTGTTTGACTTTGCTTCTCCCTCCTGCTGAGTTTGGAACAGGATTTATAGTTTCTGGGAAGTGTTGTGTGAAACGCTTTCAGGGTCAGAAAAAATACACCCATTTGTCATTTGGGGGTGGGGGGCATGGAATCTAGAGTTGGCTGTTCGTTCCTAGCATCTGGTGAGAGTGAGAGTGTGAAATACAGACAGTGAACAAAGTGCAGCCATAGGGAAGGCAAGTTAAAATCTACCATCCTTCCCTTTACCAGTTGGCTCTATCACAGCAGAGGTTTTCCTGTCAGCCATCCTTACCTCCGCCACCTGCCTTACAATGGATGTGTTGGCCTGGGTGTGGATAAATCCTCTTAACCATCAGTAAAGTCCAGTGAAGTTCGCATTTTAAAAATGAAAAATGAAAGGAAGGAACAACCAGAAATAAACAAAGGAAGTAAATAACAGTTGAGCAGCACTCTGTTCAATACATCCTTCCCACAGCAGGCCAACTGAACATTCCAGAACATAAATCTCACCCTGAAACTGCCGGGCTCCAACCTTTCAAATGGTTTCACATGGACCTTAGAAGTGAGTCCAAAATTTCGAACAACATATACAAGGGCCTTTGCAATCAGATGCCAGCTGACTTTTCTAGCTTTATTACCCATCAACTCCCCTCCACACACTCTGCATTCCAGCTACATATGTCTCCCCAGTTCCTAAACAAGCCACATTCTATTCATCTCTGAACTTTTGCACATGTATGGCCACCTACCAGTCACTTAAATCAAGCACAACAGTTAAGAGTACAAACTCCAGAATCAGGCTGCCTGTTGTGGGCCAGTTTCTGATTTTCTCTGCCTTCATTTCTTCCGTTGCAAAATGGGGTTTCCAATAGGGGTGCCACGAGGATCAGATGAGAAACCTGGCACAGAATCAGCATACAACCCACATTAGCTGTTACTCAACAAAACATCAATTGGCCAACTGTCCAGGAAGTGGGGGGCCCTTCTGATCCATTTATTATTACATGCTACTTCCAGTCTAGAGAAAAGACAGATATGTAAACAAGATGTTATAACACAGCATGATCAAAGTGAGGATAGAGCTCTGTGAGCCACAAGGAGCAACTTGTGGGTTCCTTCCGTTCCACTCTTTCCTCAGCTGGATTCACGTTAGATGATATCTCAAATTCAGTTTTCAGCCAGGCCCTGAGGCTTGAGGAAGATAGGAGAAAGTAAAGAATTTCAAACCTAGGGCTGGCATTCAGACTTTAGGCACTGGTACAACCCTTCAGTTCAGTTCAGTTCAGTTCAATTCAGTCACTCAGTCATGTCCGACTCTTTGCAACCCCATGAATTGCAGCACTCCAGCTCTCCCTGTCCATCACCAGCTCCTGGAGTTCACTCAAACTCACGTTCATCGAGTCGGTGACGCCATCCAGCCATCTCATCCTCTGTTGTCCCCTTCTCCTCCTGCCCCTAATCCCTCCCAGAATCAGAGTCTTTTCCAATGAGTCAACTCTTCACATGAGGTGGCCAAAGTATTGGAGTTTCAGCTTTAGCATCATTCCTTCCAAAGAATCCTGGTAGTGCAGTGGATAAGAATCCATCTGCTAATGCAGGGGACAGGGGTTTGATCTCTGGTCCAGAAAGATTCCACAAGCCACAGAGAACTAAGCCTGTGTGCCATAGCTACTGAGCCCCGTGCACTGCAACTACTGAAGCCTGTGCACCTGGAGCCTGCGCTCTGCAACAGGAGAAGCCATCACAGTGAGAAGCCCATGCACGGCAATGAAGAGCATCCCCTGCTTGCCCCAACTAGAGAAAGCCAATGTGCAGGAACAAAAACCCAGTGCAATCAAAAATAAATTTAAAAAAATACAAAAAAATGTATTGAATGGCTGCTATGTACCAGGCACAGTGCTGGGCGCTGAGAATACAGTAGTGAACAAAACAGGTAGGTCCCTGTGCTCCTGGTGTTACTGGCCTGGTGGAAAGAAACAGTCAATAGGCAAATAAATAATGATGAAAAGGATGTATCAATTAGTGTGATGAAAATAAAGCAGAGTCATATAATAAAGAGTAACTGTGGGAGACAGGGTGGTGGAGGAAGGCTTTTCTGAGAAGGAGACTTTTATGACAAGAAAGAGGTGAGCTGAAAAACCTTCTCCCTTTGGATATGTAGCTGGGATCTGAGAGGGAAGTTCTGATAAAGAGAGAGCTTCCAAAGTTCTGCTCTGAGCCATGACAGACAAGTAGAAGGAGCAGGAGGGAGGGCTGCTCTTTAAAGGTAGCTCATTAAAGGTAAACAATAGAATGGGAAAGGCTAGAGATCTCTTCAAGAAAATTAGACACACCAAGGGAACATTTCATGTAAAGATGGGCTCAATAAAGAACAGAAATGGTATGGACTTAACAGAAGCAGAAGATATTAAGAGGTGGCAAGAATACACAGAAGAACTATACAAAAAAGATCTTCATGACCCAGATAATCACAATGGTGTGATCACTCACCTAGAGCCTGACATCCTGGAACGTGAAGTCAAGTGGGCTTTAGGAAGCCTCACTATGAACAAAGCTAGTGGAGGTGATGGAATTCCAGTGGAGCTATTTCAAATCCTCAAAGATGATGCTGTGAAAGTGCTGCACTCAATATGCTGCAAATTTGGAAAACTCAGTGGTGGCCACAGGACTGGAAAAGGTCAGTTTTCATTCCAATCCCAAAGACAGGCAATGCCAAAAAATGCTCAAACTACTGCACAATTGCACTCATCTCACATGCTAGTAAAGTAGTGCTCAAAATTCTCCAAGCCAGGCTTCAACAGAACATGAACTGTGAACTTCCAGATGTTCAAGCTGGTTTTAGAAAAGACAGAGGAACCAGAGATCAAATTGCCAACATCCGATGGATCATCGAGAAAGCAAGAGTTCCAGAAAAACAACTATTTCTGCTTTACTGACTATGCCAAAGCTTTTGACTGTGTGAATCACAATAAACTGAGGAAAATTCTGAAAGAGGTGGGAGTACCAGACCACCTGACCTGCCTCTTGAGAAATCTCTATGCAGGCCAGGAAGCGACAGTGAGAACTGGACATGGAACAACAGACTGGTTCCAAGTAGGAAAAGGAGTACGTTAAGGCTGTGTGTTGTCACCCTGCTTATTTAACTTATATGTATAGTAGATGATGAGAAATGCTGAACTGGAAGAAACACAAGCTGGAATCAAGACTGCCAGGAGGAATACCAATAACCTCAGATATACAGATGACACCACACTTATGGCAGAAATTGAAGAACTAAAGAGCCTCTTGTTGAAAGTAAAAGAAGAGAGTGAAAGAGTTGGCTTAAAGCTCAACATTCAGCAAACGAAGATCATGGCATCTGGTCCCATCACTTCATGGCAAATAGTTGGGAAACAGTGGAAACAGTGGCTGACTTTATTTTTGGGGGCTCCAAAATCACTGCAGATGGTGATTGCAGCCATGAAATTAAGACACTTACTCCTTGGAAGAAAAGTTGACGAATCTAGACAGCATATTAAAAGGCAGAGACATTACTTTGTCAACGAAGTTCTCTCTAGTCAAGGGTATGGTTTTTCCAGTGGTCATGTATGGATGTGAGAGTTGGACTATAAAGAAAGCTGAGTGCTGAAGAATTGATGCTTTTGAACTGTGGTGCTGGAGAAGACTCTTGAGAGCCCCTTGGACTACAGGAAGATCCAACCAGTCCATCCTAAAGGAAATTTGTCCTGAATATTCATTGGAAGGACTGGTGTTGAAGCTGAAACTCTAATACTTTGGCCACCTGATGCGAAGAACTGACTCATTGGAAAAGACTCTGATGCTGGGAGGGATTGAGGGCAGGAGGAGAAGGGGACGACAGAGGATGAGATGGCTGGATGGCATCACCGACTTGACGGATATGAGTTTGAGTGAACTCCAGGAGTTGGTGATGGACAGGGAGGACTGGCATGCTGCAATTCATGAGGTTGCAAAGAGTTGGACACAACTGAGCGACTGAACTGAACTGAACTGTAAATGAACTCTACTTCAATGAATTTTTTTAAAAGAACATTTGATTACTGAGGTTTTTTTTGGTGCCCCTCTCAAATTTTGACCCTGAGGCAAATGCCTCTCTTTGCCTCACCTAGGCCTAGGCCTGGCCCTGTGGTAACCTCTCAGATGAGTTCTGTTCACAACTTTGTGAAATGGAGGCCAGATGTTTAGAAAGAGTAAAACTGTCAGAAATATCAAACCAGTGATGCTGCCTGCCAGGAAATAATCATGTTTTCCTTTTCTTACTCCTGTCATCCCTCTCCTACTATTTGCTAGGCTTTCAGCTCAGCAGAAGCCCTTGTCCTTTTCTAGCTGCTGACACTGAGCACAACCATATTGCTAATAGGATGCCTGGGATCACTTCTCCATTTAGAGAGGTGAAAGNTTTGGTGCCCCTCTCAAATTTTGACCCTGAGGCAAATGCCTCTCTTTGCCTCACCTAGGCCTAGGCCTGGCCCTGTGGTAACCTCTCAGATGAGTTCTGTTCACAACTTTGTGAAATGGAGGCCAGATGTTTAGAAAGAGTAAAACTGTCAGAAATATCAAACCAGTGATGCTGCCTGCCAGGAAATAATCATGTTTTCCTTTTCTTACTCCTGTCATCCCTCTCCTACTATTTGCTAGGCTTTCAGCTCAGCAGAAGCCCTTGTCCTTTTCTAGCTGCTGACACTGAGCACAACCATATTGCTAATAGGATGCCTGGGATCACTTCTCCATTTAGAGAGGTGAAAGGCCAGGGTCTCACCCTCCAGGAATAAATCCAAGGACTGTTGAGCTCCTCCAGACTCTTGTCAGGGCCCTTTCTGGCCCAAAGCATTTCTTTCTCTGCTGGAGTCTGTCAGCTCTGGCAAAAATCAAGTTTCCTCACCCTGATCTTACCTCATCCACGCAAGTTTCCCTGAGAAATTATGGAAGAGAAACTCTTAGAATCCTCAAATATCAGAGTTGGAAGGGCCTGTAGAGACCATTTTGCCCCAACACACCTCATTTAACAGAACATATAGCTTCCTTCGCTCTATTTCCATGTTCCAAAGAATCCCCAAGGCAGCCTCATAATAAAAATCAAGAGTAAGTCAAGAGCCAAGTTAATCAATAAAGTAAATTACTATGGGACCCAGCTGTGCTCAGGAAGGACTGAGTCATCAGAAATGTAGCCCTGGCCCCAGGATTTGTTTATTAAGGATTTTCTTCAAGGACAAAGAGAAGGATCTGTGGTGGCTCAACTCCAAAACTTTTCATGGAGTGGGATACAACTGGAAAACGTTTGATTAACTTTATCAGGGCTGGGGAGTTTTTAAAGTCCTGCTTTGGAGAGGCCTGCCTTTACTTCTGACTGGTCCAGGCATTGTGAAGAAGTTGTCAAAGTTAGTCTCTGTGCTTCTTACCTCCCTCAAAATGTGCTTTTCTAGGTCCCACACTCAGAGAAACTTGCTTTCAGTTTTGGAATGTATCAAGAGCACTTGCAACTGTGTTATCATGGGCTGTGAGAGGTACAGCTTCCATTCCATACCTCGTTTGTAATAAGATTCTTCTTGCAAAGATTTATAGAAAGAACTTTTGGAACAGGATCAGATACTTTATGACTGACAACCAGGGGATTAAGCATACTGAAAAAGACATAGGGCTTCCCTGGTGGCTCAGTGGTAAATAATCCACCTGCCAATGCAGGATACACGGGTACAATCCCTGGGTCAGGAAGATCCCCTGGAGAAGGAAATGGCAACCCACCCTAGTACTCTTGTCTCATGGTAAATCCTATGAGGAGTGGAGTTTGGAGGTTACAGTCCATGGGGGTGCAAAAGAGTCAGACTAAACAGTGACAGCAAAGAGACATAAGACCCAGCAATCCCACTGCTGGGCATACACACACAGGAAACCAGAATTGAAAGAGACACATGTACCCCAATGTTCATTGCAGCACTGTTTATAATAGCCAGGACATGGAAACTCTGATCTGCCTCTTGAGAAATCTGTATGCAGGTCAGGAAGCAACAGTTAGAACTGGACATGGAACAACAGACTGGTTCCAAATAGGAAAAGGAGTACATCAAGGCTGTATATTGTCACCCTGCTTATTTAACATATATGCAGAGTAGATGATGAGAAACGATGAGCTGGATGAAGCACAAGCTGGAATCAAGACTGCCAGGAGGAATACCAATAACCTCAGATATACAGATGACACCACCCTTATGGCAGAAATTGAAGAAGAACTAAAGAGCCTTTTGTTGAAAGTAAAAGGAGAGAGTGAAAGAGTTGGCTTAAAGCTCAACATTCAGAAAACGAAGATCATGGCATCTGGTCCCATCACTTCATGGCAAATAGTTGGGAAACAGTGGAAACAGTGGCTGACTTCATTTTTCTGGGCTCCAAAATCACTGCAGATGGTGATTGCAGCCATGAAATTAAGACGCTTACTCCTTGGAAGAAAAGTTATGACGAATCTAGACAGCATATTAAAAGGCAGAGACATTACTTTGTCAACAAAGTTCTGTCTAGTCAAGGCTATGGTTTTTCCAGTGGTCATATATGGATGTGAGAGTTGGACTATAAAGAAAGCTGAGTGCTGAAGAATTGATGCTTTTGAACTGTGGTGCTGGAGAAGACTCTTGAGAGTCCCTTGGACTACAAGAAGATCCAACCAGTCCATCCTAAAGCAAATCTGTCCTGAATATTCATTGGAAGTACTGGTGTTGAACCTGAAACTCCAATACTTTGGCCACCTGATGCAAAGAACTGACTCATTGGAAAAGACGGGAGAGATTGAGGGCAGGAGGAGAAGGGGACGACAGAGGATGAGATGGCTGGATGGCATCACTGACTCGATGAACTCTGGGAGTTGGTGATGGACAGGGAGGCCTGGCGTGCTGCGATTCACGGGGTTGTAAAGAGTTGGACACGACTGAGCGACTGAACAGAACTGAACTGTAAATGAACTCTACTTCAATAAAATTTTTTAAAAGAACATTTTGATTACTGAGGTTTTATTTTTGGTGCCCCTCTCAAATTTTGACCCTGAGGCAAATGCCTCTCTTTGCCTCACCTAGGCCTAGGCCTGGCCCTGTGGTAACCTCTCAGATGAGTTCTGTTCACAACTTTGTGAAATGGAGGCCAGATGTTTAGAAAGAGTAAAACTGTCAGAAATATCAAACCAGTGATGCTGCCTGCCAGGAAATAATCATGTTTTCCTTTTCTTACTCCTGTCATCCCTCTCCTACTATTTGCTAGGCTTTCAGCTCAGCAGAAGCCCTTGTCCTTTTCTAGCTGCTGACACTGAGCACAACCATATTGCTAATAGGATGCCTGGGATCACTTCTCCATTTAGAGAGGTGAAAGGCCAGGGTCTCACCCTCCAGGAATAAATCCAAGGACTGTTGAGCTCCTCCAGACTCTTGTCAGGGCCCTTTCTGGCCCAAAGCATTTCTTTCTCTGCTGGAGTCTGTCAGCTCTGGCAAAAATCAAGTTTCCTCACCCTGATCTTACCTCATCCACACAAGTTTCCCTGAGAAATTATGGGAGAGAAACTCTTAGAATCCTCAAATATCAGAGTTGGAAGGGCCTGTAGAGACCATTTTGCCCCAATGCACCTCATTTAACAGAACATATAGCTTCCTTTGCTCTATTTCCATGTTCCAAAGAATCCCCAAGGCAGCCTCATAACAAAAATCAAGAGTAAGTCAAGAGCCAAGTTAATCAATAAAGTAAATTACTATGGGACCCAGCTGTGCTCAGGAAGGATTGAGTCATCAGAAATGTCCCAGGATTTGTTTATTAAGGATTTTCTTCAAGGACAAAGAGAAGGATCTGTGGTGGCTCAACTCCAAAACTTTTCATGGAGTGGGGATACAACTGGAAAACATTTGATTAACTTTATCAGGGCTGAGGAGTTTTTAAAGTCCTGCTTTGAAGAGGCCTGCCTTTACTTCTGACTGGTCCAGGCACTGTGAAGAAGTTGTCAAAGTTAGTCTCTGTGCTTCTTACCTCCCTCAAAATGTGCTTTTCTAGGTCCCACACTCAGAGAATCTTGCTTTCAGTTTTGGAATGTATCAAGAGCACTTGCAACTGTGTTATCATGGGCTGTGAGAGGTACAGCTTCCATTCCATACCTCATTTGTAATAAGATTCTTCTTGCAAAGATTTATAGAAAGAACTTTTAGAACGGGATCAGATACTTTATGACTGATAACCAGGGGATTAAGCATACTGAAAAAGACATAGGGCTTCTCTGGTGGCTCAGTGGTAAATAATCCACCTGCCAATGGAGGATACACGGGTACAATCCCTGGGTCAGGAAGAGCCCCTGGAGAAGGAAATTAGAACGGGATCAGATACTTTATGACTGATAACCAGGGGATTAAGCATACTGAAAAAGACATAGGGCTTCTCTGGTGGCTCAGTGGTAAATAATCCACCTGCCAATGGAGGATACACGGGTACAATCCCTGGGTCAGGAAGAGCCCCTGGAGAAGGAAATGGCAACCCACTCTAGTACTCTTGTCTCATGGGAAATCCTATGAGGAGAGGAGTTTGGAGGTTACAGTCCATGGGGGTGCAAAAGAGTCAGACTAAACAGCAACAGCAAAAAGACATAAGACCCAGCAATCCCACTGCTGGGCATACACACCAAGGAAGCCAGAATTGAAAGAGACACATGTACCCCAATGTTCATTG
>SJYT01026717.1:252559-263967 GCA_006410635.1 Cephalophus harveyi | reverse complement strand
GTAAGTATCCATTTATATATGTTTAATGCCATGTTTTTTGTCTTTTTGTTCATGATTTCATTTTTAAAATGATTCCAAGCATAGTCTGAAGTGTTGTCTAGTGTTCTTAAGTGCGAGAAGGTTGTGATGGTCCTTATGATATCTCAGACATGAGATACAGTGTTGTTGGCTACCAGTTCAATTTTAATGAATTGGTGATATATTAAATAAGGTGTCTTTAAACAGAAACACACAATGTGTTTTATATTGATTGGTGATGAAAATGTTGTGACCAAAGGCGCACAGGAACCTAACCCTGTATTTCCCTTGATAAGAATGAATTGTTCAGTATTTGATGGTTCATTATTGGCAGTGTCTTTGTTGTAACTATCAAAATCTTGAGAATCAACTGTGTGCTCAAGCTGTGTATGTGTTTGTGCATGTGCCCATATGTACACACAGTGTATAGACAGTAAGCATATAAAAATATACTTACTGAAAGTCTGGAAAGGCAAACAAAATAAACAGAAATACTTCATGCTTGTCAGAGTGGCAAGCAGTTTACACTCTGACAAACTGTTTTCAAGACCAGAGGAAATAGCAACTTTCATGCACTTCAGTGATAGTTTAAATTGGTAAAAACACTTCAGAGTGCAGTTTGACAAAATCTAATCAAGTTGAAAACTTACATTTTCTTTGGCTCAGCAATTCTACTTCTGAATGCATAGCTCAGAAAAACTCATGTGAGGTACTGCTTTTAGTCATTTTAGTAGGCTAACATCTATTTTTTTAATTGAGATATGATAATTGCTATTGCTATCTTCAGAGTGCAGTTTGACAAAATCTAATCAAGTTGAAAACTTACATTTTCTTTGGCTCAGCAATTCTACTTCTGAATGCATAGCTCAGAAAAACTCATGTGAGGTACTGCTTTTAGTCATTTTAGTAGGCTAACATCTATTTTTTTAATTGAGATATGATAATTGCTATTGCTAAGTCACTTCAGTCGTGTCCGACTCTGTGCAACCCCGTAAACGGCAGCCCACCAGGCTCCCTCGTCCCTGGGATTCTCCAGGCAAGAACACTGGAGTGGGTTGCCATTTCCTTCTCCAATGCATGAAAGCGAAAGGTGAAAGTGAAGTCACTCAGTCATGTCCGACTTAGCGACCCCATGGACTGCAGCCTACCAGGCTCCTCCATCCACAGGATTTTCCAGGCAAGAGTACTGGAGTGGGGTGCCATTGAAAGGATGCCACTAAATAACCTTGACTATTATTCCCAGGTGGCACAAGTGATGAAGAACCTCCTGCCAATGCAGGCCATATGAATTCTATCCTTGGGTGGTGAAGATGCCCTGGATGAGAGCATGGCAACCTACTCCAGTATTCTTGTCAGAAAAATCCCATGGATAGAGGAGCCTGATGGGCTACAGTTCATAGAGTTGCAAAGAGTCGGACACAACTGAAGCAACTTAGCATGCACACACACAAAAACATCACTGAATAATCTTATCTATTACACTCATTGGTGTTTCTAACACTACTTGAAGTAAAAATAAGCAGCATTCCTGGGGAATCACCCATGGAAGCAGGTATGTACGTATGTGTAAGACTATGTTATTAACATGATATGACGGCTCTGATTGTGTCACGTTTTCAGTTTCAAGGCCATTTGTATAGTAAATTTTTCACATGAATCCTTTATAATCCTTCTAATACTGGGATCTGTCTTGGGGAGTCTTGGAACTAATATACATATTAGATTATCTTAGTTTAGAGAAAGATCTAAAACACCACTTTTGAATTAGCATATACAGTCTTTAAAAATGTAATACAAACTAATATATCTAACATATATGCAAAATATATTAATAAAAAACGTGTATCTTTAAAATTTTTTATAAACTATTATTGATTTACAATGTTGGGCTAATTTCTGCTGAACAGCAGAGTGATTCAGTTATACATGTATATACATTCTTTTCCATAGTGGCTTATCAGACAGAGGATGTTGAATACAGTTCCCTGTGCTATTCATTAGGACCTTGTTATTTATCCATCCTGTATGTAATAGTTTGCATCTGCTAATCCTAAACTCCCAGTCCCTCTGTTCCCCATCTCCCCTCCTCCTTGGAAACCACAGGTCTGTTCTCTATGTCTGTGAGTCTGTTTTGTAAATAAGTTATTTATATCATCTTTTTGGATTCCACATATAAGTGGTATCATATGATATTTATCTTTCTCTTTTTGACTTACTTCACTTAGTATTATAATTTCTAGGTCCATCCATGTTGCTGCAAACGGTATTATTTCATTCTCTCTATAGCTAAGCGGTATTCCATTATATGTATGTACCACATCTTATTTATCAATTCATCTATCAGTGGACAGTTAGTTTGTTTCCATGTCCTGGTTATTGTGACTAGTGCTGCTTTGAAAACAGAGATGCATGTATCTCTATAGTTTTGTCTGGTATATGCCTGAGAGTGAGATTGCTGGATCATACCACATGCGTATTTTAACCCTAGCTTAAGAAATAGGATATTAGCAATATCTGCCAAGCCCTCTGTGTACTAACACTCATCCATCCCGTTTCCTTGAACCCTGGGATAATCATTACCTGATATTTGCAGGAAGATTTTTAACTATTGATTTAATTACTTTAATAAGCATAGGATTTTTCAGGTATTCTTTTCTCTTTTTGGTTCAAATTTAGTAAGATATATTCTAGGAATTTGTCCATTTCATATGTTTTCAATTTTATTAGCAAAAGATGCTTATAATTTTCTCTCATAAGCTTAAATATCTGTATCCTTCCTCCATTTATTCTATTGCTTCTGTCACTTTTTTTTCTTAATATGTGTTTTCTGAAGGTTGTCTGTTAGTCCTTCCAAAAGTACTGACTTTACTTTATCATTCCTCTATGTTAATGTGTTTTATTTCCCAATTCAGTAACTTCTGTCTTTATCTTTATTATTTTACTTTTTCCTTTCTTCTACAATTTTTTTCCTTTTAAAATATTTCCTACATTGGATACTGGGCTTCCCAGGTGGCACAGTGGTAAAGATCTGCCTGCCAATGCAGGAGATGCAGGTTCAACCCCTGGGTCAGTAAGATCCCCTAGAGAAGGAAATGGCAACCTACTCTAGTATTCTTGCCTGGGAAATCCCATGGACAGAGGGGCCTGGCAGGCTACAGTCCATGCGTTTGCAAAAAGTTGGACATGACTGAGCGACTAAGCATGCAGGTTAGATAGTCTTTAATTTTCAGCCTTCTGTCTTTTACAACATAAACATTTATCTTCTAAGTGGTGCTTTAGTTTGCTCCCACTAAATATGCTTTCACATTTCCAAGCACATTGGCATTTGTAGACATATTTTGATAACTGATTTCCACCTTAAAGTGATTCTATGGATGCCAATACTTTGAAATTTCTTGAAACTTGCTTTATGAACTACTATGAAGCAAATTTGTGTAAATGCCTCAGTGAATTCCTCTATTATTAAATGTAAGATTTGAAATATGTCCCACAAAACAAGTATCAGTTATATATATGGGTCAAATTTCAAATATACTTGCTAAATTTTTGTCTAATTTATCAATTATTGTGAGGTATGTTAGAATTTCTCACTATCCTGATTGATTTATCAATTTAACTTTATATGTGTAGAAAATTTTATTTCTGAATATTGAAGCTATATTTTTTCCAAAATACTAGACATTTTTAGAGTTTTAGGTTTATAGAAAATTGAGCAGAATTTACAGTGTTGTGTTGAACCTTCTTTTTCTCTTTCCCTTGCTCACAGTTTCCCATATTATTAATATCTTGCATTTTATCCCCATATTATTATTAATAATATCTTGCACTAGTGTGGTACACTTTTTACAATTAATGAGTTGATATTGATGCATCAAATTAACTAAAGTCCATAGTCTACTTTAGGGTTCACTCTTTGTCTATGGGCTCTATAGGTTTTGGCAAATGTATAATGTCATGTATCTGCCATCACAGTATCATATATAGTGGCTTCACTGCCCTAAAAATCCCCTGTGTTATACCTATTCATTCCTTCTCCCCAAACACTTAGCACTCATTTTTTTTTCCCTGTCTCTATAGTATTGCCCTTTCCAGAATGTTATAATGTTGGAGGCATACAGTATGTAGCTTTTTCAGATTCACTCCTTTTACTCAGCAATATGCATTTTTTTCTTCATGTTTTTTTGTGACTTGATAGCTCATTTCTTTTTATCACTGAATAATACTCCATTGTCTAGATATACAGCAATTTGTTTATCCATTCATCTTTTGAAGGACATCTTGGTTGCTTTCAGATTTTGGCAAGTACGAAAAAAAACCTGCCATAAACATTTGAGTACAAATTTTTGTGTAGACAGAAGCTTTCAATCTTTTCGGGTAAACATCTAAATTTTAATGTAGTCCAACTTAACTTTTTCCATAAGTTCTGCTAGATCACAAATAAGACCACATTTAGCATTGTAAGAAACTGCCAAACTGTCTTGCAAAGTGACTGTGCCCACTTTGCATTCTTACCAGCAATGAACGAAAGTTCCTGTTTCTCCATGTCCTTGCCAATATTTAACATTGTCAGTGTTTTGAATTTCAGCCATTCTAATAAATGTGTAGTAGCATTTCATTGTTTAAATTTTCAGTCCTCTAATGACATATGATTTTGAGCATCTTTTCACATACTTATTTGCTACCTGTATGTCTTTGGTAAGTTATCTGTATAGATATTTTATCCATTTTAAATTGGGTTGTTTGTTTTCTTATTATTGAGTTTTAAGAGTTCTTTGTATAGTTTTGATAAAAGCCCTTTATCAGATATGTATTTTGTATATAGTTTCTCCCAGTCTATGGCTTATCTCTTTATTCATTTAACAGTGTTTTTCATAGCACATATATTTTAAATTTTAATGTAGTCCAACTTAACTTTCGCCATAAACCCTACTTTTGGTGGTATATCTAAAAAGTCACCACCAGACCCAAAGTCACCTATATTTTCTCTTCTGTTATCTTCTGCAAGTTTGATAACTTTGCATTTCCATTTAAGTCTGTGATCCACTATGAGTTAATTTTTATGAAAGGTATAAAGTCAGTGTCTAGATTCTTTTTTTTTTTTTTTTTTTTTTCTTTTGCTTATTTTTGGCATGTGGTTGGCTGGTTGTTTCAGCATCATTTGTTGAAAAGACTATTCTTTCTCTATTAGATTGCCTTTCCTACTTTGTCAAAGATAAGTTTAATGTATTTATGTGGGTCTATTTCTAGGCTCTTTGTTGTGTTCCATTGATCTATTTGTCTTTTTTTTTTGCCAATCCCATACAGCCTTGTTTACTGTAACTTTATAGTAAGTCTTGAAGTTAAGTAATGTTGGTCCACTAATTCTGCTTTCTCCTTCAATATTCTGGGCCTTTACTTGCAAACTTTAGAATCAACTTGTAAACATCTACAAAATAACTTTCTCAGATTCTGACTGGGATTGCATTGAATCTATAGGTCAATCTGGGAAGAACTGACCTCTTAATAATACCAAGTCTTCCTATTCATGAACATGGGACATCTTTCCATTTATTGAGATTCCTTATAGTTTTGTAATTTGCCTCACATAGATCTTGTGAATATTTTGTTATATTCATTCCTGTTATATTTTTTAATCCAAAAAATAAATTATTTTAATCCAAAAAATAAATTATTTATTTTTTGATACCAATGTAAATGATAGTGTTTTTAATTTCAAATTCCAATTATTCATTGCTGATATATAGGAAAGCAATTAACTTTCAGTCTTACCTTGTGGCTCAGACGGTAAAGCGTCTACCTACAATGCGGGAGACCCAGGTTTGATCCCTGGGTCGGGAATATGCCTTGGAGAAGGAAATGGCAATCCACTCCAGTACTCTTGCCTGGAAAATCCCATGGACGGAGGAGCCTGGTAGGCTACAGTCCATGGGTTCACTATGAGTTGGACATGACTGGGCAACTTCACTATGCTATGCTAATTAACCTTCATATACTAATCTTGTATCCTAAAACTTTGCTATAATTTCTTATTAACTCCAGAAGGGTTTTTTGTTTGTTTTGTAGGATTTTTGTGATCAATTCTTTGAGATGTCTCTTTTTTTCTTTGTTTGCATAAAGTTTCACAACCATTCTGTCTTTTTGGTGAACTGAAAGTTTTTTCCAAAGCTTGATCTTTAGCCTGAAATATGCTTTTCAGTATTTTGGTTTTCAACTTTTTTGAGCCTTTATGTTTTAGATTTGTCATTTGAAAACAGACATAGCATTTTTGTGTGTTTGTGTGTGTGAGCACACTTACCAAATATGGCAATGTTTGTACTTTAAATGATTTATATTTGTTGCAGTTAAATTCTAATTTAATTCCATTCGGTCATCAGGCATACCTTAAACGGCATTAATTCTTCCAAATTTATTGATAGTAGTTTTATAGTCTATCTTTATAATGTTCTTGTATACTGGAAAAGAATATGTATTATGTTGTTTGGGGGTGGAGTGTTCTATAAATGTCAATTAACTATTGAAATCTCTAAGTATAATTGTGAATCTTTCTGTTTCTCATTGTAGTTTTATCAGTTTTACTGCATGCATTTTGAAGTTCAATTATTAGGTGCATAAATGTTAAGAATTATGTCCTCCAGTGAACTGACATCTTTATGATGATGAGATGACCAACCTTGTAATATTCTTTACTCTGAAATCTACTTCATCTGGTATTAATAGTCACTCAAGACTTCTTTTGGTTAGTATCAGTGTGTCACATTTTTCCATCCTTTTACTTTTAACCTATGTATCTTTTTTTTTAATTGAAATATAGTCGATATACAATGTTGTATGTTATTGGGACACGACATAGTGATTCACAATTTTTAAAGGTTACACTCTTTTTAGAGTTATTATAAAACACTAGCTTGTATTTCCTGTCATACAGTATATGTTTAGAGCTTATTTTACGCCTAATAGTTTGAACCTCTTAATCCTCTATCCCTGTATTGCCCTTTGCCCTGCTCTCTCCCCACTGGTAACCACCAGTTTGTTCTCTATATATGCGAGTCTACTTTTTTGTCTTAGTCACTAGTTTGTTGTATTTTTTAGATTCCACATAAAAGCAATATCATACAATATTCATCTTTCTCTATTTGTGTCTTTATATTTAGACACACTTCTTGTGACAGCTTACACTACAGTCTTGCTTTGTTATTCAGTCTGGCAACCTATGTCTTTTAATTGGGATGTTCCAATCATTTACATTTAATGTGGTTATTAATATAATTTTAGATTTAAATCTGGAGAAGGCAATGGCACCCCACTCCAGCACTCTTGCCGGAAAATCCCATGGCCGGAGGAGCCTGGTAGGCTGCAGTCCATGGGGTCGTGAAGAGTCGGACACGACTGAGTGGCTTCTTCACTTTCACTTTTCACTTTCATGCATTGGAGAAGGAAATGGCTCCCCACTCCAGTGTTCTTGCCTGGAGAATCCCAGGGACGGGGGAGCCTGTTAGGCTGCCGTCTATGGAGTCGCACAGAGTCAGACACGACTGAAGTGACTTAGCAGCAGCAGATTTAAATCTAACACCTTGCTATTTGTTTCTCTTTGTCCCATTTGTCCTTTTCCCCTTCATCTCTATCTGACTCTTTTTGGGTTGAGTATTACTTATTAATGATTCCCTTTTATCTCCTTTGTTGTCTTATTAGCTGTAACTCTTTGGTTGCTTTAAGGTTCATGCTATGCATCATTAACTTATCTCAGTCAACATTCAAATGATATAATACTTTATGTAAAGTATAAGAACTTTGCAGTAGTGTACTAGTTTCTTTCTCTTTGGTTTTTGTGCTGTTGTTATATACTTTAGTTTTACACATAACATAAACTCCATAATGTAATCAGTTTTCTTTTAATAATAAATTGCCTTTAAAGAATTTTAAATAGGAAAAAGTACATATTAACTCACAAATTAAAAATTTTTTGTGTGTGGATACGTATTTCCATGTAGTATTTTCCTTCCAACAGACTTTCTTTAACATTTCTTATAGTGCAAGTCTGCTGGTGATGAATTCTTTAAGACTTTGTATGTCAGAAAAAATTTTTATGTTGCCTTCAGTTTTAAAAGATATTCTTACTGAGTACAAGCTTACATGTTGGCTCTTTAGGGTAGTTTGCTGGTTTGTATACACAGATCCATGTTCTCCTGAATACTCAGGAGGATCCCTGTGCAGCTGTTTCCTCCATGGTACTCTGTCCTGCAAACTCTAGCTGCCTTTATTTACCCTGTCTCCCAACTCTTCATAAATTCAGGGAGTCTGTTGGGCTCTGCCTGTATTTCTGTGCCCCTGACTGGGAACTTTGAAGGCAGTAAGCTGGGAAAATCATATGGCTCATCTCATTTGTTTCTTATCTCTCAAGCATTATTCTCTTTAATTCCCAGCTAGCCACTGTCTTAAAAACCTTTGTCTCTTTTATTTCATACAATATTTTGGTTGTTTCAGATGAGAGGATAAATTTGGCCCCGATTCTTTCATCTTGACAGCTCACTTCCACTTTGGTTAATGAATGATATATTTGGAATTTTTTTTCCTACTCTTTTACTTTATGCTTTCTATTTATCCTGAAGTTTCTATGTTTTTCCCTGTGTATTTCCCCCTCCTTCTCATGACAGTAATCAGACATTCCATTTGTCGGGTGCTTATGATTTGCCTTTCTTTGAAATTGGAGTGAAAACTGACCTTTTCCAGTCCTGTGGCCACTGCTGAGTTTTCCAAATTTGCTGGCATATTGAGTGCAGCACTTTCACAGCATCATCTTTCAGAATTTGAAACAGTTCAACTGGAATTCCATCACCTCCACTAGCTTTGTTCGTAGTGATGCTTTCTAAGGCCCACTTGACTTCACATTCCAAGATGTCTGGCTCTAGATTAGTGATCACATCATCATGATTATCTGGGTCATGAAGATCTTTTTTGTACAGTTCTTCCGTGTATTCTTGCCACCTCTTCTTAATATCTTCTGCTTCTGTTAGGTCCATACCATTTCTGTCCTTTATCGAGCCCATCCTTGCATGAAATGTTCCCTTGGTATCTCTAATTTTCTTGAAGAGATCTCTAGTCTTTCCCATTCTGTTCTTTTCCTCTATTTCTTTGCATTGATCGCTGAAGAAGGCTTTCTTATCTCTTCTTGCTATTCTTTGGAACTCTGCATTCAGGTGCTTATATCTTTCCTTTTCTCCTTTGCTTTTCGCCTCTCTTCTTTTCACAGCTATTTGTAAGGCCTCCCCAGACAGCCATTTTGCTTTTTTGCATTTCTTTTCCATGGGGATGGTCTTGATCCCTGTCTCCCGTACAATGTCACGAACCTCATTCCATAGTTCTTCAGGCACTCTATCTATCAGATCTAGGCCCTTAAATCTATTCCTCACTTCCACTGTATAATCATAAGGGATTTGATTTAGGTCATACCTGAATGGTCTAGTGGTTTTCCCTACTTTCTTCAATTTGAGTCTGAATTTG
The DNA here is from genome assembly GCA_006410635.1 of Cephalophus harveyi. Lineage (NCBI taxonomy): Eukaryota > Metazoa > Chordata > Mammalia > Artiodactyla > Bovidae > Cephalophus > Cephalophus harveyi. The sequence goes on along the minus strand of SJYT01026717.1, from coordinate 254,451 downwards.
GCAATAAGGAGTTCATGATCTGAGCCACAGTCAGCTCCCGGCCTTGTTTTTGTTGACTGTATAGAGCTTCTCCATCTTTGGCTGCATAGAATATAATCAATCTGATTTCGGTGTTGACCATCTGGTGATGTCCACGTGTAGAGTCTTCTCTTGTGTTGTTGGAAGAGGGTGTTTGCTATGACCAGTGCATTTTCTTGGCAAAACTCTATTAGTCTTTGCCCTGCTTCATTCCGCATTCCAAGGCCAAATTTGCCTGTTACTCCAGGTGTTTCTTGACTTCCTACTTTAGCATTCCAGTCCCCTATAATGAAAAGGACATCTTTTTTGGGTGTTAGTTCTAACAGATCGTGTAGGTCTTCATAAAACCGTTCCACTTCAGCTTCTTCAGCATTACTGGTTGGGGCATAGACTTGGATAACTGTGATATTGAATGGTTTTCCTTGGAGACGAACAGAGATCATTCTGTCATTTTTGAGATTGCATCCAAGTACTGCATTTCGGACTCTTTTGTTGACCATGATGGCTACTCCATTTCTTCTGAGGGATTCCTGCCCACAGTAGTAGATATATCATTGGAAAAGACTCTGATGCTGGGAGGGATTGGGGGCAGGAGGAGAAGGGGACGACCGAGGATGAGATGGCTGGATGGCATCATGGACTCGATGGACGTGAGTCTGAGTGAACTCCGGGAGATGGTGATGAACAGGGAGGCCTGGTGTGCTGTGATTCATGGGGTTGCAAAGAGTCGCACACGACTGAGCGACTGAACTGAACTGAACTGAACTATGATTTGCCAGACTCTGGGCTATGTACTTTGCATAAACTTCCTCACTGAATACTCACAATGACCCAAAGAGGTAGCTATTATTAATATGCTTCTTTTACATATGAGGAACTTGAGATCTTATAATGACCTCTCCCAAGGTTATATGTTGGAGTTTGAATCCAAGTCTTTCTGTAATATCTGTGCTTTTTTCTATACGGTACTGTCCTTTTACCAGCTAAAAAGCTAATGTGACTATATCCAAAGTATTCTAATTTATGAGTGTGTTGTGGTCAGCAATTTGGTTGTCACACTGGCCTTTACGTTTGTTGTCTGTGGAGCTAATCCAGAGTAAGTTCTGGCTTCTGTTGTCAAATAATTTGATATTGGCAGAGTAAGTTATGATGTTAATAATATGAAAATACTGTAAACAGTTAACTACAAGATGCCTTTAGGAATGAGCCTATTGGTTTGGGGAGAGTGGACTATAATAATAACTTATTTAAAGGTATCATTTTCTCTCTCTTTGTATGGAAAGCTAATACAAGATGTCCTGTAGAAATTATCCATCTGAATTTTGATTGTTCATTATCTAGTTATTTGAAGGCTTATTCTGACTTGACAGTCCTTGCTCTGGAGCTTAACACAAGCCTCGAAGATACTAGAGAGCAAATGAATAAACATGTTTTCAGAAGGCTCTGCTCTTTCAACACTAAGCCTTTACAGTCTGCAATAGTGCCCACATCCTCCACAGGTGAAGAGCAGCCAGAGTCCACACTCTAGGAATTCTCCTGGCCACTGCATACACTGTTCTTGGTAACTGTTTTAATTGTAGAGCACTTTAGCCTTTTAGGAGTATCCTTGATCTTCACGACCCAGATAATCATGATGATGTGATCACTAATCTAGAGCCAGACATCTTGGAATGTGAAGTCAAGTGGGCCTTAGAAAGCATCACTACAAACAAAGCTAGTGGAGGTGATGGAATTCCAGTTGAGCTGTTTCAAATCCTGAAAGATGATGCTGTGAAAGTGCTGCACTCAATCTGCCAGCAAATTTGGAAAACTCAGCAGTGGCCACAGGACTGGAAAAGGTCAGTTTTCATTCCAATTCCAAAGAAAGGCAATGC
>SJYT01026717.1:206762-242189 GCA_006410635.1 Cephalophus harveyi | reverse complement strand
AAGTTTGAAATACCTACTTGCCATACAGATGGAGATATCAAGGAGGAAATTGAGGGGGAAAATCAGGCTAGAGATATAAAAGTAGGAGTGATTATTGAGTCTTTGGAATTAAAGCCTCAGGACAATATGAGATGACCTAGGAAGTGAGTGCAGATAAAGAAGTTCAAGGATTGAGCTCTAATGTAGTCTAACATTTAGAGTTTAGGAAGAAGAGAATGATTTAACAAGGGGCATTCAGAAGAAATAGCCAGATATTTAGGATGAAAACAATGAGAGTATGATTTCCACTAGAATCCAAGTGAAGAAAATGTGTTAAGTTCTTTAGAGAGATTAAGATGAGTATTAAGAATGTATCATCTTGGCAACATAGAAATCATTAGGACCTTGATCAGAGAGGCTTGGTAGAGTACTGGAGACAAAACCATAATTTGTGTGGGTTCAAAAGCAAATGGGAAGTAAGCAATTGGAAGCATCAAAATGCAAACTCCTTTAAAGAATTTTCACATAAAGATGAGCAGAAAGATAGGCAATGGAAGAGGATTACTAAAGGAGATCAGAGTTTCTTTTTTAAGATGGGATATTATGGCCTATTTCAGTGCTGACTGAGATCATCTGTTAGAGTTCCAGTCATGATATACTAGATAAGTGGGACTTAAACTCCCTCTTAGAACAACTAGAAAAGCTGGGAAAAAAATTTAAGTCTGCTTAAAAGCATTAGCAAAAAAAAAAAAAAAAAGACAATGAAGAAACATCAAGGGAAAGACAGAAATCTAGGGAAGTAAACCTAGAATTTGGGGTGTTTCAATCCTGCTGACCTTGCTGATTCAGAAGAGATGTCTGAGATGTTGAGCAATGCCTTTGAAAAACTCATGGTGCCAGGAGAACAAGTGAGAGTTCAGCTCTGATACCACAGTCCTCCCATCCTGCAACCCTTGAACTGAGACTGAAGGTCTGTATCCTAGGAGTAAGGGTGAAGTGGAAGTAAACAAGTGCTTACATGGATTGTAGTCTACCTTTGGGTATATTAATTCTTGAGAGGGATCAAGTTGATGGTTTGTTAATGTCTACTGAAAATTGACAGAAGAGAATGAAATCTTCACTAAGAGAAGATAAAACTATCCAGGCTTCAAATACTTTGTCAGTTTTCCAAACTGGAATGTCTGAAAACAATCAGAGAATACCAGACTCATGAGAAAACAAAACAAAATAAAAACCAGCATAAACAACAGATAATGGAAACATACCTACTGAAATTCTAGATATTAGAATGATCAAAAACAAAGTTTAAAAATAATGTACTTATAATGTTTAAGGAAAGTCAAACTGGAGATCTGGGAATTTTTAAAATGCCATAGTAGATTTGAAAAAAGAACCAAATAGAAATTCTAGAGATAAAAACACAATAACTAAATTGGGAAACTCAGTAAATGGGTTTAACAGAAGATTGTATAGAAGTGAAGAGAAAATTATTAAAATGAAACATAAGTCAGAAGAAAATTTCCAAGATGAAGCACAGAAAGAAGCCTGGAAAAAGCAAAAAAGCAATTATGGTAGGAATAACCTACATATGTGTAACAAATCTAGAAACTTGATTGATGAAAATAATGTTATAGCAGTCAATAGAATGGTCTTTTCAATAATTGGTTGCTGGGCCATTTAAATATCCATATGAAAAAAATTTTTCACACCACACACATACTCTCACAAAATTAAAGGAACAAAAGACTAAGTAATGAAACATCTATAAAATAATGTATAGTGGCTTCATGATATTGGAGAGGCAAATATTTCCCAGAGTCCTCAAATCACTAACCATAAAAAATAGATTGATAATTTTGACTACATTAAAATTAAGAACTTCTCAATCACATGATTGAGAGTAAAAAATCAAGCCACTGAGAGCAAGAATATATGTGTAACATACATAACTGATAAAAAGCTTATATCCAGACTATAGAAAGAATCCTACACCTCAATAAGTAGACAGACAACTTAGTGGAAAAATTTTCAAAGAAATTTGAACAGATGCTTCATTAAACAGGGTATCCAAATGGTCAATAATTATTTGAAAAAGTCTCAACTTTATTATTAATAAGAAAAATTAAATTAAACCATATTGCTATACACCCAGCAGAGAAATTAAAATTAGAGACTGCCAGTACCAAGTATTGGCAGGAATATGGCAAAACTTGAAACCTCTTACATTTTTAAGAGTGTAAATTGGTACCGCACAAATACTTTTGAAAATTATTTGTCAGAATTCTAAAACTGAAACTGTGCATATCCTTTGCATATGCTTTGATTTAGCAATTCCATTCTTAGACATATACCTCACAGTAAAGCTTGAACATGTATATCAGAGAAATGTATAAGAATCTTCATAGTAGCATTGTTTATCATAACCCCAAACTATGAATAACCTAAATGTCCATCAATAGTATAGCAACTAAATAACAAGTATAATGTATAAACAAACAGTATGTTTCTGCAATAAAATACTATAACAAAATTAATTAAATACAACTATACATAATAAACCATGAAATCTCACAAACATACTGTTGAGTGCTCTGCATCGCAATGTGTTGGCTTTTTCTTATAGGCTAGCTGTTCTCGTGGCACCAGGATGGCTGCTACTGTTCTTGCAGTCATCGGTTTCTGAAAAAGATAAGGGCAGATCACTCTCTTGTGAACTTTTTAAAAGTGAGGGGGATATTCTAAGGAGCCTCCACATGCTTCACCTTATATTTCACTGACCAAAATTGTATCACTTGCCCACTCCTAAACCAACCCTACTGAAGGAGAGTGAAATTATCCATAATTGGCTTGGATTAATCAATATTCTTCCTCTGGGGTGAGGATGTAGGTGGGCATGGATGTTAAATCCAGGTTCCCCTGAAACATGTGGCTGACTGACACTTGAAAAAAAATCAAGGGTTTCCTTAGCAAGATAAAATAGTTATTTGGGGTAGGTAACCACCTATGTCTACCAAGTGATAAAACTGAAAATCCTAGACCCATGTCAGTTGGGTACAGGATGGAAAAAGTGGAGAAAAGTAGGAGTAATGGGGCATAGACATATCCTTATTTAAAATCAGCTATGAAGGCAATCATAAATGGTATATCTATGGGCTGGACTTCCCAGTTCCTTGACTGGTTAATGCTAGGGTAATCAAACTGTTTGTTGACATTGTGTTACACCAAAACAGTAGATGCTTATTTTAAAAATATATGTAGAGCAACAGAATATTTCCATTATCTTCAGCATAATATCCTTTCCTATACTGTTTATTGAATATGATTTGGTACCAAATTTTGCCAGCTCAATCTACATGTTAATATAGAATAAACATTCAATCTAGAAATCAAGTCTGTTCAGAGACCAGTGAAACGTGTACTGCCTTCTGTTAAGGTGCCATGCTGTCAGATTTGAAAGGATCCTGCTGAAGAAAATAATCTATAGACCTTGTTTTCTCTGCTTTATTTTATTATGTTGGTAAAACTCTGTTGCCCATTATTTTCCTCCATCTGTTTCCAATCAATCACTGATTTACTGACATGAAAGTGAACTAATCAGTGACCTTTCAAGTACATCCTATATACCCCTGCAATTGAAAAACAGTTTGAGGATACATTTATGGTCACTATGTACAAATCTCTCTTTTTCCCCACACAGCTGCTTTCAAGGCACATGCTCTGTTATATCAAACATACTGGTAAGTACACTCTGAATAGGTTTGAAAATAGGTTAAAATATATCACTCTAATCTCACATAATGCATGTGCAATAGTACAGCCATGCCATTTTGATCATTTCTGTACAAATACCACAGAAATTGATTACTAAGAATTAACTGAACTCCCTTTGTGTTTGAGTTGTCTCTTAAGAACATTGAATTAGGTAGCTTTCCTTACCAACAGAGTACAATTCTCAGGGAGAGTCAAAGTGCTTAAAAATAGTATAAATCTTTTAGTCATATTGGGTTTTCTGAGAGATACAAGAACTATTTCAAGGAAAATCAGAACAGAAATATAAAAGAAAAGGGAATAAAAGAGTACCAAATTATTGAGGAAACAATCTGGGTTGTTTGGAGATATATTTAGATAAATCCTGACCAATCCTCTGCTAAGCAGTTTTTTTAAGAATTGCTTAGCAGAGGTTTTTTGTGACTACTAAGATTGCATTTTCAAATTGTCTTCTAATTTAGAGGACTAGTTCATTAGATTAGCATGATGAGACACTTTAATATTATGGGGTCCTTTGGAACTGGCAGCTGCCCTGGAGGCCATTGATAAATGTACAAATGCACAGGGCAGGGGTGATATAAAGAAAATTTGAAATAAGTCTCACCAGTTTTCTCTGGACTGGCAGGAAAACCTGAGTCTTAGGAACTTCTGGCAACTGTGGGGAGAGTCAATATTCTGTCATAAAGAGACAACTGTTCAGTTGTCTTGTACCTAATCTCCACTCACACTCTCCTCTCCTCAGGACAAGTGTCTCTGTGGTCAGCCTACATATCTGGACTTACGGACAAGGGCATGGTTAGAAAAATATAGGTCTCATTTGATGCTGTTTCTCTTTCCACATCTATAGAAGATTATACTGATTACTAACCCTCCCTCCCTCTCTGGTCCCAAGCTCAGATGAGACCTGAGATGAATCCTTTGCTCCAGGACCTCAGGTGGACTCCAGTGAACTGGAGATTGACTCAAAGACTTTGCTTTATGATTATGATTTTTATTATCTTTATCATTCTTAGTATTATAATAATAATAAGCAAACCATTTGAATTTACCTTTTATGTTCTCTTTCCCACCTGCTGCTGTTTATGTATTGGTTGTCTGAAACCCTGTATAAAATTCTCACACTGTATTTTTGAGTTTGCTATTGAATTTACTTTAAGTCATTGACTTTTGTCCAGTTAAAAACCCTCTAATGTACTTGTTCCCATGGCATCTATTTACCCTGCTCTTAGATACCCATGGCTTCTTGCTATAACTTTTATATATATTTGTCTGCAAAGACACATGTCCAACCCACTGGTGCTCATCCTGTGGAGAAAGCCCCATTTCTCTCCCTTTAGTGTCCCACTGGCCCTGCAATTCACCTGGTTTCTAGAGACCAAAACCTACCTCAGAGGGATCAGTGATGCCTGGGAATAACAAAAAAGGTTACACTTAATTTTGGTGGAAAGTGACTGGATAGTTTTGCTGAGCATTCAGGCAAGCTGGAGTTAGAGGTATCATGGAAGAGGAAAAGTGTGTCTGTGGCCAGCCTGCCATTTGCCTATTCAATATCCATTATGACCTTTCTTTCTCACTAACAAGCTCAGTTTGCGTTTGGGTGGTGAGGTGTGCCTGTGCGTGCTAAGTCACTTCAATCATGTCTGATTCTTTATGACCCTATGAACTGTAGCTTGTCAGGATCCTCTGTCCATGAGATTTTCCAGGCAAAAATACTGGAGTGGGTTTCCCTTTCCTACTCCAGGGGATCTTCCCCACACAGGGATCAAACCCATGGCTCTTGCATCTCCTGCATTGGCAGATGGAATCTTTATCACTAGCACTACCTGGGAAGCCCATATCCCCAACTAAAATGTGCAGCTTCTAAGACCCCTTCTGGTGGGGGCTGGTCTCTCAATGACAACAGAAGTTGAGCCACACACAAATTCTGGCCTGACAACCCCTATGTTACTAGTTGTGAGAGAGAAACTATCCTCCAACCTTATTTGGGTCACAGCAGCACTAGGGTCACTAGGACTTTTCTGTTGATTAGGGTTGAATGTAATCCTAATAGAGTAGGATTTCCTGATGACCTCAGCTCTGTTAACATTTCAAACTGGATAATGTGTCCTCGGGCTGTGGGGTGTAGTGTATATTGTAGAAATACTGAGCAGCATCCCTAACTTCTACCCACTTAATGCCAGTAGCACCGCCTAGTTGTGACAACCAAAAGTGTCTCCAGACATTGCCAAATGTTTCCCAGGGAGGCAAAATTGCTCTAGATCCCAGAGGCAGAACCCCCAGAAGGCGCAGATGTATGAGTTCATCTATGTCCTTGAGCCATTTGAGTTTATGGTGTTTTTGTGTGAATGTATCACTGAGTATTTGCAGTGCAGCATCTAGTTTCCTTTTTATAGCTTCAGTGTTTTATTCCTTCAGTTTTTTTTGGTTTTTCTGTGACAGTTACAAGCTTTAACACTACCTTTCCGAACTGCTGTGCATTTTCCATGGTCAGTTACTATTGCCTCTTCTCAAAATTTAGCATAACTATCTTTATTTAAAAAAGAAAAATTCTGCTTTGCTTTCCCCTGAGATACCTCAATTATTTATATTTAATTTTTTAGAAATTTAGAATTTAACTTTTAAACCATAAGAATTATACATATTTTATAAATAATATTTAATATTTATTTGTGAATTTCTGAAAAAATCAACTACATAAATGAAACTAGGTCATATTGTCTCTAAGAAGTTCCACAGCTTGATTAGTTTCTTGATACGATTCCTGTTTCTTATTGTCTCTTACTATTATTAGTAATAGCAGATATATTTATCATGTGATGTAAGCAGGTAAGTGGATTGCGTGAACTTGAGGTTACCTGGTTCTACCCAGGTGGCAGAGCATACAGGTATGTGCCTTCCCAGCAGACAGCATCTTTGGGCAGAAGCAGCCCCAGGCCAGGTGGCTTAGTGAGCAGAGTATAGGCTTTGAGTCTATTCAACCCCACTAGGCTTCTGCCAGGGAGCCGGTCAGTGTATTGAATGTCCAGCATAATTGTATGTAGTGGCCTATGGGGCCCAGAACACAATTTGTTGAAATGGCAGTTCTAGAAGGCCATTTTGGCTTTGTTCACTCTGAGAAAGAAGTTTCCAAACAATGCCCCAGGCTGTTGTTCCACAAAGTTGGCACCTCTAGTTAGGATTAGGGCTCCCCAGGTGATTAGGTGGTTATGAACCTGTCTGCCAATGCAGGAGATGCAGGTTTGATCCCTGGATGGGGAAAATCCCCTGGAGTAGAAAATGGCAACTCATTCCAGTTTTCTTGTCTAGAGAATCCCATGGATAGAGGGACCTGGCTACAGTCCATAGGGTTGCAAAGAGTCAGACACGGCTGAGTGACTGAGCATGCATGCACTCTGGTCAGGATTAGTTCCTGGTTTCTAGAGTTCATGGGCATCCCAATTTTATATTTTTAAAATTATAGACACAGCTTCTACATAAGGGGAGAAGTACCCTGTCACTTCCACATGTTATCACTAGGTTAATCAGTTTTATAAAACATCTGAAAAGTTCTCTAAACTGCTCTTCAAAATTGTTCTTGTCCTCTCTACTATTTTTGTAATGAAAACAGAAATTTCTTCTCAGTGCTAAGGCACCTCTTAATTAAGTTATACCAAATGGATGCACGTTTTTGTTTCTCATGAAATTAATAAGGAATTTTCTATCTTTGGGCCTAATTCTGTTACCAAAGCCTATGCTAAACAGAGTGACTGATAAAATAATATTTATTTGTTTAGATGCCATCTGAGAGCATAATGATGATATTTGCTTAGTTGCTTCAGTCATGTCCGACTCTCTGCAACCCCATGGACCATGGCCTGACAGGCTCTTCTGTCCATGGGATTCTCCAGGCAAGAATACTGGAGTGGGTTGCCATTTCTTTCTCCTATAATGATGATACCCTAGAAAATTGTTGTAGACAAAGAGTAGGCTGTGAGTCTCCAGTTACATGTTTCTTATTAAATAGAATATAAACTGTCACATGTCTACCATAGGGAAGATGAAAAAGCATATTAATAAGATTTTACTGCTCTTGCAATATAGAAAGAAAAATCTAGAAGAACTACAGAAATGAAGGTCTGAGACGTCTTTATTTCAGAAACGAGATATTTAGAAAAAAATCTGCAATAATTTTTACTGTAGGGTGGAAGAATACTGGGGAAATGGCTCTTCTTGTGTGCCTAGGAATGGTCCTTTTACAAGGTAAGATGGGGCCTTTTAGGGCCTGGACTCCTCAGAAAGCAGGTTGGAAAGTGCTTTGTAAATTTTTGTTGTTTGTTTCATAAACAAATTTAGAAACATGTACTTGGCCAATCCAACTCCAAAATGAATTTAATCCAAATGTGTACAGAGAAGTTTCCAGGAGCTGGTTAGAAGTTGGTGGAAATGGGAGCCCATGACTCAAGCAAGGCAAGGGTGTCCTGTGACACAAAACTTCAGGGGTTACTCACGTAGGTCAAGGGAGTAGTTAAGGGTGATCTTAGCCACGTTTCTCAACCTCTGCCTCAAAGGATTGAGGGTAAACAACAACAGGTCGTGTATGTGAAGTACTTAGCACTGGACTTGGCACATAGTAACCAAGAAATGGTAGATAAATGGAGAGATTCATTCTTTTAAGTTTTTGAAATACCTACTGAATTAGAACACCTGGGGGAAAGGTGTAGAAATCTGCACTTTTTAATGAGCCCATTAGCTGAGGCTAATGCACCTGAGTTTTGAGAGCTGTTGGTTAACCAGGTCCATTCCTACCTACCACTGGCTCAGAACCCTCTCTTAGAATCCATTTTGAAGAGTTAATAACCAGCACTGCTGTGAAGTTTTCTAAGTCACTGCAGCAGATCTGGAAATCTAGAACCTGGAAAAGAAATATGGAAACCAGACTTTCAAGTAGCTGTGGATGAGGTGGTTTAGGACAATGAGTTGCTTCACATCCGTCTTGTGGAGCCCTGGGACGTAGACAAGGAAAGTGGACTTGGCAGCCTGGCTGCCCCACCTCAGCCCTGAAGGCACCACCAGGACAGGAAACAGCAGAGAGTCTAAGAAGCTCTAGAGCTGTATCTATATTCCAGCAAGACAAAGATGACATGGCTTCTCTGACAAGGGACATACAGGGCTGCCTGGGGCCACGCCACGTCCCAGTTCATCCACTCCGGGGCAATTAGGTGCTAATCTGAACATGGCCTTGCTTGGTTTAAGACAAGCCCTAGGGAAAGTAGAAGTACCTGCATAACTAACTTTTCTCTCTCAAGGGAGACAGGAACCCACTCCACATTCTCCTTCCTCATCTATCTATATTCTTCCCAGCCCCCTCCAGAGAGGCTTGTTTTAACTGTAACACAGCTATGTTAATCCTAAAACTTCTAATTGCCTTCTGAAAAAGGCAGTTTTTTATGCTAAGCCCTGTGCTGGGTTTAGCTCTTTTTGTCCTAACAACTGCTACAAATCTTAGCTCTTTTTGTCCTAACAACTGCTCTATCATATAAATATTATTCTTGTTTAAGATGTGGCGAACTGAGTCTCAAGCATGTTAGATGGAAGCTCATTCCTAAGTGACAGGCAGCATTCCAGCCCAGGTTTCCAACCCAATCCTCTAGCATTCCAACCCAGGTCTGTTCAGTTCCAAAGCTTATACTTTTTAAGTTTGACAATGCATCTAATTATATTTATTTATTGACCTGCTTATTATTTGCTTCTACCATGCAGCAAAATGATACACATATGCAAGCATACACATGCACACACATACATGTAAAATTAAATAATAAGCTCGATCTACCTCTGTGCTATTTCATTTTAACACTAGCCTTTATTCATGTTTATTCAAACAGTCATCTTGTTTATATATTTTGAACCTAAAAATCAGATATATTCCTCAACAAAGGAGTTTCATTTTTCTTTCTCCCTTGTGAGTGCATTTATCTGAAGAGACAGCAGCAGGCAAGAATCTTTGAAACTGAAGCTGTCCCAGAAAATCTAGGACAAATAAATAGTTGCTGTAAGCTGTCAATATAAAAAAATATTAAAAGGACTAATGCCAGTCATCATTGCTGGTTGCTTAAAAACTGTGCAAAACACAATTTCTCTCTTCTTCTTTGTCATTTATTCACTTTTTTCCAAAGGAAAGCATAGATGTGTTTTCTTCCTTAGAAATAAAAGTCAGAAGAAAAGGGACAATTAACCACAAAGAAGAATGAGTCAGGATTCATAAAGATAAAGACATAGAGAAGCCCAGGACACAGATGGTCATTTCTCCCAGAATCCTCATGAAAAAGGACAATGCATCTGCAGACGCGTCGGGCTGATGGGATGATGAACGACAGACACCCGAATGAAGGGAGGATGGCAGACATACAAATCAAATACAGTTTCCTTATAAAGCAAAACAGCAAGGAAATTAATGGTTTATTGAAAACAAAACAGCAGTCTGGTGAATGCTCTCAGGAAAGCCTCTCCTCCAAGCCCAGAGCAAACCAGAAAATCCAATAGGAAGTTTTTATCATTTAAAGGCAGGAAGGGGCTGTTAGTATCCAATATGCCAAGAGGTACACCAAACAGAAATATTCCTTAGATTTGTAATTAACTCTTCAAAGTGCTAAGTCTATTTTTTTTAAATGCCTCCTGACAGTTTAAGGGTGGGAGCAGTGCTTTTTTAATGTACAGCTTATCAAGATCTACCAGACACAGAGAAGTTGTCCAGTCAATTAACATCCTGGGAAACTGCTTTAGTGAAGAAAGGCAAAATGGGCAGTCTAATTACATAGGCATATGTACCCTTATTTCTCTAATTTCTCAGTTAATGAGTCTACAAATAGCTTGGAGGAGACTGTTTCAGTAGCCTAACATCTCAGCAGGAGATTTTGAACCTTTTGATGCTGAAGTTAAAAATAAATGCAAGTTGTGTCTATTGCTTTCCATCTAGAAAATTATTCCCCTGTACCAATGAGGTTTTAATTAAAACAACAACAACAAAACAACTGTTGGAAACAGACAAGTATTTAAAGTGGTCTCTCTCCTTAGGGGACTATTTTTGGATTAACCAGAACTGTTGTTCAGTCGCCAGCTGTGTCTGACTCTTCACCACCCCCTGGACTACAGCACACCAGGCCCCCATGTCCCTCACCATCTCTTGGAGTTTGCCCAAGTTCATATCCATTACATTGGTGATTACGTTACAAGGAAATACAGAGTTTTGGGAAAGCATGAATGTACAGGGATCTGTAGAATGACAGGATATACATGCTTTACTGATGAAGAAGCAGGCAATATCAATCACTGATTTCACCTCAAAACAAAGTGAGAAACGTACTGACTCTTGGCTTCTCTGGCATTAAAGACTCTGGTGCATTTCACTGGAGTGCAGATACTTAACCTGACAATGAGAGATAGCTGTCAAGGTTTTAATTTAATATGATTGTATTTTACCTTGTAACCCTATGTTCAAGGAAGGTCCTGTACAATCTGAAAGAAATAAACCCCACGATTCCATGCTTTTATTCATTGGCAAAGTGGAGATCACTTTCTATGGCAATATACTGGGAACAACTGTTTTCTTCTTTATTTTTATACTTTTGCAATAGCCATGTCACATTTGCACAAATTGGTAATCCAGTTGGTGAGTGTTACAGTTGCCTTTAGGTTAAATCTGATAACAAATATGTTTCATTGAGCACATATTCACAAGGGCCTTTCATGGTATGGAGAAAAGGGAACCCTAGTGCACTGTTGGTGGGAACATATTGTGGTAAATAAAACAGGCCAATCCAAGAAGGTTTATTTAATTAACATAAATGAAATAAAATGTGATAAGAGTTCCTGATTTATCTTAAATTATTATGCTTGAGGAAAATCTCTCCTACTAAAAAGTGCAGAGAAGAGCTTTATGTATTCTAGAAACGTCCTCCTTCATATGTTGAAGGGCTTCCATAGGACCGTTCCTCCTTATGTCAAAGCACATGTCAAAACATCTAGCTTCCTTTTCCTTCATGTGTTTCTAACAGATTTTTTATCATTTGTTGTAAGAGTTGAGAGCTTTTTCCTCCTAATTCATAAATCAAAGAAAGTGAGAGGAGAGAAACAGGGAGAAGAAAAGAATAAAAGAGGAAATAAAAAAGTAGAATGCGTTGAGATTAGATTAATCAAAAGTGATAATAGAAAAAAAAAGGGAGGGGAAGTAACTTGCATATTTTGCTCTCTGTAATGAGGAAGTGTGTGCATGCTCTATAGCTCAGTCATGTCGAATTCTTTGGGCCCCCATGGACTATAACCCATCAGGCTCCTCTGTCCATGGAATTTCTCAGGCAAGGATACTAGAGTGTGCTACCATTTCCTCCTCCAGGGGATCTTCCCAACCCTGGGATCAAACTCACATCTCCTGCATTGGCAGGTAGATTCTTTACCACTTGAGCCACCTGGGAAGCCCGTAATGAGGAAGGTGGTGGGGGGCAGTGCGGCAAGTGTCTACAGAAAGAGGTGAGAGGAGTAAGAGAAAGAGTTTCAGAAGATGTAAGGGACATCTTGATATTGTAGAAGTTTAATTGCATGGCCGGTTATGGTCTTCAGAGGTGACTGTCAACATCTGTCATCTCACATGCTCTTCTCCAAGGTGATAACCATGCCACTCTCCCACTGAGGGAAAGAGGATTAAGTTTCCCCTCTTTGACTCTTCATGGGTTTATGATTCACTTGTCACCAATAGGAGGCAGTCAAAGTGATGCTGCCTGATTTCTGAGTATAGGTATTAAAGGAGATGTATCTTCCACCTTGTCTGCTGGGATACCTGCTTTCGGAGTCCCCTGAAGAAGGTGACTGCAGCCATGAAATTAAAAGATGCTTACTCCTTGGAAGAAAAGTTATGACCAAACTAGATGGCATATTCAAAAGCAGAGATATTACTTTGCCGACTAAGGTCTGTCTAGTCAAGGCTATGGTTTTTCCTGTGGTCATGTATGGATGTGAGAGTTGGACTGTGAAGAAGGCTGAGCACTGAAGAATTGATGCTTTTGAACTGTGGTGTTGGAGAAGACTCTTGAGAGTCCCTTGGACTGCAAGGAGATCCAACCAGTCCATTCTGAAAGAGATCAGCCCTGGGATTTCTTTGAAAGGAATGATGCTAAAGCTGAAACTCCAGTACTTTGGCCACCTCATGCAAAGAGTTGACTCATTGGAAAAGACTGATGCTGGGAGGGATTGGGGGCACGAGAAGAAGGGGACAACAGAGGATGAGATGGCTGGATGGCATCACTGACTCGATAGACGTGAGTCTGAGTGAACTCCGGGAGTTGGTGATGGACAGGGAGGCCTGGCGTGCTGCGATTCATGGGGTCACAAAGAGTTGGACATGACTGAGTGACTGAACTGAACTGAAGAAGCCACATGGAGGCTCTCCTGTTGATTGCCCCTGTCCTAGCACTAGACATATGAGTGAAGAAGCTTCTAGAGGATCCCAGTTCCCCTGCTACTGAGTTGCCCCCAGACAGTCAAGGCCTCAGATATCATGGAGCATGAATGAGCCATCTCTACCCTCCTTTTTCTAAATTTCTGACCCACAAAATTGTGGCCTTCATTTTATAACCACCAAGTCTGGGGTTATTTGCAGCACAAATAAC
This sequence comes from Cephalophus harveyi, assembly GCA_006410635.1. NCBI lineage: Eukaryota > Metazoa > Chordata > Mammalia > Artiodactyla > Bovidae > Cephalophus > Cephalophus harveyi. The sequence goes on along the minus strand of SJYT01026717.1, from coordinate 228,801 downwards.
TGGAACAAACAGCAACTCATTTTTATTGGAAACTGTTTCCCTGCTTCCTTTTCTAACACTATTTGCAAACCTAGGCTTATACTACCCTTGCCTCAGCGGAGCAAGGATATTGTGCTCAAGCAAACCCTTCTAATCCTGGGGAAATTTGACACACTACCATCTAATGGCAAAGCCCTTTAGGTGCCTAGACTTCTTGACTCTTTAGTGAAATAACGTTTTATCTATGTGAAGAAGGTATTTATGGGTAAGGTGAAAGGGCTGAACAATTTTCAAATGAGAAGGAATATAAATCAGAATACAGTTAGCATCACCCCACCTCACCAACCAGACAGCCAGTTCTCAATCCCAAGTTCATTTATAGTCTGTGCTGAAATCCACCAGTGCCACTCACTGCCCCCACCTCCTCAGAGAGCCTGTTCTGCCTTTGGACCTCTCAGACTGGTAAACACTATTCCTAGCATTGAGCCCAAGCTGTCTACTCATAGTTTTTATACTTTGGACTTAATTTTACCCTATAGTTCAGTTCAGTCACTCAGTCATGTCCGACTCTTTGTGACCCCATGAATTGCAGCATGCCAGGCCACCCTGTCCATCATCAACTCCTGGAATTCACTCAAACTCATGTCCCTCAAATCGGTGGTGACATCCAGCCATCTCATCCTCTGTCATCCCCTTCTCCTCCTGACCCCAATCCCTTCCAGCATCAAGGTCTTTTCCAATGAGTCAACTCTTCACATGAGGTGGCCAAAGTATTGGAGTTTCAGCTTTAGCATCATTCCTTCCAAAGAACACCCAGGACCAATCTTCTTTAAAATGGACTGGTTGGATCTCCTTGCAGTCCAAGGGACATCAAGAGCCTTCTCTAACACAACAGTTCAAAAGCATCAATTCTTCGGTGCTCAGCTTTCTTCACAGTCCAACTCTCAAATCCATACATGACTACTGGAAAAACCATAGCCTTGACTAGACGGACCTTAGTCGGCAAAGTAATGTCTCTGCTTTTCAATATGCTATCTAGGTTGGTCATAACTTTCCTTCCAAGGAGTAAGTGTCTTTTAATTTCATGGCTGCGGTCACCATCTGCATTGATTTTGGAGCCCCCCAAAATAAAGTCTGACACTGTTTCCACTGTTTCCCCATCTATTTCCCATGAAGTGGTATGATGAGATGCCATGATTTTAGTTTGCTGAATGTTGAGCTTTAAGCCAACCTTTTCATTCTCCTCTTTCACTTTCATCAAGAAGCTTTTTACTTCCTCTTCACTTTCTGCCATAAGGGTGGTGTCATCTGCATATCTGAGGTTATTGATATTTCTCCCGGCAATCTTGATTCCAGCTTCTGCTTCTTCCAGCCCAGCGTTTCTCAGGATGTACTCTGCATATAAGTGAAATAAGCAGGGTAACGATATACAGCCTTGACGTACTCCTTTTCCTGTGTGGAACCAGTCTGTTGTTCCATGTCCAATTCTAACTGTTGCTTCCTGACCTGCATATGGATTTCTCAAGAGCCAGGTCAGGTGGTCTGGTACTCCCATCTCTTTTAGAATTTTCCACAGTTTGTGGTGATCCACACAGTCAAAGGCTTTGGCATAGTCAGTAAAACAGAAATAGATGTTTTTCTGGAACTCTCGCTTTTTCAATGATCCATAAGAGATCAGCCCTGGGATTTCTTTGAAAGGAATGATGCTAAAGCTGAAACTCCAGTACTTTGGCCACCTCATGCGAAGAGTTGACTCATTGGAAAAGACTGATGCTGGGAGGGATTGGGGGCACGAGAAGAAGGGGACAACAGAGGATGAGATGGCTGGATGGCATCACTGACTCGATAGACGTGAGTCTGAGTGAACTCCGGGAGTTGGTGATGGACAGGGAGGCCTGGCGTGCTGCGATTCATGGGGTCACAAAGAGTTGGACATGACTGAGTGACTGAACTGAACTGAAGAAGCCACATGGAGGCTCTCCTGTTGATTGCCCCTGTCCTAGCACTAGACATATGAGTGAAGAAGCTTCTAGAGGATCCCAGTTCCCCTGCTACTGAGTTGCCCCCAGACAGTCAAGGCCTCAGATATCATGGAGCATGAATGAGCCATCTCTACCCTCCTTTTTCTAAATTTCTGACCCACAAAATTGTGGCCTTCATTTTATAACCACCAAGTCTGGGGTTATTTGCAGCACAAATAACTGGAACAAACAGCAACTCATTTTTATTGGAAACTGTTTCCCTGCTTCCTTTTCTAACACTATTTGCAAACCTAGGCTTATACTACCCTTGCCTCAGCGGAGCAAGGATATTGTGCTCAAGCAAAACCTTCTAATCCTGGGGAAATTTGACACACTACCATCTAATGGCAAAGCCCTTTAGGTGCCTAGACTTCTTGACTCTTTAGTGAAATAACGTTTTATCTATGTGAAGAAGGTATTTATGGGTAAGGTGAAAGGGCTGAACAATTTTCAAATGAGAAGGAATATAAATCAGAATACAGTTAGCATCACTCCACCTCACCAACCAGACAGCCAGTTCTCAATCCCAAGTTCATTTATAGTCTGTGCTGAAATCCACCAGTGCCACTCACTGCCCCCACCTCCTCAGAGAGCCTGTTCTGCCTTTGGACCTCTCAGACTGGTAAACACTATTCCTAGCATTGAGCCCAAGCTGTCTACTCATAGTTTTTATACTTTGGACTTAATTTTACCCTATAGTTCAGTTCAGTCACTCAGTCATGTCCGACTCTTTGTGACCCCATGAATTGCAGCATGCCAGGCCACCCTGTCCATCATCAACTCCTGGAATTCACTCAAACTCATGTCCCTCAAATCGGTGGTGACATCCAGCCATCTCATCCTCTGTCATCCCCTTCTCCTCCTGACCCCAATCCCTTCCAGCATCAAGGTCTTTTCCAATGAGTCAACTCTTCACATGAGGTGGCCAAAGTATTGGAGTTTCAGCTTTAGCATCATTCCTTCCAAAGAACACCCAGGACCAATCTTCTTTAGAATGGACTGGTTGGATCTCCTTGCAGTCCAAGGGACATCAAGAGCCTTCTCTAACACAACAGTTCAAAAGCATCAATTCTTCGGTGCTCAGCTTTCTTCACAGTCCAACTCTCAAATCCATACATGACTACTGGAAAAACCATAGCCTTGACTAGACGGACCTTAGTCGGCAAAGTAATGTCTCTGCTTTTCAATATGCTATCTAGGTTGGTCATAACTTTCCTTCCAAGGAGTAAGTGTCTTTTAATTTCATGGCTGCGGTCACCATCTGCATTGATTTTGGAGCCCCTCAAAATAAAGTCTGACACTGTTTCCACTGTTTCCCCATCTATTTCCCATGAAGTGGTATGATGAGATGCCATGATTTTAGTTTGCTGAATGTTGAGCTTTAAGCCAACCTTTTCATTCTCCTCTTTCACTTTCATCAAGAAGCTTTTTACTTCCTCTTCACTTTCTGCCATAAGGGTGGTGTCATCTGCATATCTGAGGTTATTGATATTTCTCCCGGCAATCTTGATTCCAGCTTCTGCTTCTTCCAGCCCAGCGTTTCTCAGGATGTACTCTGCATAGAAGTTAAATAAGCAGGGTGACAATATACAGCCTTGACGGACTCCTTTTCCTATTTGGAACCAGTCTGTTGTTCCATGTCCAGTTCTAACTGTTTCTTCCTGACCTGCATGCAGATTTCTCAAGAGGCAGGTCAGGTGGTCTGGTATTCCCATCTCTTTCAGAATTTTCCACAGTTTATTGTGATCCAGACATGGAACCACAGACTGGTTCCAAAGAGTCAGACATGACTGAGCAACTGAACTGAACTGAACACAATCAAAGGCTTTGGCATAGTCAATAAAGCAGAAAAAATGTTTTTCTGGAACTCTCTTGCTTTTTCAATGACCCAGCAGATGTTGGCAGTTTGATCTCTGGTTCCTCTGCCTTTTCTAAAACCAGCTTGAACATCTAGAATTTCACGTTTCACGTATTGCTGAAGCCTGGCTTGGAGAATTTTGAGCATGTGAGATGAGTACAATTGTGCAGTAGTTTGAGCATTCTTTGGCATTGCCTTTCTTTGGGATTGGAGTGAAAACTGACCTTTTCCAGTCCTGTGGCCACTGCTGAGTTTTCCAAATTTGCTGGCATATTGAGCCAAACTATTGCCAAATTCAGACTTAAATTGAAGAAAGTAGGGAAAACCACTAGACCCTTCAGGTATGACCTAAATCAAATCCCTTATGATTATACAGTGGATTATACAGAAATAGATTTAAGGGACTAGATCTGATAGAGTGCCTGATGAACTATGGACAGAGGTTTGTGACATTGTACAGGAGACAAGGATCAAGACCATCCCCATGGAAAAGAAATGCAAAAAAAGCAAAATTGCTGTCTGGGAAGGCCTTACAAATAGCTGTGAAAAGGAGAGAAGTGAAAAGCAAAGGAGAAAGGGAAAGATATAAACATCTGAATGCAGAGCGCCAAAGAATAGCAAGGAGAGATAAGAAAGCCTTCCTCAGTGATCAATGCAAAGAAATAGAGGAAAACAACAGAATGGGAAAGACTAGAGATCTCTTCAAGAAAATTAGATATACCAACGGAACATTTCATGCAAAGATGGGCTCGATAAAAGACAGAAATGATATGGACCTAACAGAAGCAGAAGATATTAAGAGGTGGCAAGAATACACAAAAGAACTGTACAAAATAGATCTTCACGACCCAGATAATCACGACTGTTTGATCACTCACCTAGAGCCAGACATCCTGGAATGTGAAGTCAAGTGGGCCTTAGAAAGCATCACTATGAACAAAGCTGGTGGAGGTGATGGAATTCCAGCTGAGCTATTTCAAATCCTGAAAGATGATGCTGTGAAAGTGCTGCACTCAATATGCCAGCAAATTTTACCCTATAAGCTCATGTCTAATCTCTTTTTCATAAAAAGTTCAGTTCAGTTGCTCAGTCGTGTCCGACTCTTTGTGACCCCATGAATTGCAGCACGCCAGGCCTCCCTGTTCATCACCATCTCCCGGAGTTCACTAAGACTCACGTCCGTCGAGTCCGTGATGCCATCCAGCCATCTCATCCTCGGTCGTCCCCTTCTCCTCCTGCCCCCAATCCCTCCCAGCATCAGAGTCTTTTCCAATGAGTCAACTCTTTGCATGAGGTGGCCAAAGTATTGGAGTTTCAGCTTTAGCATCATTCCTTCCAAAGAAATCCCAGGGCTGATCTCCTTCAGAATGGACTGATTGGATCTCCTTGCAGTCCAAGGGACTCTCAAGAGTCTTCTCCAACACCACAGTTCAAAAGCATCAATTCTTCAGCGCTCAGCCTTCTTCACAGTCCAACTCTCACATCCATACATGACCACAGGAAAAGCCATAGCCTTGACTAGACGGACCTTAGTCAGCAAAGTAATGTCTCTGCTTTTGAATATACTATCTAGGTTGGTCATAACTTTTCTTCCAAGGAGTAAGCGTCTTTTAATTTCATGGCTGCAGTCACCATCTGCAATAGTGGAGAATAAATACATAGAGAATGTGAGATCAAATTGTTTTGTGCAGACAGCAGTTAAGTATTATATACATGTATTTTTTTCTACCCTCTTTCCACCCCCAAACATCTTAACCATTATAAAGTGTACAGTCCAATGGCATTTAGAACATTCACAATGTACAACCATCACTTCTATCTAGTTTCAATATGTGGACTTTTAAATGTGCTTTTTCTTTCCAGCCTTCTTCATTACATTTCCTATCTTTAAGAGTTCCTCTTTTCTCCCCAGAGCTCTCACTTCAGCACTCCATTTTTGGAACTGAACCAAGTTGATAGCAATATGGGAGAAAAAAATCCTTGACCCCTATCTTACATTATACTAAAATATCAAATCCAGATGAAGTCTTCATCATGGTTTTCTTTCAGGAGTATAATTTCTGATAGAGGTCATAAAAGGCACTCCTGGGAAACTAGGCACGTTTTATATCTTGAGTTCTATCAAAATTAATTAGGTGTATTAGCTTTGTAAATGTGCATCAAAGTTACCCTTAAGATTAACTGACTCTTCAATATATATGGTGTATTTTAACAAAATTATAAAGTCTGGATATTGGGTATAATACACCACACTTCACTTTATACACACTTTAGCCTTTATAGATAGGTTGGTCAGTGGGCATATCTGTCCTCTGCAGCCACTGGGGAAAAAATCACTCTTACCTAATTGATTTCTCCAAATTTAGCATCTAGTCATATCACCCCTCATTTGTAGCCTTTCTATTGCTTACAGGAAAAAATGGAGAACTTCTCAGCAAGAAATATAAAAACATTCATTTTCTAGTGCCATCTTAGGTCCCAGATGTATTGTATCTGCCCGCTTCAGTGTCACATTCCCCCACCTGCAGCCCACTCCTCTCTACTGCATGGGCCAGTCATGTGGAACTGCTCCAAGTGAGTGGTATGTCTGCATCTTTGCTGTCCCCATATGCAATAAAACCCCTTCACCTCACTTCAGCCTGTCAGGCTCCTACAAGGCCTTTAAAGACCCAGTTCATATCTCTCTGTCTCCCAAAGCTTTTTTGATGTTTTAAAGAAAAGCAGAGCCTTCATTTTATACTATCACTTTGCCTTATAGTAGCAAAGTGGCATTTTATTAGTTTTATATATAAAATGCATAAGCAACACATTTAACCCTTAAAAAAAATAAAACTATTTCCATTAGGCGTGTCTTCTCTGACCACCTCTCCTAATCCACATTCCATCCTCTTTCATGTGCCCAGAGGCAACCTCTGCTCTGAGTTTGGTGTGAATCTCTGGGGACCTTTCCTCCAAGACTGTATGTTTCAGAGATCTATCTGTGTTGATATATTTAGAGATAGACCCTTCCTGTTAATTGCTGCATAAAATCCTATGGTATGCATAAACCACATTTTATTTAGCATTAATCATATTGATGGACATTCAGTTTGTTTCCAGTTTTTTTCTAACCCAACAATGCTACAATAATCATTTTATTTCTGCATCTTTGCACACATATGTGAGCATTTCCCTAGAGACCTGCTGGAAATTGGAATTGCTCAGTCATAAGATATGCAGCAGCTTTTAAAATAATTCTATCAGCTAACTAGATTGGGAGCTGTTATTTTTGTTTTTGTAACCTTGAGCTTAGCACAAGGTCTGTCATGCACATACCCTAGGACTTGGCAATCCTACTCACTGTAGTCGTGACAAGGGAATGAATCAACAAATGAATAGATGAATAAATCAATGAATGTCTTTCAAGGAAATGGATTTGGCTCAGCAAGTATTGATGTGAGAGTTCCTGCCAAAAATGTGAGAACTAATGTGGATCAATTGCAGGGGAAAAAATAAAAATAAAACTCTGAAATGAAGCCACACTAAAGTGGGTGTTAAATGCATATTAAGAAGATTTTAAGGGGATGAAGTAATGAGACTACAATTTTTAGGGGGCAAGACCTTGCCATGGTATCTAACAAGTAATGATGACAAAACTTGGCCTTGGCAATGACAAAGCCTAAAGCAACACGCTGTGGACAATGAGGCAGGTGCTTAATGTCCCTGTTTCTATACTGGTACCTGGAACTCCAGCCCTGTTCTTTGTGGCTCTGATGGCTGGTCATGCGTTCCAAGAACAAATGAACATGAGTGCATGTTTTCTCAAATGTTCTCTGATTTTTTCACCCTTTCCACTTGCTCTGTAAACATTTAAAAATAAATTACCCAAGAGGATGCTGATGGAAGTAGCCTATTCCTGGTGTAGGTGCTGCCTCCAGTGGGAGAGACAGGACACAGGGAAAAGGTACAACATGGTCTGTGATCACAGCCAGGTATACATTGGATTTTGCCAAATAAGAGGGGGTAACAGACAGGCTCAGGTGTCCCTGGCCTGGGAGTTTCAGAGTCTCAGGTGCAGAATCGAGTCCTTGTTCATTAAGTTAGCACTAGTGACATTTTGACCAGATAATTCTTCGGTGGTGCAAGAAGCGGGGGGGAGGCTGTTGAGCTGTCCTTTGCATTGTAGGATGTTTAGCAGTCTCCCTGGCCTCTGCTCAGCAGATGCCAATAACATCCCCCAGTTATGACAAGTGAAAATGTCTCCAGACGATGCCAGATGTCTCCTGGAATCAAAATTATTTCCATTTGAGAGGCACTGCTTTCACTTCACTTTCCTGATTCCTTCAAGATCCTTTTAAGATTCATTTACAACACTGACATTATTGTTTTAATATTGACCTAGCATATCTCAGTTTACAAGGTCAGTTTTACAATAATTTTCCTAGCATATGCTGTATGGCAGAGGATTTCCCTATGTACTACCACCAACAATAACTGACAATGTTAGGGAGATAAAATATGCACCCTGCTTTGTACTATCTTCTATTCTTTTATATCATTTAATCCATAAAATGCTCCATTGAGTAAGTACTGTTATTAATCCTCACTTTATGCTTGAGATGCTGAGGCACAGAGAGGTTAAGCAGCTTGACCCAGGCTACAGAGTGCTTGTAAGTGGCAGGGTTGGGATGTGAACACTGGCAGCCCAGTTATCAGAGGAAATTTAAACAAAGGAATCATCTTTCTATTCATTCAGAAAATGCTATTGAACAAATGCTTAGAGTCAGACATTTTTCAAGGTGCTTGGTTGCAAAGATGAATACAATTTGGCTTTTTGTTTCACTGCCCAATGGGAGAGACAGCTAAAAAAAGTCACATTCATACCAGATGATTGATGTTTAAGGTAGGTACAAATTAAGAATACTGTGACATAAAATGATTAACTCTAAGACTTGATCTTAAGCATTAACTTTTCAGAATTTAAGCTCTTTTAACTTCATGTGATGAATTTCAGGGCTAGAATGTGGGTGCTTGGCTTCCCTATCAAAGGCTCTAACTATAATATTAAACCAGATCTTCCTGCTTTTCACTATCAGTCCCCACAATCAACTCCATCTCTGCCCAATTATATTCTTTCCTATAATTAAGAGGCTGCTTGGATATGCTCTAACAACTACAGGGGACACTGCAGAGTCCCCTCCAGTGAGGAGAAAAACTAGAGCTGTAGGAAATCTGTAGTTAAGTTTGCAGCAAGAGACATGACACTCAGTGAAAAGTCTGCCATTACCATCCTAGGTCTCCAGGGGCGAATGAAAGGGACAGTGCTGCTGGAACCTAGAGAGAACGGGGAGCTCTAGAAGAGGAGCTAGCAGGTCAGAGTGACTGCTGTGGGGAAACAGCCCATGCTGCGGCAAGACCCTGGGTAAGATGGGGAATCAGATACCCTGACCTCCCTTTCTTCCCTCCCTCTGATCTTCCCCTGGCCCTTCCTATTTGACAAACCCAACCAACAGCTGGAAAATGAAAGAGGTTCAGTGACACCCTGTGTAGGTGTCAACTACAAATTGATACTTACCAAGAGCATTTCCAATCTTCCCTGGTGGCTCAGATGGTAAAGCATCTGCCTACAATGCGGGAGACCCAGGTTTGATCCCTGGGTTGGGAAGATCTCCTGGAAAAGGAAATGGCAACCCACTCCAGTATTCTTTGCCTGGAAAATCCAATGGATGGAGGAACCTGGTAGGCTATAGTCCATGTGGTTGCAAAGAGTCGGACACGACTGAGCAAACTTCACAGCAAGAGCATTTCCAATGACTGAACAACGAAGGCATTTGCCATCTGCCTCTACAGAGATTGAGCCCCATGCTGCTATAGCTGTTGATCTTCAACAATCCCTGAAGGAGTTCAGGTGGAGTGAAGCACTCTGTGCTCCAGGGAATCTGTTGGGACAGGTCTTTGGATAGTTGGATGCTTTTAGAAACAAATTTTATCATCTCAACCCTTGCATCTCTTCATATCTAGAGAAGCACTAAATCCCTTCATGGTAACGTCAGATCCTCATGACTAACAAAAATCCTTTTGTAAAATGAGTGCTTCGTGGTATTGAACTTCCCCTTCACCAAAACCTTATATATTGACTTTCCCCCACTGCTGCCTTGGAACACTCTCTCAGAGCTATCTGAGGTGCTGTCTCCTGGGCTGCAGTCCTCATTTTGCCCCAAATAAAACTTAACTCTCAAGTTGTTCATCTCTTTTTAGTCGACACAGGTCTGCTTCCAGCGCTCAGAATAGGGCAGCAAAAGACAAAAAATCAGTAGGATTCTGTGAAAATAAGGGTGATCAGCAGAAATGGGCACATATAGGGTGTGGTGGGCTGGGCATTGCTATTGGAGGAAAGGTCACCTGAGACATCTCCAGGGTGGGTCCAGAGAAAAGCATAGTTGAAGGTGGGAGTCCAGGGGAGTTGCTGAAGTGGAAGGCCTGAGGATTAAAGAAAGCAAGGACACTGCAAGTAAGGGGAGGTCAGGGAAAGGGAGTTTTCCTGAAGGCTAACAACAATTAGGATCTACTTTTAGTGCTCAGGAACTCATTTCCTGGAAATCCCTAGAGCCTTGCCGCTGAGCTGCTCCACATTGGTGACTAATAATCTGGTCCCATTTGGGACTCAAAGTCAATGACTTTTCAAGTGGCCTGGAATGAAGCAGCTTAGATTAATACCAAGACACAGTCAGCTGCTACTGCTGCTGCTTTTTAAAAAATAATCCCTCAATCCTTGATAGGACTTGAGAAAGTCAAACTTATTGGACTGGTTCTCTCTAGTGTATTTTACTGCAGCATTTCTATTTTATGCCTTAACCACTGTCCCTCTTTGAAGGCTAGTATTTGGAACCTCAAAATCCAAGAGTTGACTGCTGTTTTGTTTCCCTCTTTCTGTTCCCTAAGGGAGCAATATGTGTACAAATGTCTAGATGGTTAAATGGAGGAGGGTCCAGAAGTAGAAGAAAATACTGAGAATGAAAAACAGATCAGTTACTATATATCAAGTTATGTTTTAATCACAGAGTGTTATTAGAAGGGCTACAAAGAACCTTGCTGGAAAAGCATCTGGTCCCAAGCCATTGTCCAGACTTTATCCAGTTCCTCCCCACCCTGCAGCCAAATCCCACTTCTCCCTTTGCTCATGGTATCTGCTCTGCCCAGGATCTCCCTCCCTTGTCTCTCCTGTTAATTTCCCACTTATCCTTCAAGGCCCAGGCCCCATTACATAAAGTCTTCTTCAATCCCTGCCATCTATATATTGTGCTTATCTATGATCCCACTTTGTCCTTTGGCCTCATGTGATGGTTATTTGTATGCTTGCCTTCTCACTGTCTTCTCTTCCCCATGAGGTGTAAGCTCCCTACAACTATGTCTTCTCCTGTGGATGATCTCATCTCTGATGAGATTTTGACTTTCATGAGAGTGACCATTTGACTTCTGTGGTATCAAGCAACAGAAACAGGTTCTGGTTAGCTTAAGTGAAAGGTAGGATTTAATGGAATAATACATTTAATCAAAGAATTAGCAGAACAAATGAGCCACCATGTCTCTCAAAGGGGCAGCTCCAGGCCCCATGAATGGCAGAAAAGTTCAGAGGACCTACTCTCCAATGCCCTGCTGAGAGCATGGCTCCACCCCTTCTGATCCCATGCTGAGTGCCTTTCAGTTCCCAGCTTTATGTTCCTGGGAAGAACTTTACTAGGTCATTTTCGGCTGAGTGCCCCACTGGATCATTCATCATGAAGCCAGGGGCACAGAGTCATATCACACAGAAAATGTTGGGACCACCTCTGTGTATCCAGGGATACAGTCATGATGTGGGGGGAGTAGTGGTAGATTTCAAAATTTTGGCAGCTATTCTGCAATGTGTCTCTTGCAAAATAGTCAATTAAAGGTGAGTTGAAGAGAACTGCAACAAATGCAGAATCAGAGAATTAAGACCCAGTTTTGAAGTCGTCCTAGTCTCAGACACTCTAACCTATGGAAGCTGGTGCACATGGGGTCTTGCCTTCAGACAGTCCATCCATTAAAAAACATACTATTCCTGGAGTGTCAGATGAGACAATCCTGCAAACATTAGCATACTTATACTGCTTATTTGTTTTTATCTCATTTATTCATGACTTTTACACATGAAATTATTTTGTACATGAATATACACTGAGAACAGATTTTCAGTTGGATCCTCTGATTTCTAACTCCATGACTTAGAATTATTTGCTTAATGACTCTGAGCTTTAGTTTCCTCAACTGCAAAATATGAATAAGGTAATACTTGTTTGGGGGGCCAACTGAGAGGATATTTGTGTGAAGCTCAATGCCTGTAGTTTATTTTTAAAGTCATAATAATTTTATAACTTCACATACACATATATTGTGCACTGATTGAAAAAACTACATAATGAATAAAGCCTACCATGAATTCAGTCATACATTTAAAGGAATTTATATTTGAAAAATAATAGTATGTGTAAGTTCTGTGAGTGTGTGCTCAGTCATGACCAATTCTTATGTATTGAGGTGCTCCTATGTTGGGTGCATAGACATTTATAATTGTTATGTCTTCCTCTTGGATTGGTCCCTTGATCATTACGTAGTGTCCTTCCTTATCTCTTGTAATATTCTTTATTTTAAGATCTATTTTGTCTGACATGAGGGTTGCTACTCCAGCTTTCTTTTGCTTCCCATTTGCATGAAATATATTTTTCCATCATCTCACTTTAAGTCTATATGTGTCTTTAGGTCTGAAGTGGGTTTCTTGTGGATAGTATATATATGGGTCTTATCTGTGCCTTGTCTGAATGCATCACATTCAGCTAGTCTGTGCCTTTGGTTGGAGCATTTAATCCATTTGCATTTAAAGTAATTATTGATATATATATTCCTACTGGCATTTTCTTAATTGTTTGGGGTTGATTCTGTAGATCTTTTTTCTTCTCTTGTATTTCTTGACTATATCAGTTCAGTTGCTCAGTCATGTCCAACTCTTTGCAACCCCATGGACTGCAGCACACCAAGCCTCCCTGTCCATCACCAATTCCCAGAGTTTACCCAAACTCATGTCCATTGAGTCGGTGATGCCATCCAACCATCTCACCCTCTGTCTTCCCCTTCTCCTCCTGCCCTCAGTCTTTCCCAGCATCAGAGTCTTTTCAAGTGAGTCAGCTCTTCACATCAGGTGGCCAAAGTATTGAAGTTTCAGCTTCAAATCAGTCCCTCCAATGAACACCCAGAACTAATATAAGTTCCTTTAATATTTGTTCTAAAGCTGGTTAGGTGGTGCTGAATACTCTTAACTTTTGTTTGTCTGAAAAGCTTTTTATTTCTCCGTTAATTGTGAATGAGATCCTTGCCAGGTACAGTAATCTTGGTTGTTGAGTTTTTGCTTTCAGTACTTTAAATATATCCTGCCTTTCTCTTCTAGCCTGCAGAATTTCTGCTGAAAGATTAGCTCTTAAGTATATGGGATTTCCCTTGTACATTACTTGTTGCTTCTCCCTTGCTGCTTTTAATATTCTTTTTTTGTGTTTAGTCTTTGTTAGTTTGATTAGTATATGTCTTGGCATGTTCCTCCTTCAGTTTATCCTGTATTGGGACTGTTTTTGCCTCTTGGACTTGATTGACTATTTCCTTTTCTGTTGGGGTCCTTTAATGGACCAGGACCTGGTGGTCCAGAGGCGACGATAAGAAAGTGAAAGAGAGAAAGAGGCTGATACTCCCTGGTTTACACAGAAAACCAATAAAGTCCTTGACACAGGACTAGCATCTCTCATGAAGGCACCGGGCACCCTCTCATGGGGGTGGGTGGGGAGGTGAGGGCACAGAATCTTAGAACCCTGGGCAGGAGAGTGAGCAAGACTAGTCTCTGCGCTCCAAGGAATCAGCTGAAAAGAGTCAGAGAGAGAGAGAGAGAAAGAAAGAAAAAAGAAAGAAAGAAATACACGGGGACCCAAGCTCTGATGGAGCAAAGGTGCTTTAATGATTTTTCTGTGGGTATATATAGGCTGTAGTACAAGAAGTTTCTTTCATCATTGATAAAGATCAGAAAACCAAATATACAGTAACCGTTACTAAGGGAACAAGGGATGATGATGATCACAAGGTCAGGAGACAATCCATATCTCAAGAAAGGGCATCAAGACTATGCAGTTTTCTCGTAAAGAGAATGTTTACTAAAGGAGATTCAAGCCTGTCTCACACAATGACCCCAGTTCCTGGGAGCAGCGTGCTGTTCCGCTTAAAATGAAACAAAGGACTTCTGAGAAACAGCACGTAGGAATCCTCCTATTAAACATTCCCTGATACTTTTCCTTGTTGGGGAAATTTTCAACTATAATCTCTACAAACATTTTCTCATATCCTTTCTTTTTCTCTTCTTATGGGACCCCTATAATTTAAACGTTGGTGCATTTGATATGGTCTCAGAGGTCTCTGAGACTGTCCTCAGTTCTTTTCATTCTTTTAACTTTATTCTGTTCTTCAGAAGTTATTTCCACCAATTTATCTTCCAGCTCACTGATTTGTTCTTCTCCTTCAGATATTCTGCTATTGATTCCTTCTATAGTATTTTTAATTTCAGTAATTGTGTTGTTTGTCTCTGTATGTTTATTCTTGAATTCTTCTAGGTCTTTGTTAATTGATTCTTGCATTTTCTCCATTTTGTTTTCAAGGTTTTTGATCATCTTTACTATCATTATTCTGAATTCTTTTTCATGGAGTCTAACTATTTCCTCTTCATTTATTTGGACTTCTGTGTTTCTAGTTTGTTCCTTTATTTGTGTAGTATTTCTCTGCCTTTTCATTATTTTTTTTTTTTAATTTATTGTGTTTGAAGTCTTCTTTTCCCAGGCTTCAAGGAAAGTTGAATTCTTTTCTTGAAGAAGTTTGAATTCTTTCTTCCTATTGGTTTCTTCCCTCCTAAGGTTGGTCCAGTGGTTTGTGTAAGCTTCTGATAGGGTGAAATTTGTGCTGAGTTTTTTTGTTTGTTTGTTTATTTTTCCTCTGATGGACAAGGCTGAGTGAGGTGGTAATCCTGTCTCCTGATGATTGGGCTTGTATTTTTTGTTTGTTTGTTTCTTGTTTAGATGAGGCTTCCCTGGTGGTTCAGATGGCAAAGCTGGTTTTGATGGCAAATCTCCCTGCAATGCTGGAGACCTGGGTTCGACCATGGGTCAGGAAGATCGCCTGGAAAAGGAATTTGCAACCCACACCAGTACTCTTGCCTGGAAAATTCCATGGATGGAAAAGCCTGGTAGTCTACAGTCCATGGGGTAGCAAAGAGTTGGACATGACTGAGTGACTTCACTTTCACTTTAGATGAGGCATCCTGAACAGGGTGCTACTGGTGATTGGATGATGCTGGGTCTTTTATTCAGGTGGTTTTGTTTGTGTGAGTTCTCACTATTTGATGCTTCCTAGGATTAGTTCTCTGGTAGTCTAGGGTCTTGGAGTCAGTGCTCCGACTTCAAACGCTCAGGGCTTGATCTCTTGATCATCTGCACAGATCTTTTCTATTTGAGTTCAAGCTGACAGAGAAGTCATCATATCCTTTTTCTGATGATTCTCCACTGGAGCTGCCAGGTTCCCTCCACCTTCATTCTAGGAGCCCAGGACTGCCTAAGCACAAGGGAAAGCTGCCTTCCAGAAAGTCATGGCTGATTCTTTGCAACCCCATGACTGTAGCCCCCAGGCTCCTCAGTCCATGGGATTTTCCTGGCAAGAATAGTGGAGTGGTTTGCTGTTTCCTCCTCCAGAGTATCTTCCTAACCCAGGGATTGAACCCACATCTCCCACATCTCCTACATGGACAGATGGATTCTTTGCTGCTGAGAAGCCCCATGTGTAAGTACCAGGTATTATATCCGGGGTCCTTGTGAGGTCTCAGATGTCATTAAGTTATCTGAGACCTCTGGGGCTTTGGGAGCTGCAGGCTAAGGGTAGCTGCCTTGAGTGTATTGTTCTTCCTACCTTTTGGCTGGGCACACATATTAGGAATTTCTCCTAAAATGAGGGTCAACCTTCCCACCACCTCAGGGAATTTGGGAGGCAGAAGCTTCTGCCCTCATTCCCACCTTAAATCCCTTGTGGGTAGGTACAGTCTCACAGCTGGGCCCCTGCACTCTTACTCTCATGATCTCTGAGCCCCTCATCCACAAGCCAGGGTGTGTACCCCACAGGGTAAGTTTTCTGAGACTGGGTCTCCATGACCCCCAGGAGTGCCCTGCAGCTCTAGGGTTGATCTGCCTGCCTTTGCTTTCAGCCTCAAATCCGAACTGCGTTCTCCATGCCAATTTTACCAGTGAGAAAACTCATTTGGTCCCCAAATGGCTCCTGCATCCAGGTCTGGAAGCAGATGCTATCAGTAGCATATCCATATCTTGTTGGCATGTCTACCTACTGAAGGCTGCTACTGTGGGCACTTGCAACTCTGCCCATGGACTGTCAGTCTGTACAGAAGGAGTTATTAGGTTGATGTAAAAGTAATTGCAGTTTTTGCATTGTTGAAATTTGCTTTTTGATATTGGAATACATTTTAAATAAATGTGGTTAGGTTGCACATCATTTTAAGTGCATTTCTCTATATATATTTTTTGCTAATGAGTTATTACTTGCTGCTTATTTTATATTTATTTTAGACTATGGAAATGATATTAGACAAAAAGCAAACCTGAGTGATTTTCTTATTTGAGTTTCAAAATGGGTTGTAAAGCAGTGGAGACCATTCCCAGCATCAACAGTGCACTTGGTCCAGGAACTGTTATCAGCCATACAGTTCAGTTATGGTTCAAGAAGTTTTGCAAAGGACATGAGAGCTTTGAAGATGAGGAGCCTAGTGGCTGGCCATCAGAAGTTGACAACAATAATTGAAAGCCATCATTGAGGCTGATCCTCTTAAAACTATAAGAGAAGTTGCCAAAGAACTCAACGTTGACCATTCTATGGTCTTCCTGCATTTGAAGGAACTTGGGAGAGTGAAAAAGCTTGATAAGTGAATGCCTTGTGAACTGGCCAGAAATTTAAAAAAAGAAATCGTCATTGTGAAGGGTTAGTCTTCTCTTATTCTATGAAACAACAACAAACCATTTCTTGATCAGATTGTGACGTGCAATGAAAAGTGGATTGCATACAACAACCAGTGACAGTCACCTCAGTGGTTGGATAGATAAGAAGCTCTAAAGCACTTCCCAAAGCCAACCTTGCACCAAAAAAAGGTCATGGTCACTGTTTGGTGGTCTGCTGCCCATCTGAGTCACTATTCCTTTCTGAATTTCAGCAAAACCATTACATCTGAGGAGTATGCTCAGCAAACCAATGAGATGCACTGAAAACCAACACCTCCAGCCAGCTTTGGTCAACATAAAGAGCCCAACTCTTCTCCACAACAATGCCTGACCACACTTCACACAACCAGTGCTTCAAAAGACGAACAAATTGGGTTTTATCTCTCTTTACAGTGTTTTATCTCATCCACCATATTCACCTGACCTCTTGCCAACCATTTGACCTTTCACCAACCAGTCGCCAACTCTCAGCACTTCTTCAAGCATCTCTGCAACTTTTTTGCAGGGAAAACACTCCCACAATCATCAGAGTGCAGAAAATGCTTTCTAAGAGTTTGTAGAATCCCAAAGCATGGATTTTTATGCTATAAAAATAGGCACTTACTTCTTGTTGGCAAAAATGTGTTAATTGTTATGGTTCCTATTTTGATGAATAAACATATGTTTGAGCCTAGTTATAATGATTTAAAATTCACAGTCCAAAACCATATTTGAATTTGCACCAACCTAATAGTATCCAGGAAGCAGCATCAAGCACATTAAAGAGGAATTGGTGTCTAAATTCCTCAACT
Organism: Cephalophus harveyi; assembly: GCA_006410635.1. Lineage (NCBI taxonomy): Eukaryota > Metazoa > Chordata > Mammalia > Artiodactyla > Bovidae > Cephalophus > Cephalophus harveyi. The sequence continues at coordinate 211,073 of SJYT01026717.1, read as the reverse complement.
TCTTGCCATCTAGTGGGGAGAAAGTTCCTGCCTCCCAGAGATAACCCATGGATTGAGCTCCAGTTGTCCTCAATGTAATAGACTTGGCTACACACTTTGCTTCCTTCCCTCCCTGTCTTCCTTTCCCATGCCCATTTGCATTTCCTAGGATCATCTCCCAAGAAATGTACTTAGAGTCAAATCCTTCTCAGTACTGGCTTCTGTGTGTGCCTGCTAAGTCTCTTCAGTCATGTCTGACTCTTTATGACCCTATGGACTATAGCCTGCCAGGCTCCTCTGTCCAAGGGATTCTCCAGGCAAAATACTAGAATAAGTTGCCATGCCCTTCTCCAGGGGATCTTCCCGACCCAGGGATCAAACCAGCATCTCATGTGTCCTGCATTGGCAGGCGGGTTCTTTATCTCTAGTCCCACCTGGAAAGCTGACTGGCTTCTGGAAGTGTCCAAATCAAGACAAAGGTTGTGATTAATTGGCTCCCTCAAAATAGCAGTATTATTTTTTTCTACACAATTATGGATACAAAAAATGTTTCCCAAATTTAACCATTAGTTTAGGGATAGAGCAAAGCTGGTGAAAGGAAATTAGCATTAAAGAAAAACAACGTATAGGCATTAGCTGATTTACAATAGGTAGTAGAAATGAATGATAAAATCAGGCACTTTTCAGAGTTGGAAAGAACCTTGTCTGTGATCTAACTCAACTCATTTTACAGAAATGTCAATGGAGGTCAGAGGTCCCACAGACTCACCCAGTGGAACTAGGTCTCCTTTGGAGCCTCCCAGCTCTGTGACCACCTGCTGCCCCAGACCTCAGGCCATCCACTGATGTCAGCATTGCCTACCTGGGGTCAACTATCATTTACCTGTGCATCATCTTTTGCTCTGCCAGCTGGAGATCGGGGCATGGTGCCAGGAGCCAAGGCTATTTGTTAGGTTGTATCAGTGAGGGTCAACTTGTTCTACTGTTATGAAGGACCTGAAACTTCAGGAGTTGGACCAGGATTTGGAAGGTTGGTTGTTCAGTTCAGTTCAGTCACTCAGTCACGTCTGACTCTTTGCGACCCCATGGATTGCAGCATGCCAGGCTTCCCAAGGTTGGTGGTAAGCCCACAATAATCCTATCCAAGAGCCATATCATCTCCAGCTCCAGCACTCCTCACATCCCAAAGAGCCTCCTATTCTTCTTTTGGTTCACCGGCTACTTCCCCCACCTACAGCTGTGACTGTAGGTGGGCCCTGTAGGTTAGCCAGGCCCTAACCTCTACCCCAACTCCCTCCCTTCCTCACCCCAATCCAAAAGCTTTCAGAAGAAGCTTGTGTTTCAGTGCCTGTACCAGAAGTCACTTTAAATAAGCTTATCTTTCTATCCCTTGAAGCTTTGATAGGTTAACAGCAGTAATTTGTCATTGACTGTGGGCAGTTTTGTATACATTCATCCAGCCTAGGGTTTGAGATTTTTGTCCTTTTGTGGCTTGATCAAAACTTGAGGATTTTCCTCCCAGCTCACCTTCCTCTTTTCTCACAAATGGTGCCTAGAAGAAAATATTAATATGTATTCTTAAATGATGCTGTCACCTGTCACTCAGAGGAAAGAAAAATCAGCCAGAAAGCACTCACTGCTTGTTCTGGGTAACAACTGGGACTTTTGATAGTTAGTATTTTGTTGGCCCTATAGGAAGGTTAATCATTTAATTTGATTTATTGAGTAGTTTTGTGTTTCACTTATATGCTGAAGAGAGATGACAGAAGAGATTTGAGACTTGAGCAGGACTGCTTCTTAAAGCAGCTTCTTAGCCTCAACACTAGTCACACTTTGTGAAGGATAATTCTTTGTTGTGGGGGGCTCCTGTGCCTTCTAGGCCGCTCAGCAGCTTCTCTGGCCTCTCGATCCAGGAACACCCCCTACCCAGTTGTGACAACCAAAAATGTCTCCAGACATTGCCTCCCAGGGGGCAATATAACCACTGGTTGAAAACCACGCCTTTTAGGGCACCTAATATGGACTGTTCTGATGCTCCACCACCAAATAACCTTCTGTTCCATTTCAACTTTTCCAATAGGAGTAACCCTTAATTAAGAAATTGCCATTTGTTGATTATCAGACATGGTTCTTTAGCTGCACCTGTAAACCGCTATATTTGATATAAGGTGATATAGCTTATATATTTGTCTGTGGTTAGTATCTCTTAGGTGAGTCCCTCTTCCAGAGACTAATACATCTCAAGGCCAATTTTTTTAAGTTTCCAAATCTGTAAAACTGATAATCAAAACCTGCACCAAGGAACTTAGGCTGAAAAGCCCTCAAACAGCAACACAAGTAACTTGATCTTACATCCTGAGTAGGAAGAGTGGGCTTGGAGAAAGAGACAAGGAGTGATGAACAAATATCTAAATTGAAGATCATATACTCTCTATCCTGACTTGACATGACATGTATTTCTATAAACTAACTAGCTTGAATGAGATTGTTAAATGGGGGAATGGTGGCACTATGACATGGAGGTTGTGTTAATTCATGTGTATTTCTTCCCTAGAGTAGGGGAGCCAGAGAGGAGAGAGACAAGATTTAAAACCATCAACAGGACGAAAGAGTGCTTTGCTTGGCTGTGGGACTAGAAGAGCCCTTTTAGCTGTGTAACATTGCATTCAAACAGAAATGCTTATCATCACAGGAAAATAAACCATGGATATGTGTAAAAGGTATATCTATATCTATGCTGCTGCTGCTGCTAAGTCACGTCAGTCATGTCCGACTCTGTGTGACCCCAGAGACGGCAGCCCACCAGGTTGCACCATCTCTGCGATTCTCCAGGCATGAACACTGGAGTGGGTTGCCATTTCCTTCTGCAATACATGAAAGTGAAAAGTGAAAGTGAAGTCGCTATATGCCTATACAAATTAGCTAGCTTACAAATAGATAATGAAGTACAGGGGAGCCTGGCATGCTGCTGCCAGTGGGGTCACAAAGAGTCGGATACGACTTATGACTGAACAATAACAACAAATAATATTGTTAAAGGATGTTTTTGTTTAGTTAAAAGCAGTGACATCCCTTGTAAAACTTTTTCTGAGCTTATAATCAGGTGAATATTCTCCCCATTTTGCCTTAAATTCTGTTTTTTCAAGCTATTTTTTCCCTCTTGAACAGGTCCCACAAACCATTGTCCTATATGTTTTAAATATTGATAGATCAACTGCTGAAAGCAGGTCTTGTAACTTACAAGCTGATTGACAGTGTTCTGGTGGGCCCAGTGTGATAGAGCCTGATGGAGTTAGTAGGACCATGTTCTGGCATGTCCCACGTGGAGCCAGATAGAATTAGTAGGACAGTGTTCTGATCTGTCCCAGATTCAATCCTTCTGCAAACTAGAGGTCATGTCCCCATTTTATAGGAAATGTAGACTTGAAAGGAGTAAGTAACTTTCTCAGGGATTCAGTTCAGTTCAGTTTAGTCTGTCAGTCATGTCCAACTCTTTGCGACCCCATGAATCTCAGCACGCCAGGCCTCCCTGTCCATCACCAACTCCCGGAGTTCACTCAGATTCACATCCATCGAATCAGTGATGCCATCCCGCCATCTCATCCTCTGTCGTCCCCTTCTCCTCCTGCCCCCAATCCCTCCCAGCATCAAAGTCTTTTCCAATGAGTCAACTCTTCGCATGAGGTGGCCAAAGTACTGGAGTTTCAGCTTTAGCATCATTCTTTCCAGAGAAATCTCAGGGTTAATCTCCTTCAGAATGGACTGGTTGGATCTCCTTGCAGTCCAAGGGACTCTCAAGAGTCTTCTCCAACACCACAGTTCAAAAGCATCAATTCTTCGGTGCTCAGCCTTCTTCACAGTCCAACTCTCACATCCATACGTGACTACTGGAAAAATCATAGCCTTGACTAGACAGACCTTAGTCGGCAAAGTAATGTCTCTGCCTTTGAATATGCTATCTAGGTTGGTCATAACTTTCCTTCCAAGGAGTAAGCGTCTTTTAATTTCATGGCTGCAATCGCCATCTGCGGTGATTTTGGAGCCCCAAAAAACAAAGTCTGACACTGTTTCCACTGTTTCTCCATCTATTTCCCATGAAGTGATGGGACCAGATGCCATGATCTTCGTTTTCTGAATGTTGAGCTTTAAGGCAACTTTTTCACTCTCTTCTTTCACTTTCCTCAAGAGGCTTTTTACTTCCTTTTCAATTTCTGCCATAAGGGTGGTGTCATCTGCATATCTGAGGTTATTGATATTTCTCCCGGCAATCTTGATTCCAGCTTGTGTTTCTTCCAGTCCAGTGTTTCTCATGATGTACTCTGCATAGAAGTT
>SJYT01026717.1:193058-205974 GCA_006410635.1 Cephalophus harveyi | reverse complement strand
AAAAAAAAAAAACCTAATGAGGGAATGTCAAGGCTGACAAATAGACCCAATGATGTCACCACACGAAGGTCCTGGTAAGCATGAATACTAGTGATTATAGACTTTTCTACTTTCTTCTGTCATTTAGGATATAAGTGAAATTTAGTCAATCCCTGGCTCTCAGAAAATCATGCCTGGATGACCAGAAAAAAATGAACCATGCTCCTGTCTGAGCAGTTCGTACAAGAAGCAGAGACTCATCACTGAGGAAATCAGGGCTTCTCTGGGGAAGGTAAGTTCATGTCTCTTCCCATCACATATATATTAATATTACCATGTAAATAGCTCCTGGTGTCACACTCATCATGTCAGTTTGCTAAGCATCATATTTTCAAATTTTATGGTCCAGATGGTGACAATCTGTGGCCAGGGTGCTGCTGGGAGTTGACTGCAGGCAGAAAAGTTTCAGACAGGTCAGAAAAAGAGATTGTCATCCATGTCAATATTAAAATAAATTCTTCCTGGTGCCTGAAATGATGCTTGGAGAGTGAACCCTTGATTAGCATACATTCTGTTAACCAGAATTCTCTATAGACTCACTCTGCACATCTGTTCCTCCCATATGATTGATAGTTATGATGAAGATGCTGTGGGATTTCAAGAGAGAGTTAAAAATCACCCAAAAATGTTTAAATAAGGTTGACAAATATTATAGGGCTTAATTCACTTTTGAGGGGTTCAGATTCTTAAAAATTGGTATTCTAGGAAGTAAAGCACATGCAGTGATTTTCATAAACTACTCCGTGGCGAAAAGGACCTCTCCGGTTGCTAAGCTTGTTTTAATTTCCTTACTCTAATGTTCAGAAACTAGTTCTAAAGTTTTCCTCTTATAACTACAACCATGACAGTTCAAATTATAGAGTTGTAATAGTGAAAGAAAAATACAGTGATTCCTAGAAGGAAAAGTAGGGTATTCTTTGTTGTTCATCTTCACTAAAAAGGGGATAAAAACAAAATACATTTGAGAAGTTGGAAATATGCACCCTGAATCATTGTGACAAAATGTGGAATTTAAGGATCTGATGTTTGAGTTGGTGCCTCACAAATCCCTCTGAGTGATTTTCATTGTTTATATTGAATTCCAAATGAATTAATAAAGAAAAACATGACCATGACTACAAAGATAGCTTAGAAACCAGAATGATGCCTTCTTATCAAATACAGATACTAAGCATTAAAACATACAAGGTTAGAAATAAAACGATAAAGTGTCATTGTATCATTGACAAAGAGGAGTAAAGAGCAACAGTCTGCTGCCTCAGCGTTTGGAAGCACAATCCTTGTTCATTCCTTTACTTCTTTTTCTTTATAAACACTGAAAAACAAATGTATGCAATAAGATCAGCAGAAATGGCCACAGGAAGCAGGGTTGGGTAGGAAAACCCGGACTGTAGTTGACGAATTGCTGGAGGCTTAGTGTGTACAAGTCTGAGAGTTGAAAACTCCTGATGGACCTAGTCATATGGGGCCCTCCACAGTATTGTGAGATTTACCTCCTGAAGCTTGACCAGATTCCCACAACAAATATGGGAGAAAAATTGTCTCATGTTTCCAGGAGAGGGAGGGAAAAAGAAACCTTTGTGAAAGACGCTGCTGCTGCTGCTGCTGCTAAGTCGCTTCAGTCGTGTCCGACTCTGTGCGACCCCATAGACGGCAGCCCACCAGGCTCCCCTGTCCCTGGGATTCTCCAGGCAAGAACACTGGAGTGGGTGTGAAAGACCCTAGAACATTTTATTCTTCTAAACAAGCCTGCCCTCAGCAGAAACTAGTTAACCAGAGCCTAACTTGCCGGGGAATTATCAGAGCCCTACTGACCTGGGGAAAGGAAATACCCAACTCAAGCCTGCTCTAGCCATCCTATTACATTTAAGGGGAGAAAAAAATTGAAAAGCACTTGTGAAGTTCACAGTCTTACTTAGAAACTGAGACCTAATCACAGGACCAAAGAATGCTTCCTTTCCTCCATATCTAACCATCACATCACTAAAGGTCTATTTATAGCAGCTCCTATTGCCTGGTACATCATGTCTGGCTATCAAGAAAAAATTACAAGGCAAAAAACACAGTTTGAAAGGACAGAGCAATCATCAGAACCAGACATGGCAAGGATATTGGAATTATCAGACCAAAGATTTAAAATACGATATGATTAGTATACTTAGGGCTCTAATGGACAACATGGATAGCATACACGAACAGATGGGCAATGTAAGCAGAGAGAAGAAATCCTAAGAAAGAACCTAAAGAAATGCTAGAGATCAATTATACTGTAACAGAAAAGAAGAATGCCTTTAATGGGCTTGTTAGTAGACTGGACACAGCTAAGGAATCATGCTCTGCACTAGAGAGTATAACAATTCAGGCTCCAGCCAAAAGATTGCTCTCTTAAGGCCCCTGGCTTTCTTAAGAACAGTTGACAATATATTCCTCTCTTAACAGGAGAGTTTGAAGGAATAATTAGTAATAAACTGTGCAAAAGCTAACCACTAATCTTGAAAAAAATTTTTCTTGGTAGCCATTAACTTTAAGCATGTACTTCTAGCAAAGCAGTACTTTTTTTTGTGCCAGAAGTATTGGCACTTTTTTCACCAGAAAAGTGCCACACTTTTATCTTGGATGAGTAATAAAGGTTATATGTGCTCAGATAATGTGCAATAGAAGCATTTTCTTTGACAGAAGACTTCTGGAAAAAAATTATATTTAAAAAGACTAGTTTGCTCTGAGTAAACATATTCCACCATGTGTCTTCCACTGAATGCAGCTGTAAAACCTGGAAAGAATGCAGTGAGGAACTGTTGGAGGGCTCTGAAAAGCAGTACTGTTTAGAGGAAATTTACACCATTAAATACTTACATTGGAAAAGAAAAAAGTTCTTTAATCAATAAACTTTCTTCTTAAGAAACTAGAAAACAAGAGCAAAATAAAACCAAGTAAAAGAAAGGAAATAATAAAGAGCAGAAATCAATGAAATTGAAAACAGGTAAACCAATGAAAGAAAAGGTTGTTTTATGAAAGAGCAATGAAATTGATAAGGCTCAAATAAGACTGAGAAGAAAGAAAGAACTTACCATTATCATAAGTGAAGAAAGGGAAATCATTACAAGTCCCACAGACATTAGAAGGACAATAGGCAATACTATTAACAACTGTACAAATATAAATTTAACAGCCTAGGTTAAATGGAGCAATTCCTCAGTCATGATAAAATAGATAACTTATAGTACTGTATCTGCTTTAGAAATGAATTTGTGGTTAAAGGCCTTCTGAAAATGAAATCTGCAGGCTGAGATTGGTTTCATGGGTGAATTCTATCAAAAATTTAAATAACATTAGTTCTACACACTTTCTTCCAGAAAACAAAAGAGGAGGGAATATTTTCTAGCTCATTTTATGAGGTCAGCATTTCTATGATACTAAAACCAGTCAAAGACAATGCAAGAAAGCTACAGACCAAAGTCTCTCATGAATCCTCCTCAACACAATCCTCCTCAACAAAATACTTCAGTAATATCCATCAGTGAAATCAAATCCAGCAATGTGAGAGAAAGAACAATATGCCATGGCAAGTGCAATCTGTCCCTAGAATGCAAGAGCAATTCAGTGTTCAAAAAATCAGTCAAAGTAATCCATCAAATTACCAGTCTAAAGAAGAAAAAACACACGATCATATTCATTTGTGCAGAAAAAAAAAATTGTAGAAATGTGTATCCAAAACAGTAAAGTTTAAAAAAATCTCTGAGATATCATTTAGGCCATCAGCCTTCTTTCAAGTGAGATAATATGTAATCATCTCAGATAGAATCTATTGCTAAAGATGGAGATTCCACAGTCTCTCTTGATGACAGTCCCAGGACCAAGCAGCCCTGGCCTCCCTTTCCACCATCCCTTTCCCACCTCTCTTAGATTTCCTTCACACCCTCTATCTCTGTGTGTGTTCACCTTTAAACTTGCTACCAGAAAATATTCTCACGTCAACCACTGGATATGAGACAGAGAATTACTTTGTCCCAAGCTCTTTGCATTTTAAGTCTATATTCTAAATATGGAATAAAAGTTTCTTTCTCCTTTTGAGGGATTTGCAGCACCTAGCAGAAAGGAGTTGCTTTAGGGACATCTTTCCAATACCTCTGACACCACTTATTTAGGCAGCTATTTGCCCATGGATAATATTGGCCCCACTGGTGGCTATTTGGAACTCCCCAGGGTCGACGGAGGAGCCTGGTGGGCTGCCGTCTATGGGGTCCCACAGAGTCGGACACAACTGAAGTGACTTAGAAGCAGCAGCAAGGCTCTTTTACCTCATATCACAATTGACAGCCAGTGGAGGTCAGGGCTTTGTGCCTCCTTATTCATATTCAGCAGGAGAGAATGTTAACCTGTTCCTCAGCAGTAGAATATTATGTGCCATTTTCAGGAGACTCTAGAACAGATGGTTATCTCTAAACCAGTAACAATTGCCGAGGGAAGTAATGGGCTGAATGGCTTGGATTAATCAGCAGAGGGGAACTATCCTTATAGTGTCTTTATTAGTAATGATGATTTTTGTACCCCCTAGCTGCTGCTGCTGCTGCTGAGTCTCTTCAGTCATGGCCTACTCTGTGCGACCCTCGACGGCAGCCCACCAGGCTCCTCCATCCCTGGGATTCTCCAGGCAAGAACACTGGAGTGGGTTGCCATTTCCTTCTCCAATGCATGAAAGTGAAAAGTGAAAGTGAAGTTGCTCAGTCATGTCTGACTCTTAGCGACCCCATGGACTGCAGCCTACCAGGCTCCTCCACCCATGGGATTTTCCCAGCAAGAGTCGTACCTCCTAGACCTAGGTCCTAATCCTGACTCTCTCCTAGCTAGTTTAAAGCTGATGATTTTTTGTTTAAAAGATGTCATCTATAAACTGAAGTTATCTATAAACAATTTGGTACCTGGGAGGTACTCAGTAAATGATGAGGTTATAACTATCCCAAGACCAGCTCAGTCAGATTCTAGTGATAGAAACAAACATGAAGGGGAAGCAATGCTGTGACATGCATGGTGGAATTTGAATGGGGAAAATAAGATATTTCTAATTCATTACTCTGTTAGGGAAAATGTGAGCAAAAATAGTCCATTAATCCCTGGATTATTTTTTAGCAACACTTAGTGTGCACTGGTCATAGCAAACACTCTCTTCCAACAACACAAAAGAAGACTCTACACATGGACATCACCAGATGGTCAACACCGAAATCAGATTGATTATATTCTTTGCAGCCAAAGATGGAGAAGCTCTATACAGTCAGCAAAAACAAGACTGGGAGCTGACTGTGGCTCAGATCATGAACTCCTTATTGCCAAATTCAGACTCAAATTGAAGAAAGTGGGGAAGACCACTAGACCATTCAGGTATGATCTAAATCAAATCCCTTATGATTATACAGTGGAAGTGAGAAATAAATTTAAGGGCCTAGATCTGATAGATAGAGTGCCTGATGAACTATGGAATGAGGTTCATGACATTATACTGGAGACAGGGATCAAGACCATCCCCATGGAAAAGAAATGCAAAAAAGCAAAATGGCTGTCTGGGGAAGCCTTGTGAATCTGAGTGAACTCTGGGAGTTGGTGATGGACAGGGAAGCCTGGCGTGCTGCGATTCATGGGGTCGCAAAGAGTCGGACACAACTGAGCGTCTGAACTGAACTGAGTGTACAAAACAGATTAGAGAAATTGCTTCTCTGTCCACTCATATGTGTAGAAATACATTAGTAGTGGCATCCTGAAAGTATCAGATAGTCAGTTCAGTTACTCACTTGTGTCCGACTCTTTGCGACCCTATCCTGAAAGTATAGTGAGTCACAGAAATCTGCATAAACAAGGAGACTCGAATTTTATTTCTTCAGCCTTAATGGGAAAATAAAAACTTACTACAGCAGAGGATCCTAGCCTTGGCTTCCTTCCATTAGAATCATCTGTGGACCTTTTAAAAGCCTTGTACACTAGACCGTATCCCAAACTAATGATATCAGAAGTCAGAATGGGAGCCAATGGGTTACAATGTACTGCCAAACTTGAAGGCTCATGCTCTCCAAGTATATGGTGCTTTTTGATGATGGAATGAATCCTTACAGAAATGGACCACATTATTAAACAACTACCATTGAAGTCATTGAGGTGATGTATTGTCTCAACTGCTAAAGACCCTTAAAACCATACCCTACTGGGCCCTCAGAGAAAATATAGCCTCAAATGGTTTTTAGGTGCTCTCAAGAGAGCTGAATGAATATATTTTTGGTTCCAGTGAAGAAGTTAATATTTTTTGCCCCAGTAAGAGTTCCATCACTTTTTCTATGACTTGTCTATTTGCCACCAGTGAGTGAATTTTACATTCCCAGAACTGAAGGCAGCTGAGGAACATCCTGAGAGATCGAAACATTATGCACAATAAAACAGAAAGCCCTATGATTCAAATAAACATTTGTAAAACAAAGAAACAGTCACTGTGTCAACCTAAAGAGAAGAGTGTAACTGTCATCAACATTTAATTTAAATGGAGAGCCTCACTCTCTCACTCATTGTCTTGCAGGAAGAAATATATATCTTAAATATGCCAAGATAATTTATACCTGCCTTTGTAACTGTGAATTTAAATAACAATGGCATTAGCTTGTCATCTCTAATTTTCTCACTTTCACCTCTTTCTGGAAGCCCACTTTAATATTTGTCAAATTCATGTCTTTTTAAGTAATTACTGTTGTTACAACTTAATCAGTGGGTCTTTAAACAGTTTTGTTGAATTATGGGGTTAGTTTAATTGTACTAGAATTATCTGCTGTAATTCTACACATAAACCGAGGGTGAAATAGAAAACTTAATCTTTTCTACTAAATTCTCACAACATTCTAATAGATAAAATTATTACAGCAAACATTGCATTTCTAGAGCATTTCCCAAGCCATTACAAATTTTTTTTATAAGGAGAAGAAGGATATTATCAGTTTACCTTGAGAAAGTACTATGTGTTGCAAGAACTAAAAGAAGCAGAAAAGAATCCTCAAGGGATGCCAAGTGGATATTTATATAGTCTCAAAGTTGTTGTTGTTCAGTCACCTAGTTGTCCAACTGTTTTCAACCACATAAACTGTAGCACGGCAGGCTTCCCTGTTCTTCAGTATGTGCTGGAGTTTGCTCAAACTCATGTCCATTGAGTCAATGATACCATGCAGCCATCATTCATCCTCTATCATCCCCTTCTCCTCCTGCCTTCAGTCTTTCCCAGCATCAGAGTCTTCTCCAATGAGTTGGCTCTTTGCATCAGGTGGCCAAAGTATTGGAGCTTCAACTTCAGCATCACTCCTTCCAATGAATATTCAGAGTTGATTTCCTTTAGGATTGACTGGTCTGATCTCCTTGCTGTCCAAGGAACTCTCAAAGAGTCTTCTCCAGTACAGTTTGAAAACATCAGTTCTTCAGTGCTCAGCCTTCTTTATGATCCAACTCTCATCCATCCATACCTACTGGACACATAGCTTTGACTATGCAGACCTTTGTCAGTAAAATAATGTCTCTGCTTTTTAATACACTATCTAGGTTTATCATAGATTTTCTTCCAAAGAGCAAATGTCTGTTAATTTCATTGCAGCAGTTATTGTCTGCAGTGATTTTGGAGCCCAAGAAAATAAAGTATGTCACTGTTTCCATTTTTTTTCCCATCTATTTGGATGGGACCAGATGCCATGATCTTAGTTTTTTGAATGTTGAGTTTTAAGCCAGCTTTTTCACTCTCCTCTTTCACCTTCATCAAGAAGCTCTTTAGTTCCTCTTCACTTTCTGTCATTAGAAAGCTGCCATCTGCATATCTGAGGTGGTTGATATTTCTCATGGAAATCTTGACTCCAGTTTATGCTTCAACCAGCCCAGTATTTCACATGATGTACTCTGCATATAAGTTAAATGAGCAGGGTGATAATATATAGCCTTGACGTACTCCTTTCTCAATTTTGAACTATCCCATTGTTCCATTCTAATTGTTGCTTCTTGACCTGCATACAGTTTTCTCAGGAGGCAGGCAAGGTAGCCTGGAAGAAAATTCCCTTCTCTTTAAGAATTTTCCACAGTTTGTTGTGATCCACATAGTCAAAGGCTTTAGCATAGTCAAGCAGAAGTAGATGATTTTCTGGAATTCTCTTGCATTTTCTATGATCCAACGGATGTTGGCAGTTTGATCTCTGGTTCCTCTGCCTTTTCTAAATTCAGCTTGTACATCTGGAAGTTCTTGGTTCATATAGCCAAAGACAAAGGAGAAAGGGAAATATATACCTGACTGAATGCAGAGTTCCAAAGAATAGCAAGGAGAGATAAGAAAACATTCTTAAGTGAACAATGTAAAGAAATAGAGGAAAGCAATAGAACAGGAAAGACTAGTGATCTCTTCAAGAAAATTAGAGATACCAAGGGAATACTTCATGCAAAAATGAGCACAATAAAGGACAGAATTGGTAAGGATCTAGCCGAAGTAGAAGAGATTAAGAATAGGTGGCAAGAATACACAGAACTGTGCAAGAATACACAGAACTGTACAAAAAAAGTCTTAATGACCCAGATGACCAAGATGGTATGGTCACTAACCCACAGCAAGACATCCTGGAATGTGAAGTCTAGTGGGCCCTAGGAGGCATTACTACCAACAGAGCTAGTGGAGGTAATAGAATTCCAGCTGAGCTATTTCAAATCCTAAAAGATGATGCTGTTAAAGTGCTGCACTCAATATGTCAGTCAATTTGAAAAACTCAGCTGTTGCCACAGGACTGGAAAAGGTCAATTTTCATTCCAACCAAAGAAGGGCAATGCCAAAGAATATTCAAACTACTGTACAATTGTGTTCATTTCACATACTAGCAAGATAATGCTCAAAATCCTTTAAGCTAGGCTTCAACAATCTCAAAGTACCTTCCCACAAGTTACTTATTAATTTCAAGGAAAGAAAATAACATTGCAGTGGAAAACCTGGGAAACACCTAAACTGAGTAATCAGAGAGAACAATACCAGTAATGGAACAAACACAAATCTCATGTCTCCTGTTATGATGCACTGAGAAGGACATGACATCATCCTCTGGTCTTCCTACCTGATATACATAACTTAAGTCTAATCATGAGGAAACACTGGGCAAATTCAAACTATGGGCACTCTGCAAAATAACTTACCAGTACTCATCAAAATTGTGAAGTTCATGAAAGTTTAAAGAAGTTTAAAACGTGTATACTGGATTTTTTCTGTAAATACACTAGAGGATAGTGTAATGATAATGATAATTTTCTGATATTGTCATTTAAACAGTGGTTATATAATGTCTCTCTTTCAAAGAAAAATGCAGCTTGAAGTATTAGGAGTAAATGCTGTTAACTTGGTTTCAAGTGTTCATTAAAATATATACTTATATATTTTACATATATGTATGTATACAGAGAGAGGATGATAAAGAAATATTGGTAAAATACCAACATTTGGAGAATCTGGGTGAATGGTATTGAGTCGTTCTTTGTAACTGCTGTCTTTTATGGCTGTAATTATGTTGAAATACAAGTTAGAAAATAAAGGAGGCAGAACTCTCCACGCTTTAAGGGCAGTAAGATGCGAAGGCATAATGGCAGTTTCTGTCATGCTTAGCCGTCTGGGACATCTGGAGAGTGTAGGAAGGTCCTGCTAAATTGGGAAAGACTTTAAAAGGAAAGCTTGACCAGTGCACAGTGGAAACACAAGAGTGTAAATCTTCTTTTGATGTACAAATCAAGGCACTGAGAGTTTGTGCAACTCCCTGAGCATTTTAGAGATTTGAACTCAAGTTGCTATAGCTATTTTTCATCTTATACCTCCAATGTGTTTAGTCAAAAGAAAACACTGAGATTTTCTTCTAACACATCCTGTTTGGATTATATCAGTTAAAATAGTATGATTTTTGACACTGTGAGCTATATAAGGTATTTGGATCTCTAGAAATAATGTCACTTGCTGTTGCTATTATTTGTGAACATCCATGTAAATAAGTACACGATTCAATAAATAAGAATGTTTTACCAGTCAGTCATGGTCTATAGAGGGAGGCTTCCCTGGTGGCTCAGATGGTAAAGAATCTGCCCACAATGCAGGAGAACCCAGTTAGGACCTGGGTCAGGAAGATCCCCTGGAGAAGGGAATGACAACCTACTCCAATATTCTTGCCTGGAGAATTCCATGGACAGAGGAGTCTGGCAGGCTGCAGTCCGTGGGGTTGCATAAAGTTGGACATTACTAAACATGCACACAGGAATGGTCTATAGAAATATACTCATAATAAAATAAATGAAATTACTGCTCTCTTCTATGTATCCAGAATGTATTTTTATCCATTTCTAGAAGTGAGCAGTCTTTTCTGTGCCCAACTTATTTTCTAGATGCATAGAAAAGTTGCTTTCATAGAACTGACCCTCAAATCTGTTAGGAGAGATTATCTTAAGTGTGTATTTCTTTCAACTGCCTTAGTCAGAATCTGTATGGACCAATTTCTGGATAAAATAGATCTCTATCCAGTGGAAAAGTGATTCAGCTGCTAATCAATTGCTCATTGGTTCCAGCTCTTGCATGTTACCTTGACTCTGTATAGACTCATATCTCTTACACATCTTTCTCATCAAGTCATAGCTGTCAATATCATCCCAAGCTTAATGTGTAAGTAAGATTTATGACAGAATATTTAGTTTAACAAATATGTATTATCTACTATATGCTTGGCTTTGTGCCGCCGCCGCCGCCGCCGCCGCCGCCGCCGCCAAGTCGCTTCAGTCGTGTCCGACTCTGTGCGACCCCACAGATGGCAGCCTTTTGGGCTCCGCCATCCCTGGGATTCTCCAGGCAAGAACACTGGAGTGGGTTGCCATTTCCTTCTCCAGGCTTTGTGCTAGTTTATATGAAATGTGTTTATGTAAAAAATCATTTAAAATGGAAAAGAAAAAATATAGTTGCTTAGAATGGTAAGTCTCGCATGCCACCTTCTATAGGTAGAAAGTATAGCTTCAAGTATCCACCAGATATTCGCCAGACTTGGACTAGAAGTTTCCATCCAGCAAATCGAAGGCAGGTGGGGGTTACGTTAGCAGAGAAGGGCTGTGGAGCACATAGGCCAATGCTATCATCAATCCCATTAGAGGGGGTGGGGTGGGAGGTGGGGGGAGTGGGGGGTGGGGTGCAGTGAAGAGAGGGAAGGGAAAGTGATATGTCCAGGGAGAGTAAAGTTAGAGAAATTTTTTTTTTCTTATTTGACTAAGGATAAGTCTCTAAGATTTAAATAAAATAAGGGAAGGTAAGTGGCACAACAACCCCAACCACCAATAAAAGAAATTAGGTGAGTTATAGAGAATACTTGGGCCCCAAGTGAAACTTGAAATTTTAAGTATTTATGCTTGGGGAGAAGATTCACTGCTCACCATCCTCCACTTCTCATCCCCTATCCCCTCCCTCCATCTCCCCCCACCATTAGCTAATTTTTGAAGGTATTTAAGTGGGAACTAGTGACAAATAAGTGCCCAAAACAGCAGATGTTACAGCTATACCATGAGATTAAACATGGAGACTCTTCTCCTTTCAGTTCTGTTGAAACCACAACACAATAAATGAGGTACATATTCAGAGAAAGAGGAGAATGACTATCTTCCTGTTTCTATGTTAGGCTTGTAGGCAGTGTACTTTCTGGGTAATGCCTCATGTCTTAAAAACAAAACACACAAAAAACTGCTTGGGGCTATTGTGTCATCAGAAAATTATACTTACAATGTGTAATATGTGATTACTAAAAGCTCTCATGGCCATGAGCAGACCTGGCTTGTTTATAGCACTTTTATTTTCTTATATTTGTCACAATTTACTCTCATATGGAAGTGCATTTTTGATAAATGCAACCATACTATTTCATCCACAAGAAGGCTTTATCAGTAGAGCTATAATTGGTGAGTGGACCTCTAAAATTACTCATACATAGAACTATTGCATTAGTGTAGCCAGAATGCAAACCTACTCACCCGGAAAACGGAAATTACTTGGGGCGGAAAAGTCCTTCTGCTGTGGTAAGGATGAACTTTTTTCTCATTTCAGCTTTCTTTCCCATTTAGCTTTAGTCCCATATCTCTGAAAAGCTCTGTTAATTTATTTTTAAATCACCAAAATATAATGACTTTAGGTACTTCTCCCAGAGTACCAATTCCACAAAATTTTCCATATGTATGTACATTTTGTGGTCAACAGCCAAATGCAAACTTTAGTTACAGGCAATCTATGTTGCTACAAGGTGAAATTTCTCTCCTCATTGATTAAGCATCATTGATTAAGGAGTCAAGCCTTTTTCTCTTTTTATTACAGTGGGTGGAAAAAATAAGAGTAGCTCAGTTTAAGCCACAAGAGTTCCTTTATTAATCTTTTTATAATTATTATTATTTTTACAAATTTGATTGGAGCATAGTTGATTTATAATATTGTGTTAGAATTCGGCAAAGTGAATCAGTTATACATATATATACGTCTATTCCTTTTTTCAGATTCCTTTCCCATTTAAGCCATTACAGATTGCTGCGTAGAGTTCCCTGTGCTGTATACATCAGGTTCTTATTAGTTATCAATTTTATGTATCAGTTCAGTTCAGTCGCTCAGTCGTGTCCGACTCTTTGCGACCCCACGAATGGCAGCAAGCCTGGCCTTCCTGTTCATCACCATCCCCCGGAGTTCACCCAGACTCACGTCCATCGAGTCCGTGATGCCATCCAGCCATCTCATCCTCGGTCGTCCCCTTCTCCTCCTGCCCCCAATCCCTCCCAGCATCAGAGTCTTTTCCAATGAGTCAACTCTTCGCATGAGGTGGCCAAAGTACTGGAGTTT
>SJYT01026717.1:160080-185734 GCA_006410635.1 Cephalophus harveyi | reverse complement strand
AATCAACAAAATAGAAAATAAAAAAAGGTAGAAAGGAAAAGTAAAACCAAAAGTTGGTTCTATGGGAAAAATAAAAAAATAATCTTCTGACAAGTCTGATTGAGGATAAAAAGAACAAATATATACTATGTGAGAAATGAGAACATGAGATTGAATCCTGGATGCTGAAGAGATTATATAAATTAAAAGTTAATAGTATATGTAAGTGTAAGGTAATAAATTTAAATATCTAAGGGAAACAATTTTTTAGTTAAAAGTCTGCTGCTGCTGCTGCTAAGTCACTTCAGTCGTGTCCGATGCTGTGCGACCCCAGAGACGGCAGCCCACCAGGCTCTGCCGTCCCTGGGATTCTCCAGGCAAGAACACTGGAGTGGGTTGCCATTTCCTTCTCCAATGCATGAAAGTGAAAAGTGAAAGGGAAGCCACTCAGTTGTGTCTGACCCTCAGCGACCCCATGAACTGCAGCCTTCCAGGCTCCTCCGTCCATAGGATTTTCCAGGCAAGAGTACTGGAGTGGGGTGCCATTGCCTACTAGAAGTGATTGAAAAAGAAATACAAAATTTGAACAGACCAATAGAGATGGGAACAGTGCAATATTTATTTTTTTAAAAATTGGAACTAGAGGGTTTTTATAGCTGAGCTCTATTTAATCTTTAAGAGAAAACCGAAGGAGATCAACCGTGGGATTTCTTTGGAAGGAATGATGCTAAAGCTGAAGCTCCAGTACTTTGGCCACCTCGTGCGAAGGCGAAGAGTTGACTCATTGGGAAAGACTCTGATGCTGGGAGGGATTGGGGGCAAGAGGAGAAAGGGACGACCGAGGATGAGATGGCTGGATGGCATCACTGACTCGATGGACGTGAGTCTGGGTGAACTCCGGGAGATGGTGATGAACAGGGAGGCCTGGCGTGCTGCAATTCATGGGGTCGCAAAGAGTCAGACACAACTGAGCGACTGAACTGAACTGAACTGAAGAGAAAACCATTTCAATATTTAATTAAAGCATTCCAGAAATCTTAAAAAGATAGAACATAAAGACAGAAACAGAACTATTTCACTTACAAATAAAACTGGGATTTCAAAATAGAATATTATCATATCAAAGAATAGTAGTGATGATAAAATAGAATTTATTCTAGAATGTAAGGATGATACTGTATTAAGAAATCAGATGATATAATTCATTATATTAGCAAATTAAAAAATAAAAACTCCTTGATTAATAGATTTTTTTTTTTTAATTTTCCTGAATGGGTGTGTTTCTTTGTTAGTTATTTTATTTATCTGAATTTTCCTTTATCATTTGTTTTGAGCATTATTTGTCTTTAAAAAAAAAACACCTTATTTTTTGTTTGTTTTTGTGTTTGCTCTTTGGGCTTTTTTTTTTTTTTTTCCCCTATTTATTTATTTATTCATTTTTTTATTGCCATACCATGAGGCTTGTGGATTCTTGGTTCCCTAGACAAGGATCAGGCCTGAGATTCTGATATTTGGTGCCAAGTCCAGGATGCTCAATCAGCAGAGAATTCTTAGCCCTAGGGGAAAAAAAAAAATTAGAGAGAGCTGAGCTCGCCAGGAAATCACAATATCAACTACAGGACACAGTTCCACTGGACTGTCTGCAGGCTACAGTACTGCATGCCTCCAGGTCAAACAACAAACAAGACAGGAACACAAAGTGACCTTTCAGTAGATATGTTGCCAAAGCTCACAGACACCTCAAAATAGACACTTGATGTGGCTCTGGCCTTCAGAAGGATATGATCTAGTTCAACCCACAGGAGTTCAGACACCAGTCACTCCCACTGGGAAGTCTATACAAGTCACTAGACCAAGCTCACCAACCAGAGGCAGACACCAGAAACAAAAGTAACAAAGACCCTGCAGCCTGAGGACTGGAGACATCAAATGCAGTAAGCTAGATAAAAAAAAAAAAAAAAAGTCAGAAAAGCATGTTATAGATGAAGGAGTGAGATAAAAACCCATTCTGGGTTATCCAGGTCATTAAGATCATTTTTGTATAGATCTTCTGTGTATTCTTGCCTTAAGAACCTTTCTTGATATCTCATTTCTGTTAAGTCCATGCTGCTTCTGTCCTTTATTTTGTCCATCTTTGAATGAAATGTTCTCTTGGTATCTCTAATTTTCCTGAAGAAATCTCTACTCATTTCCCTCTATTTCTTTGCATTGTTCACTTAGAAAGGCTTTCTTACCCTCCTTGCTATTCTTTGGAATTCTGTATTCAGATGGGTATATCTTTCCTTTTCTCCTTTGCCTTTTGCTAGCAGCCACATAAAAGGAAATTGACAGTAACACAACAATAGTGGGGAACTTTAACACCCAACTTACATCAATGGGTAGATCATTCAGAAAGAAAATTAATAAGGAAACACAAATTTTAAATGGCGCAAAGAATCAAATAGACTTAACTGGTATTTATAGGACATACCATCTGAAAGCAGCAGAATACAATTTCTTCTCTAGTACTCATGGAACATTCACCAGGATACATCACATCGTGGGTAATAAATCTAGCCTCAGATAATTTGAGAAAACTGAAGTCATATTGAAGCATCTTTTTCAAACAAAATTATATAAAATTAGAAATAAATCACAGGAAAAAAAGAAACTGTAAATGACACTAACTCATGGAAGGCCAAATGATATGTTTCTAAATAATCAAGAGATCACTGAATAAAAGAAAAAGAAAGTTAAAATGACCTAGAAAAAAATGACAAAAAACCACAATTACCTAAACCTATGGGATTCAGCAAACACATTTGTACTAGGGAAGTTTGCAACAATACAATCCTACATCAAGAAACACAAAAAAATCTCAAATAAGCACTTTAGCCTTACACCTAAAACAACTGAAAAAAAAGAATAAAAAAGTTAGGAGCAAAGAAATCTTAAACATCAGGCCAAAATAAATGGAATAGAAACTAATAAAACAATAGCAAAAATTGATAAAATTAAAGTTGGTCTTTTGGGAAGATAAACTAAATTGATAAATCTATAGACAATTGATAAACCTATAGACATACACATCAAGAAAAAATGTATAGGGACCAAATCAATAAAATTAAAAATGAAAGAGAAGATGTTGCAAAGAACACCACGGAGATATATAAGATTATGAGATACTACTACAAGCAAATATCACCAAATGGACAACCTGGAAGAAGTGGACACATTTTTAGTTAAGTACTTCCTTTCAATTTTGAACTGGGAAAAAAGTAGAAAATAGAAACAATCTAATTATACAAAGTGAAATTGAAACTGTGATTAAACATCTTCCAACAAACAAAAGTCCAGGGCCAAATGGCTTCAAAGACGAATTTTATCAAATATTCAGACAAGAGGTAACACCTATTTTTCTTAAACTATTTCAAAAAAGTTGAAGAATGAGGAATACTCCTACATTCAATCTATGAGGCCACCATCAACCTGATACAAATACCAGACAAACACATAAAAACAAAGAACAAAAAATTAAAGGCCAATATCACTGGTAAACATAGAGGCAAATATACTCAAAATTCAAGCAAATTAAATCCAACAGCACATGAAAAGCATCATAGATCATGATCAAGTGAGATTTGTCCCAGGAATGCAGGGATTATTTAATATATGCAAATCAATCAATGTTGTACCTCATATCAAAAACTGACAAATTAAAAAAAAAAGTGTTATCTCAATAGATGAAGAAAAAGCTTGACAAAATTCAATACCTATTTGTGACAAAAAAAAAAAAACAAGTCTCCAGAGAGTGGGCATAGAGAGAAACTATTTCAACATAGCAAAGATTATATATGACAAAACCACTGCTTACATTATTCTCAATGGTAAAAAACAGAAAGCATGTTCTCTGAGATCAGGAGAAAGATAAGAGTGCCCACTTGCACCACAATTATTCAACATAATCTTTGCTGTTTTACCCACATCAGAGAACAAGAAATAAAATGAAAACTAATTATTAAAAAAAAAAAAGAAGTAAAAGCATCACAGTTTGCTGGTAACATGTTACTCTATATAGAAAATACTAAAGATGCCACTCAAAAAATACTAGAGCTCACCAATGAATTTAGTAAAGTAGCAGGATACAAAATTAATACATGAAACTCATTTACATTCCTAAAGACTAACAACAAATTTCAGAAAGAGATATGAAGGAAACAATCCCATTTGCATCACATCAAAAAGAATAAAACACCTAGGAATACACTTACCTAAGGAGGCAAAATATATATATTCAGAAAACTATGAGATTCTGATGAAAGAAACCAAAGATGGCACAAACAGATGGAGAAATAAATCATATTCTGTATTATAAGAATCAATATTGTGAAAATTACAACACAAAGCAATCTACAGATTCAGTGCAATCCCTATCAAAATACCAATGTATTTGAAGACCGAGAAGAGAATAGCCTACAAATTTTATAGAAGCACAAAGGACCCTGGAAAACCAAAGAAATCTTCATATAGAAAATAGAGCTGGAGGTATCAGGCTCCCTGGCTTTAGACTATACTATAAAGCTACAGTAAGCAAGACAGTATGATATTGGAACAAAAATATAAATACAGACAAATGGTACAGGAGAGAAAGCTGAGAGATAAACCCATGCACCTATTCTATTTTATGACAAATTTACAACAAAGGAGGCATCAGTTTACAATGGAGAAAAGAAAACCTCTTCAATAAGTGGTGCTGGGAAAGCTGGACAGTTACATTTGAAAGAATAGAATTAACACACTCCCTAACCTCATGTACAACATTAAACTAAAAATGAATTTAAGACAAATATAATGCTAGACATAATTAATATCAAACTCTTAGAGGAAAATTTAGGCAAGACACATTTTGACATTTAGTGAAGGGAGATCCTATTTGACCCACATTTTCCATAATGAACAGAAAAACAAACAAATGGGACATAAATTTACTAGCTTTTGTACAGCAAAAGTAACTAAAAAATGATGAAAATACAGTCCTCAAAGTGGGAAAAGGTATTTGCAAACGAAGCAACTTATATCCAATTAATATCCAAAATATTCAAAGAGTTAATGCAGCTTAACATAAAAAATCAATAATTGGACAGATTACATAAATAGATATTTTTCAAAGAAGATATACAAAAGGCCAACACTAAAAAATACTCAGCATCACTAATTATTGGGGAAATGTAAATAAAGTCTACAATGAGATATGACCTCACATTGGGAAGAAAAGTCATAGTGTAAAACTCTACAAGCAATAAATATACAGCCTTGACGTACTCCTTTTCCTATTTGGAACCAGTCTGTTGTTCCATGTCCAGTTCTAACTGTTGCTTCCTGAACTGCATATAGGTTTCTCAAGAGGCAGGTCAGGTGGTCTGGTATTCCATCTCTCCCAGAATTTTCCACAGTTTATTGTGACCCACAGAGTCAAAGGCTTTGGCATAGTCAATAAAGCAGAAATAGATATTTTTCTGCAACTCTCTTGCTTTTTTGAAAAAGCAAGATCCAGCTGATGTTGGTAATTTGATCTCTGGTTCCTCTGCCTTTTCTTAAACCAGCTTGAACATCAGGAAGTTCATGGTTCATGTATTGCTGAAGCCTGGCTTGGAGAATTTTGAGCATTACTTTACTAGTGTGTGAGATGAGTGCAATTGTGTGGTAGTTTGAGCATTCTTTGGCATTGCCTTTCTTTGGGATTGGAATGAAAACTGACCTTTTCCAGTCCTGTGGCCACTGCTGAATTTTCCGGATTTGCTTGCATATTGAGTGCAGCATTTTCACAGCATCATCTTCCAGGATTTGAAATAGCTCAACTGGAATGCCATCACCTCCACCAGCTTTATTCGTAATGATGCTTTCTAAGGCCCACTTGACTTCACATTCCAGGATGTCTGGCTCTAGGTGAGTGATCACACCATCGTGATTATCTGGGTGGTGAAGATCTTTTTTGTATAGTTCTGTGTATTCTTGCCACCCCTTCTTAATATGTTCTGCTTCTGTTAGGTCCATACCATTTCTGTCCTTTATTGACCCTATCTTTGCATGAAATATTCCCTTGGTATCTCTGATTTTCTTTAAGAGATCTCTAGTCTTTCCCATTCTGTTGTTTTCCTCTATTTCTTTACGTTGATTGTTGAGGAATGATTTCTTATCTCTCCTTACTATTCTTTGGAACTCTGCATTCAGATGCTTATATCTTTCCTTTTCATGTCTCTTCTCTTCACAGCTAACTGTAAGGCCTCCCTAGACAGCCATTTTGCTTTTTTGCATTTCTTTTCCATGGGGATGGTTTTGATCCCTGTCTCCCGTACAGTGTCATGAACCTCTGCCCATAGTTCATCAGGCACTCTATCTATCAGATTTAGTCCCTTATTTCTTTCTCACTTCCATTGTATAATCATAAGGAATTTGATTTAGGTCATACCTGAATGGTCTAGTGGTTTTCCCTACTTCAATTTAAGTCTGAATTTGGCAATAAGGAGTTCATGATCTGAGCCACAGTCAGCTCCCAGCCTTGTTTTTGCTGACTGTATAGAGCTTTTTCTGTTAGGTCCATACCATTTCTGTCCTTTATCGAGCCCATCTTTGCATGAAACGTTCCCTTGGTGTCTCTAATTTTCTTGAAGAGATCTCTAGTCTTTTTCATTCTGTTGTTTTCTTCTATTTCTTTAAATTGATAGCTGAGGAAGGCTTTCTTATCTCTTCTTGCTATTCTTTGGAACTCTGCATTCAGATGCTTATATCTTTCCTTTTCTGCTTTGCTTTTTGCCTCTGTTCTTTTCACAGCTATTTGTAAGGCCTCCCCAGACAGCCACTTTGCTTTTTTGCAATTCTTTTTTATGGGGTTGGTCTTGATCCCTGTCTCCTGTACAATGTCATGAACCTCCATCCATAATTCATCAGGCACTTTGTCTATCAGATCTAGTCCCTTGCATCTATTTCTCACTTCCACTGTATAAACATAAGGGATTTGATTTAGGTCATACCTGAATGGTCTAGCGTTTTTCCCTACTTTCTTCAATTTAAGTCTGAATTTGGCAATAAGGAGTTCATGATCTGAGCCACAGTCAGCTCCCAGTCCTGTTTTTACTGACTATATAGAGCTTCTCCATCTTTGGCTGCAAAGAATATAATCAATCTGATTTCGGTGTCGACCATCTGGTGATGTCCATGTGTACAGTCTTCTCTTGTGTTGTTGGAAGAGGGTATTTGCTATGACCAGTGTGTTATCTTGGCAAAACTCTATTAGCCTTTGCCCTGCTTCATTCCATACTGCTGCTGCTTCAGTCGTGTCCGACTCTGTGCGACCCCATAGACGGCAGCCCACCAGGCTCTGCTGTCCCTGGGATTCTCCAGGCAAGAACACTGAAGTGGGTTGCTATTTCCTTCTCCAATGCATGAAAGTGAAAAGTGAAAGTGAGGTCACTGAGTCGTGTCCAACTCTCAGCGACCCCATGGACTGCAGCCCACCAGGCTCCTCCGTCCATGGGATTTTCCAGGCAAGAGTACTGGAGTGGGGTGCCATTGCCTTCTCCATCATTCCGTACTCCAAGGCCAAATTTGCCTGTTACTCTAGGTGTTTCTTGACTTCCTACTTTTGCATTCCAGTCCCCTATAATGAAAAGGACAATATTTGGAGATATTTATCTAGATTTTCTTTTGTGCATTTATATGTATATGTGTGTGTTGTATTCAGTTCACCCTTGCTGTCCTTTAGACATAGATATTCAGGAATGCAGAGATTTCATTTGTTCAACTGTGTTTATGGAACACCTATCTGTGTACAGGTGCCAATTTAGGTGCTAAAGATCTGGCAATAAACAAGACAGACAAGGTCCCTGCTCTCATTAAGCTGATATTCTAGTGGAGGTAAGTGTGTGAAAGTCCCTCAGTTGTGTCTGACTCTCTGCAACCCCATGGACTATACAGTCCATGGAATTCTCCAGGCCAGAATACTGGAGTGGGTAGCCATTCCCTTCTCCAGAGGATCTTCCCAACCCAGGGATCAAACCCAGGTTTCCTGCATTGCAAACTGTTTCTTTACCAGCTGAGTCACCAGAGAAGCCTACCAGGGAAGTCACCAGGGAAGTGGAGGAAAAATAGATGGTAAATAGCTAGATCACAGATAAGTAGATGGTGAATAGATACATAGATAGTCACATAGAGTAACTAAATAAGAAAATCATCAGATAGTGATAAATGTTATACAAAGAATTGAAATATTCTGATAATGTTCCAGTTATCTATTACATGTGTATAACAATCTTTTATAAAGCTTAGTGGCTTAATAAAACCACCATTTTATTATCTAACAATCTGGTGGGTAAGAAATTCAGGGAGGGCTCAGTTAAGTGTCTTCTCCATGTGGGGTTGTCTGGGTGGTATTCAGCTGATGGTTGATCTTTTACATATATAAGGTGCCTGCAGAGGCTGGCTGGAAGGCTGGGATTGTTGACTGGAGAGCCTGAACATAGCCTGCCCATATGGCAGTGTCCAAGGAAGCCAGGCTTCTTACGTGGCAGCTCAGGACTCCAGGTGGGAATATTCCAAGAGGCCCAGGCAGATGTTGCAAGGAAAGCTTCAGAAGTCCTACAGTGTCACTTTCACTGCATTCTATTGGTCAAGCAAGTCATTTTAGGCCAGTGCAGATTCCCAGGATATTAGTCCCTTCCTTTCAAAGTGAAAAATGACTTGGGTAATCAAGAAGGCTGACTGAGGAGGTAAAATTTAAGCTGAGAGCTGAATATTAAGAAGCATTGGACCCTGAAGGTACAAAGAAAAAGCTTATAGTCCTGTCAGAGGGAATAAAGAGCAAGGGCATGCTGTGCCTGAGAAACCAGAAGTGACTGGGAGGGCGGTGAGCAAGGCAGTGGTATGAGATAAGTCAGCAAAGCTACAGGGGATCAGGTTATATAAGATTTTGTAAGCCTGGCTGAGAAGTTTGGATTTTGTTCTAAATGCTTCTTATTCCAAGAATCTATAGTACTAAAGGGTTTTTAAGCAAAGGCCAATCAAATCCATAGATTCTCTACAGAAGTGCTGGTCAGTGAAGAGGCAAGAGCAGAAGCAGGGAAGCTAGCAGGAATTTGCAACAGTACAAGAAGGGAATGAGCCGTTGTGGCTGTGGGAAAGGACAGATTCAAGATTGGTTTGGGAGGCATTATTGATTAATTACATGGTTGGAATATAGTAAAGTCAAAGATTCAAGAAAATCCCTACCCTGAAAGAAGTTTTAAGGAATCTAAGAGCAGAAAACTCAGAGGTATCTTCTTAATTTCTCTTCTTCTTTACCCCATACAATCCATCACCAAGTCCTACCTTCAAAACATACTCCCAGTCCTGCTTCTCATCACTTCCACCACTAGGTGCAGCTTCCAGCAACCTGGATTATTGTAACTACCTCCTAAGGGGTCTCCTGCCTCTACTCTTGTTCCACCTTATCAACTTCCCTGAAGTGCTCAGCATGATCTTTTACAAATGTAAAGCATATCTCAGTTCTCAAAACTTTCCAACTTCCTATCATTTAGAATACAATGTAAAGTACTCACTGTGGCCTGCAGGGTCCTTCACTATTCAGCGCCTGGGTCTGTTAGCCTCACCCCCACTCTCCTCCTTGTCACTCTGCTAACACTGACTGTTCTATTTGGATCACAGGGAGAATACAGCTGCCTCAGGGCCTTTGCACTTCCTGCCCTCTCTGCCTGGAATGCTTTTATCAGAGTTATTCACCTGGTCCCCAACTTCATTCAAATATCTCATCTCCAGAGACACCTACTCTGACTTAAGTTCCTCATCCCCTCACTATCTAGCCCCTTAACCCTCTTTTATAAATCTTTATTGAACAAATTACCCACCTGAAATTGTTTCATTTGTTTATCTGTTAAATATATATCTGTTATTTATTTAATATATATCTTGTCTATCGGCATGTAAACTCCATGAGGAAAGCAGGCTGACTCTCCAGCTCATTGGTATATACCATGTGCCCAGAACTGTGCCTGGTATAGTGACATTTGTAGAAATGAACAGAAGAATAAATGTTAGCTATTATTATCATTGTTAATATTATTATGAGTCACTTGCCATATGCTCTCTTTTTTTTCCTTCTAAATACCTTCTTTTCATACCCATTACTATCACCTGAATCCAGACCTCTCTCACTCCACACAGGGCAACCACTGAAGCCTTCTTCCTGGGCTTCAGAAATCTAGTTACTTTCCTTCTCCAGGCATCTGCCGTGTGACTGCCTGGTCACTCTTTCTGAAACACTGCGTAATTATTTCAAATCTCCTTTCTAACAACCTGAATCTAATCACAGTATTGCCTTCCAGTCATTTCCCTCATAGCTGGTCTCTCTCAATCTTCTTTTCCAGCTGCATTACCCATTACTTCTTATGAACCCTCGCACCCAGACAGATTGTTACACTTGCTTGTCTTGTTAGTTGGCCTTCACCATTTGGCCCATCTATTTCAAACCTCCCCTGCTATTCAAAGTCAAGCTCAACTCTCACATCCTTGGCGACTGTCCCAGAAGCAAGCACACACTCTTCTATATATGGTCTTACATTTATTTCCCTATTTGGACCTTGTATTATCTCAGTCTTTTATTATACTGACTATACACTTTATGTATGAATATATAGGTATTCTCAGTCCTGTCTTCACACGTATAGAGCCAATATGTCCAGTCTGTATACTTTAGCTTAAAGTTTTAATTATGTCCACTTTAGCTTAAGACTCTCAGTTATATTCCTGCCCTGTCTCTTATTATGCATACTTAGACATATTCTATAATCTCTCCAAGTTTCTGTTTCCATTTCAGTAAAATGGGGATAATAGTCTCTTTCTCATAGTGCTGTCATTAGAATTGGGTGAGTTCAAATGCAGTGCTTAATACACAGTGGGCCCCAATTAATTGTTATTTCTTTTTGTGTTTCCCACAGTGCCACTTCATAGTATGGTTGATGGCTTTGCAAATAGGCAGGGAAATATCTACAGTAGGCATTATACGACCCACTAGTCACGTGTGATGCCATCCAGCCATCTCATCCTCAGTCGTCCCCTTCTCCTCCTGCCCCCAATCCCTCCCAGCATCAGAGTCTTTTTTAATGAGTCAGTTCTTCGCATGAGGTGGCCAAAGTACTGGAGTTTCAGCTTTAGCATCATTCCTTCCAAAGAAATCCCAGGGCTGATCTCCTTCAGAATGGACTGTTTGGATCTCCTTGCAGTCCAAGGGACTCTCAAGAGTCTTCTCCAACACCACAGTTCAAAAGCATCAATTCTTCGGCTCTCAGCCTTCTTCACAGTCCAACTCTCACATCCATACATGACCACAGGAAAAACCATAGCCTTGACTAAACGGACCTTAGTCGGCAAAGTAATGTCTCTGTTTTTGAAAATGCTATCTAGGTTGGACATAACTTTTCTTCCAAGGAGTAAGCGTCTTTTAATTTCATGGCTGCAGTCACCATCTGCAGTGATTTTGGAGCCCAAAAAAATAAAGTCTGACACTGTTTCCACTGTTTGCCCATCTATTTCCCATGAAGTGATGGGACCAAATGCCATGATCTTCGTTTTCTGAATGTTGAGCTTTAAGCCAACTTTTTCGCTCTCCTCTTTCACTTTCATCAAGAGGCTTTTTAGTCATACAGATTTCTCAAGAGGCAGGTTAGGTGGTCTGGTATTCCCATCTCTTGAAGAATTTTCCACAGTTTATTGTGATCCACACAGTCAAAGGCTTTGGCATAGTCAATAAAGCAGAAGTAGATGTTTTTCTGGAACTCTCTTGCTTTTTCCATGATCCAGCGGATGTTGACAATTTGATCTCTGGTTACTCTGCCTTTTCTAAAGCCAGCTTGAACATCAGGGAGTTCACGGTTCACGCATTGCTGAAGCCTGGCTTGGAGGATTTTGAGCATTCACGGACTCGATGGACGTGAGTCTGAGTAAACTCCGGGAGATGGTGATGAACAGGGAGGCCTGGAGTGCTGCGGTTCACGGGGTCGCAAAAAGTCGGACACGACTGAGAGACTGAACTGAACTGAACTGAGTCATGTCCTGTATATTTCATAAAGACTACTGCTTTAAAATAAATGTATATATTCCCAGTGCCTTCCTATTCCTGTCTTGTTTTGGATATTATTGTTTTCACTCGATCAATGACACCTGAGTCCATCTGGGTGACTCTAAGCTCTCCCTAAATGTTTCCACTTCTGTGGGAGCACTAATCACGGTGTCTTTCCCACAGAGGGCATCTCAGTAATGCATGAGGATGGGAATGAGGATAGGAATGACCACTTTTTCATCCAGATTTCTGGAAGGTAAATGATTCATGCAATGTGGTTCCAGAAATAAGCTTAGATACAAGGGAAATGTAGCTGCCAACATCAATATAACCCCATTTATACCCACAGGCTAATGGTATTTGGAGTGATCCAACTTAGACTGAAATCATTTTTGCACATTGGTTTCTGTTTAGTTCTTTTGTACTGTAGTTAGCATGGTAATCTGTCTAAATTTTAAAGCATGTCTTCCCCCCATCCTGTTCTATATGTATTTTATAAATTATATTCAGAGTAGAGGTCTTTGAACTTATTTTTGTGATATAAACTGCTTTGGTAGTCTGGTGAAACCCCTCCTTAGAAAAATGTTTTTAAATGCATAACAAAAAACATAGGATTCCAAAGAAAAATTTTCATATTGAAAAGCAATAATAAGAGCTTTTAATGTTTTAATGTGATATAAAATATATGTGTGTGTATATATATATATATTTATACTTAATGCACTAAGTAATGAAATCTAGCAGTGGGTCTAATAAAGTGGTGTGTCTAGTAAATATCACACTTTTGAAGTTTCAAGCACAGTGCTCTTTTGAAGTTTCCATATCAACTTTTATGTGATGTGAAACTTGTAATTTCTACTATTGTCAAAGTCAGAGGTACGGCTAACATGGCCATGGTCACTGCCCACCTTGATAAATGAAGGAAATGGCAAATTGAAGTTAAAGATTAGTGATAACAGAGATGTATTTTTCATTCAAGTTCACGTACATCCTAAATTCTATCTACAAACCCCTTATTAAGAACTCTTGCTAGAATCTCCTAAGCCCTCTCCCAACTGAAATAGTAACAAAGGCAGCATGAGACTAAACTGTTCAGATGTATAGTTTCACAGGAGTCAGATTATATCACACCTCCTAACTCCTCATCTCATACCATGAAAAATTCTAGATAAAGATTAATGGGCCAGAGAGGAAGAGATAGAGCCACACCATATTGAGAAGATGAGAAGAATGTTCTAGGAGACTCCAAGAGTCCTGAAGAGCTAAGTTGGCTCCAATCTTTCCCTGAAGCCATGGCCATAGAGTACCCCCTCCTCCACCCACAAAGTTGGTCTGTCACACACTGAGCATTCGGTCTTTGGAGACACATTCTCTGGTCAATGCCTCAATCATCTATCTTGTGCATTCCTCCTTCTCACATGGATCACCCACTAGAAAAGAGGCTTGAACATCTCCCAGAGTAGTTAAAGTTCTACCTTTTTGACCAAAGTTGGCTGCATAAAATTGATATGATATAGGTAAAGATGCCCAGGCCAAAATAGAGTCTAAAGGGTACACTAATGATGATAGCTACAGAAAATACCTGAAAATTAAATACAAACCTCACCCAGATGGGTGCCAAGTTATTTAGAAGAGAAGGCAATGGCACCCCACTCCAATACTCTTGCCTGGAGAATCCCATGGACGGAGGAGCCTGGTAGGCTGGAGTCCATGGGGTCGCTAAGTCGGACATGACTGAGCAACTTCACTTTCACTTTTCACTTTCATGCATTGGAGAAGGAAATGGCAACCCACTCCAGTGTTCTCGCCTGTAATCCCAGGGACGGGGGAGCCTGGTGGACTGCCGTCTCTGGGGTCGCACAGAGTCGAACACGACTGAAGTGACTTAGCAGCAGCAGCAGCAGCAGCATAGTAGTTGCAGTCAGCTGGATACTTGGATACCTCCAGCTTCAGTAACACTGCAGGATTCTGGATAGTTAAGCAAATCATGGGAATAATTTACAGACTGAAATTATGCTTGCAGGTGTGGGCCTAGTAAAGCCTTGTTATTATCAAGAGTGGAGGCTCTGGCTCCAAGAGAGCTTCCTGGGCAGTGTTGGGCCAAGAGGTAATGAAGAGTGGGCAGAAGATAGCATTTCAGTGGCTTGACCTCTCAGTCACTCTTGTAATCCCAGAGAAGCCACACCTATCTGAAGAGAGATCTGTAATTCTAGTAACAAAGATTGCACTTGTTCAGTCCTTTAAGGGAAAAGTAACATAGGGGCAGTGAGAAATGTAGTTTACTACACAGGTCCTAAATTCCTCTCCACTCTCCCTAAGTGCTAGGAGGTCCTAAGAGATTACTGGGGGAGAGAAGAAGATGAGGTTGATGACAGCATGGTGAGGGCTTTTCACTGATCCCAGCCTCTTTGAGTCCTCATGGGAACATGTGTGAAATTTTATCTAACAGTAGACATTTGAGACCCTACATAAGAAGGGAAAAAAGAAGACTGAAGCACAATTCCTCCATTTTGGATATGGGAGACTAGCACTCAGAGGTAAAGTGATTTGACTTAGATGTGACATTTTAGGACAAATAATACAAGACTAAACTGCAGGTTTTCTGATCTCTGATCATTGTGCTCTTTCCGTTATTTAGAAAAAAGTCTGAGCAAATCACAACCATTGTTTACATCTTGGCCTTCATTGCTCAACCTCAGCAGCAGTAATGAAGGATGAAGACCATCTTGGAGCAGACTGGACCAGGTTCCAGAAAGCACAAACCTACTAGGTACATATTGTAAACTGGCTCACTCAAAACCCATTTGCCTACCTTGTCTTCCTATACTATAAAGCTGGAAAGTTAAAACTTCCCTTCCCAGACTCCCTTGCATCTAGAAGAAACCATGTGAGATCTGGGGAGTAAGACATAAGCTCAAGTCAGCTGGTTCTGTCTCTTCTGCTGCTTCTTTCTCTCTGACTAGAATATGAGCTTGATACTAGAGGGGTATCCATCATCCTCAGGATGCTGGGGCAAGCCCCTTGATGATATTTTGAGGTGATGTACTAGCCCTGATTTCCTTAAACCCAGACTTCTTCTCACCAGGGTAAATAAATCCTTTCCTTTAGGGAGTAAGTCCATACTCATTAGATTTTATGGTACTTGTGTCGAGCATAACCCTAACTTGTATCTCAGTCTATGAATCAAAAGTGGACTCAAGGATGGCAAATATACACTAAAACAGATTTCAGCAGGGTAAATCCATGTGCCAACTGAGTTTAATGTTGAATGTTATGTAATATTAGTTAGCAAAGAGATCCAATTAAAGAAGGTAAGAAAACTGTCTAGATATGAAATGCTGTTTGTATGAAGTGTCTTTGAAGGCATACAGTGTGACCTGTGGATATGTCTTGGTAAGATAACTCTCCAGCATTAAATAATCATGGAACCATCATTACTTATTTGGGGCCATCTATCCTTGTTCTTCTTGTAAAGATGAAATAAGGTGGCCACCAGAAGGTGTGGGCAAGGAAATACTGAGGTGAAAACATGCCTGCAAACCAGACTGCTCTAAGAATGTTGTCACAGTGGGACTTGAGGTAGCCTATGGCCTGTTGGAATAAGAGGGGATAAAACACAGCCCTAGAATGAGATTAGAGAACTTTAGTTTCTTGGCCCAATTTTGTCCCACTGGAGACAATTATCTTATGAGGTGATATTAGCTGTAGCATTAAAGTTTAAAGAATAATGTTCTCATGGGGAGACTGCTGTGGGTTTCTGGGTCAGAGAGAATTCTCTAATGGTTTGATGTTAGCAGCTGAAGGTACATAGAGTGTGTACTTCCTTCATTTATTTCTGAAGGGCTTCTTACTTAGTTGTGTATTAAACAACCTCCACCAGGAACCAATAAGATTTAAAAAAAAAAAAAGGACAGAGTGAATTTGAATTGAAAAATAGACTTTGATCAACTAAAATAAATGTTTCCAAATGTAAAATCAACAACTATTTTAATTTCTCAAATAAGAAAGGGGGCAATTAAAAAAGATAAAATTAAGAATATCATGCAGTAACACTCCTTGGAAAGCTTGTAAACTGATCCATTCTTATGGTACTAAAATATATTTATAAAACCTAACCATTACTTCCCAATACTGCAAAACCCTCAGATTTCTCTAAGGGGAAAAACAGGTATTTTAAAATTTGAACTCTAAAATTTTTGAAAGTAAAAAGAACTTTCCTTGAACGAACACTGAACCAATTAGAAGCAAGGGTACTCTGAAAAAATACTTCTGATGAGCTCAGCAGAGTTTGAAAGATCTATGAAAACAGACTTTGGGTAACTCCTATCAGCTTAATTAAAAAACACAGGAATTCTCTAGCCTTATTTTGGGTTCATTCATTAAATATGCTATGCCTTTTGGCTCAGTTAATTTTCACTTCCTTGGGATTCCAGTCCTATTAAGGACCAAGCATGTATTTTCACTTTGGAAAGAGCCCCTTTCATCCTGTCTTGAGGCACGATGGAGGGACCAGACATTTGAGTGGACACATTCATCAACTCAGGTAAGCCTCTGATCCACCACTCACAGAGGTAGCCCCTCTACCTCATCCATAAAAGTACATACCCTCTTTCAGAAAACATGTTCTCTCATTCATTACTAGTTGACACATCTTTGGGGAAGGAAATATGGCAAGAGCTGTCAATATTTCAAATGCATGCTTTCTTTGACCAAGAAATTCCATTTCTAGGAATTCAACAGTTGCATCTGCCTACATGGGCAAAAATGAATATCCAGTTACTCATTGATATATTTTTTGTAGTAAAAGGAGATAGAGGGGGAAAAGTAAATGTTCAGTAAGAAAAGACAAAGTAAATAAATGTTCTTCTTTAAAAGGATGTCAGTATGTCTGGATGCAGACTTGGGGCTAGTCTCTAGTTCAAACTCATCACACCCAGATGGTGCATCAGACGATGGAAAGAATCTGGGTCTTGGTGACATAACTGAACTGCAGAATTAACTTTTAGTAGAGATGACCTATCTTTTGGCTTCTGATTTTGTGAGATTATAAGGTTTCCTCATGATTTTAGACAATTGAACCTGATTTCTCTTACTTTCAGCAAAATCATTTCAAGAGGGTATCCTATGCAGAGGAAGGTTTGGAGAAAGGCCCTGAGATGATGCTCCTACAGGTAAGGTGGGAGGAGTTCCATGGCTCTGTATGCACTGTCACACTTTGAGATACCAATTGCTATCCCAGCATCTTATATCTCTAATAATGGTCCCCTATTTCCCACGTGACCATTTTCCATCAGTTTAAATGAACCCACGGAAGTAAGTAGATGAGGGGAAACACCTCACAGAGGCCTGCATTTCCCATCTCTGAGACTCAAGAGACCCAATCTGTGGCAGCTAAATCCCTGACTTAGCATTGTTTCTGCCATGGTCCCACTCAGAGTTTTTACTTTTAGCTCTCAGGATCTGTTCCAGTTACTTCACTCAGAAAAGAATTATTAAAGGGTAGACTCTTTGGGAATAAGTGCTAAAAAAAATAGACTCTAGATAGAGCTTCAATAAACAACCCCTCAAATATCATCACAGAAACAGACCACCAAGAACACTGCTATCTTTGCCTCAGTCAGGAAATTGCAGAATTTGGAATCTTCCATCAGGGCCGTCTGCTCCAGGCCACTCTGTTCCTGTTCTGTTTGGGTCAGGAAGAGGATATTCACACTTGTTTTCCTCCTCACATAACTTATTTCTTTCATAACTCAAGGTTGTTTAAAACTTTTGTTATGTTTAATAATATGCCTGGAGAATTAAACATCTTTATTCAGTTTTGAGACTTCCCTGGTGGCTCCAACAGTAAAGAATCTGCCTGCAATGCAAGAGACCTGGGTTCAATCCCTGAGTAGGGAAGATCTCCTAGAGAAGAAAATGGCAACCTCCTCCAGTATTCTTGCCTGGAGAATCCCCATGGATAGAGGAGCCTGGTATGCCACAGTCCATAGGATCACAAAGAGTCGGACACGACTGAGTGACTAAGCCCAGCATTCAGGTTTGAATCAAGATCTCAAACAACTGGGTCTGAACTAAGCCACATCTGAACCCTAGTAGCAAGTGAGGCTGGGAAGCTAATGATTACCTGCCAGCCTCTGGAGTCCTGGGATACCGGAGGTATCCTGCAGTGGGTCTCCAGGAACATCCAATCCACAATATCCACAGTCCCCAAAGTGGAAACAATATAGCCTCACACCAAAAATGGAACTATCTTCAATCTCAGCTCTATCAGGAATGAAGATAAGACTCCTCAGTGAGCCTACCAGGTAGTCAATGTTATCACCTGAGGGGCAAGTTGCTCTACACAGCATTTTAACCAGCTACAAAAAAAAAAAAAAAAATCAATACTTTCCTAGAAAGTCTGCTTTCAATGTGGTAAAATGTGCTCTTATCCCTACAATCACTGTTAAGGTTCTCTCTTCAGCAAAGTAAGCGTTCTGCTATTGCATAGGTTGTTGTGACTAGAAGCATGGGACTTGAGTTAATAATAATAACAACAATTTATTCGAAACTGTGGTGAGAAAAACACAAAGCCAGTGTCAGGTCAGCATTGTGGGTGCTATTTTGGAATCTTCAGTTTCTTCCCACATATGCAAAGTGGAGGAGAGAATTGGAGCAATTATCAGAATACATTCAAATTTTAAAAATGATATTTTCCTGCAATTATCTAGATATTTCAGATAAATTTGGGGGTAATTTTGGTCCAAACAATCTTTATAATTGCCCAAATTCTCTTGTACATGTACTTCTCAGTTCAGTTCAGTCACTCAGTCATGTCCAACTCTTTGTGACCCCGTGAATCACAGCATGCCAGGCCTCCCTGTCCATCACCATCTCCTGGAGTTCACTCAAACTCACATCCATCGAGTCGGTGATGCCATCCAGCCATCTCATCCTCTGTCTTCCCCTTCTCCTCCTGCCCCCGATCCCTCCCAGCATCAGAGTCTTTTCCAATGAGTCAACTCTTCACATGAGGTGGCCAGAGTACTGGAGTTTCAGCTTTAGCATCATTCCTTCCAAAGAACACCCAGGGCTGATCTCCTTTAGAATGGACTGGTGGGGCTTCTAGACACTGCTAAAAATACATAGCAATCAAAGCAGTGTTGTTGGTAAACTCTGTTTCAATTTCACAGAAAAGCTGGGAAAGAAATACAGGAATCAAGAAACTTTTCTTCTCTCAAATGTAATAAAATGCAGAAAAATCTATAAGAATAGCAAAAAAAAAAAAAAAAGTCAGAAACATCCAAACTAAGGAAGAACCACAGCCTCATAATATCACCATTTTAAAATAATGTCTATTGAGAAAAGATTCTAGAAATTAACCATAGCTTCTACCTGACTCCTCCAGAAGCTGAACAATGGATAAAAATGTGAAGAAATAAAGTCCTCAAAAAATGAACTCTACCTCTCATTTGGAGGGTAATGGGCCAATGGTGTGAGGGATGGAGTTTGGAAATGAAACTCAGAAGAAAAGTATCAGGAGTCTCTTTAAATGGTTGCCTGTCTCAGTGTGAGAGAAAAATGACTCATTCATTAAAGATGGGAAGAACTACTAAGAACTGGCACTTTGTTTCACTATCTAAGAGAAACACAGGCTATAACTAGTAAAGGGGCACCTGTGATGAATTCCTAGTTTGTGTATTTTTTAAAATGCCTTTTCCACCCATATCCCAGAAGGAAACAGGGGACACAAATAGAGAAAAGGGGAGGAAATTACCACTAAGGCAGCTTGTCTTTGAGAAATGAAGAGGCACTGGATTCCCCCAGCATCTGGTGAACAACCTAAAAACCAAAGACTTTTATCACTGGATCAGATGCACCCTTAACTAATCAGAGTAAAACTCAGTACAGAACTTTTAACTAAGTCACAGCAAAAGTCTTCAGTGACAAAGCCTTCCAACTGTGATACCCACAGCCCTGATTCCATCCTCCCATCCCAGACTCCCTTTGGTCCCATCCTTGCCCCCTCCTCAGACAACTGAAGAGCAGATGTAACACAACCCATGAATACAACAGCCTAAGTTAGGCCTAAGAGAAATGCAAAGAAATGGATTACAAGTAGAAAGACAAATACAAGACTCAAACAGAGGTTTTCCTTATCTTGGAAAAGGTACTCCTTTCCCAATTTGGAACCAGTCCATTGTTCCATGTCCAGTTCTAACTGTTGCTTCTTGACCTTGTTGCATACAGGTTTCTCAGGAGGCAGGTAAGGTGCTCTGGTATTCCCATCTCTTTAAGAATTTTCCACATAATTTCCCACAATATCTAAAAATAAAAAAGAATTAAATACCACAAGTAATAGAGGAAAAAAGTAAATAAAGTCAAAAATTAAAAACTGAGTTCTAATTAGGAAAACTTTTGACTGCAAGTAGCAGAAAACCCAGCTAACAGTGGCTTAAACTATGCAGACATCAATTGTTAAGACATCCAGAGGTAGGCAGCCCCAAAATTAGTTTGGCAGCTCACTGATTTCATCAGTAATCTGGGCCTGTCTGATGTTTACATTCTGTCAGCTTCCATATATTTGCAATATTGCTCCTCATGACCACAAGATGGTTGCCATAGCTCTAAGATTCACAGCTGCATGCAACAGTATTCAAAGCAGAACAAGAGAGGAATCAAAGCAAAGGATATTCCTCTTCTTTTTGAGAAAGGAAATACTTTCCTAAAAGCTCTCAGCTTATTTATCCTGGTATTTCATTGGCCAGAAGTGGATCATATGTTCACTCCTAAACTAATCACTGGCAAAGGCAAGAGAATTGTCATAAATCCATCCCTTGCTAGAAATATTAATGTCAGAACTAAACTGGGATCTGTTAGCAAAGAAGAAGCGGGAGTGGCAACTAGGTGGGCAGTCAAAATAACAATCATTATTAAATTCACCGTATTCTAACTTGTTATGAGAATTACTGGAAGAAATAAAACAGATCATACACTTTCTAAAATGCTGCTGCTGCTGCTGCTAAGTCGCTTCAGTCGTGTCCGACTCTGTGCGACCCCATAGACGGCAGCTCACTGGGCTCCGCCATCCCTGGGATTCTCCAGGCAAGAACAATGGAGTGGGTTGCCATTTCCTTCTCCAATGAATGAAAGTGAAAAGTGAAAGTGAAGTCGCTCAGTCATGTCTGACTCAGCGACCCCATGGACTGCAGCCTACCAGGCTCTTCCGTCCATGGGAGTTTCCAGGCAAGAGTACTGGAGTGGAATGCCATTGCCTTCTCCTTCTAAAATGCTAGAAATAGCATATAAAGAAACTATCATAGGTTCCAACAACACAAGAGACAATTCTACACATGGACATCACCAAATGGTCAATACCAAAATCAGATTGATTGCATCTTTGCAGCCAAAGATGAAAAAGCTCTATACAGTCAGCAAAAATAGGACCAGGAGCTGACTGTGACTCAGATCATGAACTCATTATTGCAAAATTCGGACTTAAATTGAAGAAAGTAGGGAAAACCACTAAACAATTCTGGTATGACCTAAATCAAATCCCTTATGATATACAGTGGAAGTGGCAAATTCAAGGGGTTAGATCTGATGGAATGCCTGAAGAGATATGGACAGAGATTCGTAACATTGTACAGGAGGCAGTGATCAAAGTCATCCCCAAGGAAAAGAATTGCAAAAAGGCAAAATGGTTGTCTGAGGAGACCTTACAAATAGCTGAGAAAAGAAAAGAAGTAAAAGGCAAAGGAAAAAAGAAAAGATATATCCATCTGAATGCAGAGTTCCAAAGAATATCAAGGAGAGATAAGAAAGACTTCCTAAATGATCAATGCAAAGAAATAGAAGAAAACAATAGAAGGGAAAAGACTAGAAATCTCTTCCAGAAAATTAGCAATACCAAGGGAACAGTTCATACAAAGATGGGCACAATGAAGGACAAAAACAGTATGGATCTAACAGAAGCAGAATATATTAAGAAGGGGTGGTAAGAATACACAGAAGGGAGGCATTCCGAAGATGGTGGAGGAATAGGACGGGGAGACCACTTTTTCGTCCACAAATTCATCAAAAGAACATTTAAACGCTGAGTAAATTCCACAAAACAACTTCTGAATGCTGGCAGAGGACATCAGGCACCCAGAAAAGCAGCTCATTGTCTTCGAAAAGAAGTAGGAAAAAATATAAAAGACAAAAAAAGAGACAGAAGAGGTAGGGAGGGAGCTCCGTTCTGGGAAGGGAGTCCTAAAAAGAGAGAAGTTTCCAAACACCAGGAAACACTCTCACTGACAAGTCTGTGGCGAGCCTTGGAAGCCCAGAGGGCAACATAACAGGGAGGAAAAATAAATAAATAATTAAAACCCACAGATTACGAGCCCAACGGTAACTCCCTCAGCAGAGAAGCAGCGCAGACGCTTGCATCTGCCACTAGCAAGTGGGGGCTGAGCAGGGAGGCGTGGGCTGCATTGCTTTATAAGGATCGGGCCCAAATGCCCTGAGGGTAACCAGAGCGAACTAACTTGGGCTAGCAAACCAGACTGTGGGATAGCTACCACACGAAAAGCTCTAACATAAGACACCGCCAGGACCGTGCACAGAACAAAGGACAGAACAGAATTAGCTGGCTGCAGACCATCCCCCTCCAGTGACAGGCAGCCAGAGCCGGAAAGGCGGGAAGGGGGCAATCACAGCCCCAGAGAGACATTACCTACCAAACTGCAAGCAGGTTTCTTTGCTAACTAAGACTTCTTGGGGTTCTGGACAATCATCATCCGCTTGAGAAGGTACGCCAGTTGTACACCCAGAAAACTGAGCAGCGGGGATGGGAGAGGCAATAAGTCACAGCGACCACACTCGCCAAACACCTGAGCTACTTGGACCTGGGAAGGGCACAAAACGCAGTCTGCACCTCTGAGGACTACCTGAGTGCCTAAACCTGAGTGGCTTAGACCTGGGAGGTGCATGCAGCCCAGGGCCGGCCTCAGATGGTTCCCAGCAGAGCAGCCTAGAGCCTAAGCTGTGGGCACCGTGAGCGAGGGGAAGGCCCAGTGTGGCTGAGACACTGCGAGCACACGCCAGTGTTATTTGTTTGCAGCGTCCCTCCCTTCCCACAGCGTGACTGAACAAGTGAGCCTAAGAAAAAGTGTCCACCACCACCCTCCTTGTGTCAGGGCGGAAATCAGACACTGAAGAGACCAGCAAACAGAAGAAGCTAAAACAGAGGGAACCGCCTTGAAAGTGACAGGTGCAATAGATTAAAACCCTGTCGTTAGAACCGACTACATAGGAAGGGGCCTATAGATCTTGAGAAATATAAGCTGGACCAAGGAACTATCCGAAAATGAACTGACCCCACACTGCCCACAACACCACCAGAGAAAATCCTAGATATATTTTTACTATTTTTATGATCATTCTTTTTTTTTTTTCTTTTTCTTCTTTTTTTTTAAGCTTTAAAAAATTTTTAAGTCCTCTATTACTCCTTTAATTTTCATTTTTATAACCTACTACTATTTTTCAAAAAAAAGACCCTATTTTTAAAGCAAACTTCATATATATATTTTAATAATTCTTGTGACTTTGTCTTTTTTTTCTTCTTCTTCTTCTTTTATTCAATATTGTATTTTTGAAAATCCAACCTCTACTTTAGATTTTTAATCTTTGCTTTTTGGTATTTGTTATCAATTTTGTACCTTCAAAAACCCAATCTTCAGCACCCATTTTTACTTGAGAGCGAGATTGTCTACAAGCCATTTTACTGGCTTGACTGCTCTCTCCTCCTTTGGACTCTCCTTTCCCTCCACCAGGTTGCCTCTGTCTCCTCCCTTCCCCTTCTCTTCTCTACCCAACTCTGTGAATCCCTGAGTGTTCTAGACAGTGGAGAACACTTAGGGAACTGATTACTGGCTGGATCTGTCTCTCTACTTTTCATTCCCCCCTTTTATTCTCCTGGCCACCTCTGTCTCCTTCCCCCTCTTCTCTTCTCTGTATAACTCCATGAACCTCTCTGAGCGGTCCAGACTGTGGAGCACACATAAGGAAATGATTACTGGCTAGCTTGTTTTCTCCTCTTTTGATTCCACCTCATCTCATTCAGGTCACCTCCAACTCCCTCCTCCCTCTTCTCTTCTCCATGTAACTCTGTGAACCTCTCTGGGTGTCCCTCACTGTGGAGAAACTTTTCATCTTTAACCTAGATGTTTTATCAGTGGTGCTGTATAGAAGGAGAAGTCTTGAGACTACTGTAAAAATAAGACTGAAAACCAGAAGCAGGGGGCTTAAATCCAAATCCTGAGAATATCAGAGAACTCCTGACTCTAGGGAACATTAATTGATGGAGCTCATCAAAAGCCTCCATACCTACACTGAAACCAAGCACCACCCAAGGCCCAACAAGTTCCAGAGCAAGACATACCACACAAATTCTCCAGCAACTCGGGAACACAGCCCTGAGCTTCAATATACAGGCTGCCCAAAGTTACTCCAAAACCACTGACATCTCATAACTCATTACTGGACACTTCATTGCACTCCAGAGAGAAGAAATCCAGCTTCACCCACCAGAACACCGACACAAGCTTCCCTAACCAAGAAACCGTGACAAGCCACTGATACAACCACCCACAGCAAGGAAACTCCACAATAGAGAGAACTCCACAAACTGCCAGAAGACAGAAAGGCCACCCCAAATAAAGCAATATAAACAAGATGAAGAGACAGAGGAATACCCAGCAGGTAAAGGAACAGGATAAATGCCCATCAAACCAAACCAAAGAGGAAGAGATAGGGAATCTACCTGATAAAGAATTCTGACTAATGATAGTGAAAATGATTCAAAACCTTGAAATCAAAATGGAATCACAGATAAATAGCCTGGAGACAAGGATTAAGAAGATGCAAGAAATGTTTAACAAGGACCTAGAAGAAATAAAAAAGAGTCAATATATAACGAATAATGCAATAAATGACATCAAAAACACTCTGGAGACAATAAATAGTAGAATAACGGAGGCAGAAGATAGGATTAATGAAGTAGAAGATAGAATGGTAGCAATAAATGAATCAGGAAAAAAGAAAAACGAATTAAAAGAAATGAGGACAATCTCAGAGACCTCCAGGACAATATGAAACACTCCAACATTTGAATTATAGGAGTCCCAGAAGAAGAAGACAAAAAGAAAGACCATGAGAAAATACTTGAGGAGATAATAGTTGAAAACTTCCCTAAAATGGGGAAGGAAATAATCACCCAAGTCCAAGAAACCCAGAGAGTCCCAAACAGGATAAACCCAAGGCAAAACACCCCAAGACACATATTAATCAAATTAACAAAGACCAAACACAAAGAACAAATATTGAAAGCAGCAAGGGAAAAACAACAAATAACACACAGCTGATCTTTCAATAGAAACTCTTCAGGCCAGGAGGGAATGGCAAGACATACTTAAAGTGATGAAAGAAAATAACCTACAGCCCAGATTACTGTACCCAGCAAGGACCTCATTCAAATATGAAGGAGAAATCAAAAGCTTTACAGACAAGCAAAAGCTGAGAGAATTCAGCACCACCAAACCAGCTCTCCAACAAATGCTAAAGGAT
>SJYT01026717.1:127359-156328 GCA_006410635.1 Cephalophus harveyi | reverse complement strand
AAAAAAAAAAAAAAAAGAATACACAGAAGAACTATACAAAAAAAGATCTTAATGACCCAGATAACCACGATGGTGTGATCACTCACGTAGAGCCAGACATTCTGGAAAGTGAAGTCAAGTGAGCCTTAGGAAGGATCATTACAAGCAAAGCTAGTGGAAGTGATGGATTTCCAGCTGACCTATTTCAAATCCTAAAAGATGATGCTGTTCAAGTGCTGTACTCAATATGCCAACCAATTTGGAAAACTCAACAGAGGCCACAGGACTGAAAAATGTCAGTTTTCATTCCAACCCTGCAATGCCAAAGAATATTCAAGCTACCATATAATTGCACTCATTTCACATGCTAGGAAGTGAAAGTCACTCGGTAGTGTCCGACTCTTTATGACCCCATAGACTATACAGTCCATGGAATTCTCCAGGCCAGAATACTGGAGTGGGTAGCCTTTCCCTTCTCCAGGGAATCTTCCCAGCCCAGGGATCGAACCCAGGTCTCCCACATTGCAGGCAATTCTTTACCAGCTGAGCCACAAGCAAAGCACTACTATATGCTAGCAAGGTCATGCTCAAAATCCTTCAAGCTAGGCTTCAGTAGTATGTGAACTGAGAACTTTCAGATGTACAAGCTGAATTTAGAAAAGGCAGAGGAACCAGAGATCAAATGCCAACATCTGATGAATCATAGAAAAAGCAAGAGAATTCCAGAAAAACATCTACTTCTGCCTCATTGCCTACTCTAAAGCCTTTGATTTTATGGAAAATTCTTAAAGAGAATTGGAAAAGGAGTATGTCAAGGCTATATATTGTCACCATGCTTATTTAGCTTATATTCAGAGTACATCATGTGAGATGCTGGGCTGGATGAAGCACCAGCTGGAATCAAGATTGCTAGGAGAAATATCAATAACCTCAGACATGCAGATGACCTCACCCTTATTGTAGGAAGTGAAGAGGAACCAAAGAACCTCTTGATGAAGGTGAAAGAGGAGAGTGAAAAAGTTTGCTTAAAACTCAGCATTCAAAATACTAAGATCATGGCATCCAGTCCCATAACTTCATGGCAAATAAATGGGGAAACAATGGAAACAGGATTTTGGGCTTCAAAATCACTGCAGATGGTGACTCCAACCACAAAATTAAAACCACGCTTCCTATGACACACCTAGATACCATATTAAAATGCAAAGATGTTACTTTGCCAACAATGATCTGTACAGTCAAAGCTTTGTTTTTTCCAGTAGTCATGTATGGATGTGACAACTGGACCATAAAGAAGGCTGAACACTAAAGAATTGCTTTTGAACTGTGATGTTGGAGAAGATTCTTGAGAGTGCCTTGGACTGCAAGGAGATTAAACCAGTCAATCCTAATGGAAATCAATCCTGAATATTCATTGGAAGGACTGATGCTGAAGTTGAAGCTGAAGCTCCAATACTTTGGCCACCTGATGCAAAGAGCTGACTGATTAGAAAAGACCCTGATGCTGGAAAAGACTGAAGACAGGAAGAGAAGGGGATGACAGAGGACAA
This sequence comes from Cephalophus harveyi, assembly GCA_006410635.1. Lineage (NCBI taxonomy): Eukaryota > Metazoa > Chordata > Mammalia > Artiodactyla > Bovidae > Cephalophus > Cephalophus harveyi. The sequence continues at coordinate 154,799 of SJYT01026717.1, read as the reverse complement.
GATGGTTAGATGGCATCAAGGACTCATTGGACGTGAGTTTGAGCAAGCTCTGGGAGATAGATGGTCAATGACAGAGAAGCCAGGCATGCTGCAGTCCGTGGGGTCACAAAGATTTGGACATGACTGTGCGACTGAACAACAACAACCATAGGTTATAAAGCAAAAGATCGCAAATAAAAGGAAATAACCTGTATCATTAAAGATATTAACCCATATCATTAAAGCAGTATGGTACTTGTATTGATACTTGTATAGACAGAAAGACCAATTGAATAAAACAGAAAGTTCAGAAATTGACACAGATACTTATGGAAATGTATTACTGTATGCATAAAGGTAGCATCCCAAAGCTATGGGAAAAATTACAAACTTTTCAATAAGTTGTATGAGGAAACTAATAGACAATCTAAAGAAAAATAAATTTGAAATCCTAATTTATTCATCATACCCAGGATAAATTCCAGGTCTTAATATAAGAAAAGAGGGAGAGAGAGAGAGAAGGGAAGGAAGGGAGGGAGGAATAAAAGAAGGAAGAGATTATGAAAGTACAAGACAAATAAAAAAGGGAAAATTCTTTTTTTTTAAATTATAGAACAGGAATTGGCAGTATTTTAACTGGTTGGTCACATAGTAAATGGGCTTCCCAGGTGGTACCAGTGGTACAGAATCTGCCTGCCAATGCAGGAGACATAAGAGATGCAGTTCAATCCATGGATTGGGAAGATCTCCTGGAGTAGGGCACAGCAACCCACTCCATAATTCTTGCCTGGCGGGCTACAGTGCATAGGGTCGCAAAGAGTCAAAAACGACCATAGCGACTTAGCACACATGCATGCACATAATAAATAGTAGCTGCAACTACAAAATTCTGCCACTGTAGCAAATGAGCATAGCTGTTTTTCAGTAAAGCTCTATTTACAAAACAAATGAAGGGCTGGATACAACCCTTGAGCCATATTTCACAAGCCCCTGATATTGCATGTGAAAAGTGTTTTAAACTAAGACCCAAAACTCAGAAGCCACTAAAAAAAAGTTGATACATTCAACCACAAATTAAACACTTCTACAAGGTAAAAACAACACATTCAGTTCAGTTCAATTCATTCCTCAGTCGTGTCCAACTCTTTGCAACCCCATGAATCACAGTACGCCAGGCCTCCTTGTCCATCACCAACTCCTGGAGTTCACTCAAACCCATGTCCATCGAGTCGGTGATGCCATCCAGCCATCTCATCCTCTGTAACTCAGAAGCCACTAAAAAAAAGTTGATACATTCAACCACAAATTAAACACTTCTACAAGGTAAAAACAACACATTCAGTTCAGTTCAATTCATTCCTCAGTCGTGTCCAACTCTTTGCAACCCCATGAATCACAGTACGCCAGGCCTCCTTGTCCATCACCAACTCCTGGAGTTCACTCAAACCCATGTCCATCGAGTCGGTGATGCCATCCAGCCATCTCATCCTCTGTCATCCCTTTCTCCTCCTCCCCGCCCCCAGTCCCTCCCAGCATCAGAGTCTTTTCCAGTGAGTAAACTCTTCGCATGAGGTGGCCAAAGTATTGGAGTTTCAGCTTCAACATCAGTCCCTCCAATGAACACCTAGGACTGATCTCCTTTAGGATGGACTGGTTGGATCTCCTTGCAGTCCAAGGGACTCTCAAGAGTCTTATCCAGCACCACAGTTCAAAAGCATCAATTCTTCGGTGCCCAGCTTTCTTCATAGCCCAACTCTCACATCCATACATGACCACTGGAAAACAAAAAATACATTAAGGATAATCAAAAGATAAAATGATAAACCATGAGTAAATATTTGCAACTCATTTCAAAATGGGATAAAATTCCTAATATATAAAACTTCTAGAACTCTCTCCATTATTTTTTGCTCTTCCCTCATTATTCCTTTTAGCAGACCAACCTGCTCCATTTCCCAGTCTTAAAGTCTTAAAAAACCTTTCTTTTGACCCTATTTCTCTCACCAATTACTACCTCATGTTCTACTCCTTTTTGCAGTGAAACTCTTGGAAAGAATTGTCTCCAAGATCCTTCCTCTCTTTCTCCTTTAAGCTCTGCTGGTCCACGAAAACTGCTCTAGTCAAGATCCCTACATTGCTCAAGAAAGTGGTCAATTTCAGCCTGTATCTCAATTGACTTTTCAGCAGTGCATGCTATAGATTAAAAAAAAAAAAAAAAAATTCCTTAAAAAAACACAAAATTGCGCTTGACTGAGAACACCAAGCATCAAATTCTTAGTTGTCCTCTACATACTTGGTCTCTCCATTGTAGGCTACTGTGCTCATCCCTTGTCATCTCCTGAACTCGTCAATTTTCACTCACTGCAGGACTCCACTGGGGGCTCTTGTCTTTCTTAACTGGGTTCCTGGTCAGTCTTACAAATTGTCACAGCTTTAAATGTTACCAAAGAGGAACTAAAAAGCCTCTTAATGAAAGTGAAAGAGGAGAGTGAAAAAGTTGGCTTAAAGCTCAACATTCAGAAAACGAAGATCATGGCATCCGGTCCCATCATTTCATAGCAAATAGATGGGGAAACAGTGGAAACAGTGTCAGACTTTATTTTGGGGGGGCTCCAAAATCACTGCAGCCATGAAATTAAAAGATGCTTACTCTTTGGAAGAAAAGTCATGACCAACCTAGATGGCATATTCAAAAGCAGAGACATTACTTTGCCGACTAAGGTCCATCTAGTCAAGGCTATGGTTTTTCCTGTGGTCATGTATGGATGTGAGAGTTGGACTGTGAAGAAGGCTGAGCGCCGAAGAATTGATGCTTTTGAACTGTGGTGTTGGAGAAGACTCTTGAGAGTCCCTTGGACTGCAAGGAGATCCAACCAGTCCATTCTGAAGGAGATCAACCCTGGGATTTCTTTGGAAGGAATGATGCTAAAGCTGAAACTCCAGTACTTAGGCCACCTCATGCAAAGAGTTGACTCATTGGAAAAGACTTTGATGCTGGGAGGGATTGGGGGCAGGAGAAGAAGGGGACGACTGAGGATGAGATGGCTGGATGGCATCACTGACTCAATGGACGTGAGTCTGAGTGAACTCTGGGAGATGGTGATGGACAGGGAGGCCTGGCGTGCTGCGATTCATGGGGTCGCAAAGAGTTGGACACGACTGAGCACTGAACTGAACTGAACTGAACTGAAGTGAAAGGTAAATACCTCCTGAATTTAAGTCTCAAAGCTAGATCACTCTCCTTTACTCTAGATTCCTACATAGACCTGACTTCTCCCTTTGCAGTCTAATAAACATTAAGATCTTGCCATATTTTCAGCTGAGCTCCCAATGCCAATCTCAAATGTACTCTACCCAAGGTTACTTCCATTATGATGAAAGGCAACCTCATCCTTTTAGTTGCTCAGGCCAAAATATGTGGGACCATCTCCTCTTTCTTTTACACTCTTCACTCTACCTTTAAAATATATCTGGAATCAACCATTTCTCATCTCTCCTCTTCTACCACCTTGGCCCTAGTCACCATGATGTCTCATTGCATTACTCTACTAGCCTCCAAACTGGCTTCACTACTGCTGCCCAGGCCCTCATCAGGTTCTCAATGCAGCAGCCAGAGTGATTCAGTTAAAAATAAGTCAGATTATATCACTCCTCTGCTTCAAAACCTGCAGTGAACTCTCCAATTCGCTAATGGAAGTGCCAAAATATGTACAAAGCACTCTAAGATCTTTTCTCTTCTATTTCTCTCTAGCCTCATCTTTTATTATTCTTTTTCCCTCTTACTTTGCTCCAGCCCCAACAGCTTCCTTCCTGATCTTTGAAAATACCAGGCACATACCTGCCGTAAGGTCCTTACATGGGCTTTCCTCTGCCTCTGTGGCTCTGCTCCTGTCATTTGCATGGCTCACTCCTGCACTTTAAGTCTTTGCTCAGTGTCATCTTCTCAATGAGATCTGCCCTGACCACTTGTGTTATAACAAGAAATATATTTAGTCTTTGTTCCTGGTTCCTAGAACAGAGTTCCTAAAACCCTTGTTATTTTGAGTGATAAGGGTGTTAGGTGCATATTTTGTTCTAATATTTGGTCTTTAACTCCAGTTCCTGACACAGGAACTTCTAAATCCTCAGGAATCTCCAGAGTGATAAAGGTGTCTTTTGTATGCTAATGAGATGATTGGAGTCTGGAAGGTCCTAGAGGGCGTCAGGTTGGGGGCTGGTCACAGAAAACCAAGTCATAATTAGAGGCTTGGAACTTTTAGTTCCTACCCCTCAACCTGCAAGGAGGGAAGCGGAGCTAGAAATTGAGTTATCACACCTTTGTGATGAAATCTCCATTAAAAAACCCCCAAACTGTGGAGCTCAGATAGTTTCCAGGTTGGTGATAACCTGGAGGTGCTGGGAGGATAATGCATCCAGAGAGAACATGGAAATTTCATGGTGTCCCTTTCCCATACTTTGACCTTCATTTGGCTGTTCATTGTGTCCTTTACAAAATCCTTTGTAATATACCAAAAAACTTCAGTAAATGTTTCTGTGAGTTTTGTAAGCCATTCTACCAGATGTTTTGTGGGTAACTGGTGGCATGTGGGAACCAAGTCCAATATAAATTGGTTCAGGTTAGAACTCCAACCTGAACCAATTTATAGCTGGTTGTCCAGAAGTAGAGTTGACAATCTTAGACTTAAGGTCATCATCAGAAGTTGGGGGCAGTCTTGTGAGACTGAATCCTTAACTTGTGAGAGCTTCACTAAGTCTAGGCAGGTAGTGTCAGAACTGAGTTTAATGGTAGGACATACAATCAGTGACCATTGAGAACTGAAGGATTGCTTGGTGTAGAAAAACTCACACATTTGCTGTCTGGAGTGTTGTGAATAGAATAAAAGAAAGTGTTTTCTTTGTTTTCTTTTACCACACAATTTTCCTATAAACCCCTCACTTGCACATTCAATCTCCCTTCTCTGACAATTAGTTTTCTCCATAGAACTCATTATTCTATGTTATGGGAGTATTTTTTATTGATCTTTAGTTGCTAAGTTGTGTTTGATTCTTTTGCATTTTAGTCTTTGTTCCTGGTTCCTAGAACAGAGTTCCTAAAACCCTTGTTATTTTGAGTGATAAGGGTGTTAGGTGCATATTTTGTTCTAATATTTGGTCTTTAACTCCAGTTCCTGACACAGGAACTTCTAAATCCTCAGGAATCTCCAGAGTGATAAAGGTGTCTTTTGTATGCTAATGAGATGATTGGAGTCTGGAAGGTCCTAGAGGGCGTCAGGTTGGGGGCTGGTCACAGAAAACCAAGTCATAATTAGAGGCTTGGAACTTTTAGTTCCTACCCCTCAACCTGCAAGGAGGGAAGCGGAGCTAGAAATTGAGTTATCACACCTTTGTGATGAAATCTCCATTAAAAAACCCCCAAACTGTGGAGCTCAGATAGTTTCCAGGTTGGTGATAACCTGGAGGTGCTGGGAGGATAATGCATCCAGAGAGAACATGGAAATTTCATGGTGTCCCTTTCCCATACTTTGACCTTCATTTGGCTGTTCATTGTGTCCTTTACAAAATCCTTTGTAATATACCAAAAAACTTCAGTAAATGTTTCTGTGAGTTTTGTAAGCCATTCTACCAGATGTTTTGTGGGTAACTGGTGGCATGTGGGAACCAAGTCCAATATAAATTGGTTCAGGTTAGAACTCCAACCTGAACCAATTTATAGCTGGTTGTCCAGAAGTAGAGTTGACAATCTTAGACTTAAGGTCATCATCAGAAGTTGGGGGCAGTCTTGTGAGACTGAATCCTTAACTTGTGAGAGCTTCACTAAGTCTAGGCAGGTAGTGTCAGAACTGAGTTTAATGGTAGGACATACAATCAGTGACCATTGAGAACTGAAGGATTGCTTGGTGTAGAAAAACTCACACATTTGCTGTCTGGAGTGTTGTGAATAGAATAAAAGAAAGTGTTTTCTTTGTTTTCTTTTACCACACAATTTTCCTATAAACCCCTCACTTGCACATTCAATCTCCCTTCTCTGACAATTAGTTTTCTCCATAGAACTCATTATTCTATGTTATGGGAGTATTTTTTATTGATCTTTAGTTGCTAAGTTGTGTTTGATTCTTTTGCAACCCCATGGACTGTAGCCCACCAGATTCCTCTGTCCATGGGATTTCCCAGGCAAGAATACTGGAGTGGGTTGCCATTTCCTTCTCTAGTGGATCTTCCCAACCCAAGGATGGAACCCATGTCTTCTGCATTGGCAGGCAGATTCTTTACCACTGAACTACCAGGGAAGCCCCATTGGGGGTATAATGATGAACAAAACATATACTCTCATAGAGCTTACACTTATGAAATGTCAGAGAAACCAAACAAATAATAATACATATAATAATACAGCTAATTAGACAATGACAGGTATGAAAGTATCTTTAAAGGGAAAGATTAAAGTGCTATGAAAACATACAATGAGGCAAGATGGAGAGAAACCTAGATTCAGAGATTATAAAGAAATGACATGCAGAGTAAAATATGAAGGATAAGTGAGAATTGGCCAGTAGAGTCAAAGGAAAGGAGAGTGTTCCAGGCAGAGAAAGCATACGCAAGAGTCCTGGGACGGGAAGTAGTTTGGCATATTAAGGACCCTCAAATTGTGACTTATGCCCAGTTGTGTCCAACCCTTTGTGACCCTTTGGACTGTAGCCTGCCAGGCTCCTCTGTCCATGAAATTTTTTAGGCAAGAATACTGGAGTGGGTTGCCATTTCTTCCTCCAGGGCATCTTCCTGACCCAGGGATCAAACTCTCATCTCCCGTGTCTCCTGAACTGCAGGCAGATTCTTTACCAATGAGCCACTGAGGAAGCCCCTTATGTAAAATATTAAAGTTCTAAACCAGATGTCTGCATACTTTCTATTGGCTCCCCTGGTGGCTCAGTGGTAAAGAATCCACCTGCAGTGCAGGAGATGCAGGTTCAATCCCTGGGTTGGGAGGATCCCTTGGAGAAGGAAATGGCAACCCAGTATTCTTGTCTGGGAAATGCCATGGACAGAGGATCCTGGCAGGCTATGGTCCATGGGGTCACAAGAGTCAGACATGACTTAGTAACTTAACAACAAAATGCTCTCTATAGAGAGCCAGAGTAAATACTTTTTATTTTGTGGGTCAGGATTACAACCCCTACAGTATGTCTGTCATAATTTCTCAATTTTGCCATTGTAGCAGGAAAGTGGCCTTAGACAATATGTAAATGAATGGGCATGGCTATGTTCTAGGAAAACTACTGATGGAAGTGGCTCAGACTGTAGTTTGCCAATCCCTATTCTTAATAATAGGCTCCTATGAAACTCAGTTTCATAAAAATATTTCTGATCAAGATGTATTCTTTAGGGGTCAGTTTAGTGCTGGGAATCACACTAGGGATACATAAATAAATAAAAAATGTGTAGTTCCTTCTCTTATGGCATTAATAGATATTAACAATATCAATATAATAACTAGATAATACATTCAAACTGTAGCTAGGGGTAGTTAATAAGCTCAGGGTCCTCTGAATTTATAATAGGGGATCTAATCCAGCCTCAAGGACTAGGAAAATCTAAAGTGACATTTCAATGTACAACTAGAAGGATGTGTAAGTGTTGGCCAGGTAAAGAGTTGAGAGAGAGGATGTCTCAGAGGAAGAATATAGCACTATGAAAACCCAAGTTGAAAGGTTATTTAAGGATCAGAAAGGAAGCCCATGGGCAGGAATATAGGGAATAAAGGAGAAAGTTAGGTTAGATAAACCTAGGAGGTATATAAGGCTCAAAATATGTGAGCCCTGCGTTTCAATTTAAGGATTTTGAAAATATTTTGGACTTCCTATGAAATTTAAGAATTAGGAATTTCAGAATTATAAAGTTAGAAATTTATGTTCATGGAAGCTCTATTTTGGATAATCTATACTCGTGGCTTGATCAAGATTTTCTGATTTGGACATTTAGCCCTGGATTCCAGGTATGAGCCCTTAGCTGGAGGTAGAGATTTCAGACTCATAAACCATGGAAGTAGATGAGTTCACTTGTTTAGTGTGTGCAGAATGGAAGGGTTAAGGGCGGGGCTATAGTTATAGAAGGGGAAGTTAGCAGAGAAGACTGTGGTCAGTTCAGAGGGAAAGGAAGTGACCCAGAGGACAACAGTGAGGGCAACAGTCAAGAGAACTTAGATAACTAGTAAACGTCCTTGCAGCCAGCAATTCGGAGGTCTTACTGATAGCAGGTTCAGTAGCTAGATTCAGACAAACATATTGCCATGGTTTTATGACCAAACCAAAGTGAAGAAAAAGAGACAATGAGTATAAACATCTTTTTTTCCCCAAAAGCCTCACTACGAAACTTCTATTTCTGGGTAAGAAATAAAAAGAGGAACTGGATTTGCCCTCCTGTTTGAATATCTGAAACACCAGACAAAAATACATGAAACAACATTCAAATACATTGGATATCAGGCAGCAAAGGACAGTGATCTCTTAGAGATGAGAAACGACTGAGGGGAGCTCTATGACTGTCTTAGCCCACTGCATGAAGAAATTATCCAGGTTACAGTGAAGAGGGGGAAACTGAAACAGCTGAGTTTATGAGTAGAGTACCAGATAAGAGAGAGAACACTCAAAATCTTGAAAGTGTCCAGCTCAAATATATAATGAATTGCTGATCAGATCGTGCACATGAAGAAATCACCTGAGACCAGGAAAAGAAATGCTTAAAAGGATGAGAGGAAACAGTGTCCAGTGTCCACAATATAATCCTGTTCCAACAGCCAGAGGGAAACGCTTCATAATTCAGGGAACATAAGCTATCAATTAAAGTAAGAGGGTGCTTTCCTAGAAAGTGGGGAAAATTAATCCTAGACTAAAGCCAGCTCTGGGCACATGTAAAAAAACCTTAGATGCAATGGATCTAACTACTCCCAGTTTTTTAAACTGTGTCCCAGAACAAGGCTCAAAAAAAGTTTTAGGACTGTAAAAACATCCAACAAAACAGCAAGGTAAAATTTACAATGCCTGGCATCCTTTCCAAAATTATCAGGCAGACAAAAGAAAATACAAGTCATAGCAAGGTAAAAATAAATCAATCCAAAGTAGCACAGGAGTGATACCAATGAGAAATAGTAAACAAATTATTATTAATGTATATTCAAGAAGCCAAAGAAAAGACTGGACATATTAAGACATGAAAGAAAAAAGGATCCAAATTGAAATTCTAGAGATAAAACTATATGATCTTTGTAGTGATTACACATTGCAGAGGAAAATATTAGTCAACACACACAAAGAGCAAACATACAAAAACAAACAGACCAACAGTGAACTGTGGGACAACATATACCTATGATGTGACCTAGCCATTCTATCCCAAGCAGTTCCCTAAGAGAAATAAAAGCATATGTTGGTATAAAAGTTTGTAACAAATGTTTATAGAAGCTTTATTTGTAATAGTCCAAACTGGAAACAACCCCAAATCCATTAGCAGTTGAATAGATTTTTTAAAGTTTAAATTATATCCATATAACAAAATCCTACTGAGCAATAAAAAATGAATTATTGATGCATGCAACAACATAGGTGGATCTGAAAACAATGATTCAGAATAAAAGAAGGCAGACAAAAGATACATACCATGCAATTGCATTGATACAGCTCCAGTAAATGCAAACAAATGTATAACGACAGGAAGCAGATCAATGGAGAAGGGGAACAGGGACAAGCAGGAGGTAGGAGTTACAAAGGGACATGAGGAAACTTGATTGTAGTGATGACTTCACTGGAATATGAGTAAGAATATACCCAATGGAATATGCTAAATATTTGTAGCTTTGTGTTAGCCACTCAGTCATGTTTGACTTTTTGCAACTATATAGACTGTAGCCCACCAGGCTCCTCTATCCATGAAATTGTCCAGACAAGAGTAGTGGAGTGGGTGGCCAATTCCTTCTCCAGAGGATCTTCCTAACCCAGGAATCAAACACAGGTCTCGCCCATTGCAGGCAGATTCTTTACCATCTGAGTCACCAAGGAAGCCTCATTTGTAGTTTAGTGTATCTCAATTGTATCTCAACAAAGCTGTTAAGAATAAGCATAAATATTTTGAAACAAAGGAAAGAAATGGTTCAGCAGCTAGAAGTGCCTCTCTTTTTATCAAGAATGGAATCAGAGTTAGAAAATGTTTTGCTCTAACTTTAGCAAAGGCTCTTTCACATAAGCATTCCTGAGCAGTCCCAAGAGCCTGGCATTTGTGTTCCTGGCATATGTTTGTGTAATGTGGAGGAGGAAGTCACCTAAGTGAAAAGGATGTTGGTCTTCAAAACTTTTCTCTCTCACACACACACGGAATTGCTTGCTGCACGATAATTGATATTTAATTCAATGCTGTTAAAACAGCACAAAAACAACATGTCAGTTTAACAGAATCACTTGTCATTTTAGAATGGAAATAACTTGTAACTTAGTGCTTTAATTCCTTAACGTGCCATTTATTTAGGAAGATTCAGACTTCTAGAAGTATTCATTCAGGGAACTTTAAGACCTAATCCACTACATGAAATCCTGATCCTGTAAAAATAGTTTATGAATCTTTCATATTCATTCTGTAGGTTTAATGCGATGGGCAAAATAATGATTTTTTTTTAACCTGTTTTAATTAGAACTCACGTTCTCAATCAGCGTTAACCAAACCTATTTGGCACTATTCAACGGCCAGAAGATGAAAGAAAATTGCTGTTCATTTGACTACCTGGTCGATTTGGACCAAAAGTTTCGTTCGCGCTTTAAGGAGTCTCTCCGAACTTAAAACTGCGCTCTTTTTCATCAAACCCAGAGTGTCCCACCTTTGAGGAGTTCTCAGTCGCTACACACTGTCGGATACCGACTGGACTCCCAGTGTTCGTGCGAGTTCTTGGAGAGGGCGGATCTCCACCAAAACCAAGCTGGGAAAAGGGACGAAGCCACAGAAGGTTTTGCTCAGCCCTGGAGGAGTGGGGCGTTGGGATCCTCTAGCTCGGGACTTTACGCAGGCTTTTGGGAGCTGCTTTAGGCGCAGGAAAATCCCGGCACCAAGTTGTCTCCCCCGAAAGCACTCCGGAGTCGTGGTCCGCGCCCTAGCCACACGGATCCCAGAAAGCCTTCACCACGTTGCGGATACGGGTACCCCAACCCTGGTGCCCAGCTGGTGGTAGTCCAGGTGACGGGCGACAGAGATGATCTGGGCTGCTCCTATCTCTGGCAGGACTAGACCGGGCGTGGAGGACGTGGAGGACGGCGAGGTTTGGCCGCCGCAGGAGGGCAGGAACTTGAGCTTTGGCGTGGTCCTGTGCTCTCGGAGCGCGTTGCTGCTCTAGCATCCTGCTAGCTTCCCTTTCCTGGGACCTGGCTGGCGCTGGCAAATTGGGATGTGGGTGGCTCCCAGAGCCGAGGCGCGCGCGGCAGTAGCTCCGGACCCCCTCCCTCATCCCCCGCCAACGGGGGCGGGAAGCTGCCGGGTGGGAGTAGCGGAGCGTGATTGCCCGAGGCCCCTCCTGCCGTGGCGAGGGAGAGCCATAAAAACCCTGTTGCAGCCTGCTGCGGACACCCCCTTCTGTCGGCTCTCACCCCTAGAAGAGGCGCGCCAGACTACTGAGCCCTAGCCACCCAGCCACGCCCGCCAGCCAGCCAGCCCGCCACCGTGAGTGCCAAGACCCGCTTACTTGGCGCGAGCCGAGGGACAGGGGGAGCCTGTGAACCTGCCGGGGGCGCTGGGAGGGTCGCGCCCCATCCCTAACCCCTATGCGCCGGGCTTTCAGGCGCCTCGACGCGCGCTAGCCCCTCTTGGCAGCTAAATTCCACTTGCCCCTTCCTGTTCCCTCTGATGGAACAGCTGCCCTCTCCCCGACCCTCCTGGCTGCGCCGGCACTCTGGGTTATCTTATGGTGGATAAGGAGGGAAAACACGAGCCCCATCCCAGGGCAGCGGGCAGTTTCCTCGAGGGTCGCCGCCTGGAGGGAGGTTTCCCAGGCAGCGCTCCGCGAATGAGGAATCCCCGGAGCTTGGAAGCGCCGCTCCCTGCCGCCTCTTGGGATCTTTCGGATCCGATCTGAGACCCACCGGCGAGGGAGCTGTTCTCTCCAATCTCCCCGCCAGTTGCCACCCGAGTACTGTTTGCCATCACTGTCGAGCTCCTGCAGCGGGGCAGACCAAAACTGAAAAAGGAGAAACTTCTTCCCTTCCCTCTAACAGGGCGTTTGGGGAAGAGGGTAGGAAAAGGGGTAAGTTCTCAGTGCAGGGGTAGGAACTTTTAATCTGTTTTTTAAAGTGTTTCAAATTGGCGCCGGAGCCTCCCCAACTCAGCGCCTCTCACCGCCAGATCCTTGGCTCTGCTACTGGACCAAAGTTGCTCAGAGTTTTCGGCCGGAGCAGAGGGGCCAGGCCAGAGCAGATCTTGACCTGAATCCACAGGATAGTCTCACCACTCTCTGCTCCTTCTGAGTGACTGTGTCGAGCGTAGATTGAAGGTTGGGGTGTGAGGGTCGCAGGAGTGGGATGAGCGCTGGGGCCAGAGGAGGAAGATGCGGAGCGTGCGTCCTCTGAATCCCCTAAGCCCCCTTCGCTGAACCTTCGGTGTCCGCAGATGCTGGGTAGCAAGCGACTGGGGTTGTCCGGACTGACCCTCGCCCTGTCCCTGCTCGTGTGCCTGGGCGCCCTGGCCGAGGCGTACCCCTCCAAGCCTGACAACCCCGGCGACGACGCTCCGGCGGAGGATTTGGCCAGATACTACTCAGCGCTGCGACACTACATCAATCTCATCACCAGGCAGAGGTAGGTGGGCTGCGCGGGACTCACGACTCCGGGAGCGCCCCACTTGCACACCCGGAGATCATGGGCATCTTGAAGGACAAGGACTGTTTCTTTTTAGTTTTTGTATCCCAGGGCCAGACAGCATCAGGCACATACTCAGCTCTCAGTAAATGTTTGCACAGGAAGCAACTGCCTCGGCCACTACTGTCACAAAATCCTGATCCCCAGACTCAGGTCCCCCAGTCTGGGTGGCTGACTGGGCATTTCCTCTCACCCATCCCCTTGTCTTTTTTGTTCTTAGAGCAGTTGGGAGACTGTTTGGAAACCTGGATAGGAAAGTACCCAGTGAAAGGGATCAGGAAGGCGTCGGGAGGTGGCTATAGCTGAGAGGGCTGCAGGGTATCTAGAAAAACAACAGCACAAGCTAAGGAGGAAACAACTGGGTCACCAAAGAAATTGCCAGATTTTTCGACCTGCCCAAACTGAAGTGAAAAGACAAACAGAACTCTTTCCCCCCTACAGTGTTTTATTTCAGTGTTTTATTTTAGTCTGAACCCCTTACCTGAACATCATGCTCCTAATAAGTAGAGATTAAGCATGAAAACATTGGTCTAAAATGCTGAGACTTTCCCCATTTCATAGCAGGTGAGTTCAGAAAAGAAAATGCCCACTTGGTGCTTTTTAAAGGAGAAACTTACAATGATCTGTTCACTTTAGGATGAATCCAGGGATTACATGTAATTTGAAAAATTGTCATCTTTGTTCTGAACCCCTAGAAAGTTAACATGAAAGGCCACATTTCATTCTCAACATCAAATCTTAAGCAAAAAATCAAATCCAAACTATTTTAGAAGTAACATAAAATTTAAAATTTGTTTCCAAAATTAATTCATCTTAGTTTTGAATTATTCAACTTTTTAAATTACTGAGATCAAATGTCCTTAATAAGCTGAAAACAATGAGCTTTTTACAAAGTTTAATGTTATTTAACATATTCCCTGGTGGCTCAGAGGTTAAAGCGTCTGCCTCCAATGCGTCTGCCTCCAATGCGGGAGACCCGGATTCGATCCCTGGGTCGGGAAGATCCCCTGGAGAAGGAAATGGCAATCCACTCCAGTATTCTTGCCTGGAGAATCCCACGGACAGAGAAGCCTACAGTCCACGGGGTCGCAAAGAGTCGGACACGACTGAGCGACTTCACCTATCACCTAACATATTTAAGTTATGTTTTTAAAGTATTATTTTTTGTTTGCTGTTTTACTATATTTCAAGGAATAGTTGGAAAGAATTCAAAGTGGGGAAGAATTTGTATTAAAGAAAACTTTAACTTTGATGAAACTCTCTGTTTCATCAAAAAGCTTTTAAAAAACCAATTTATATGAAATTAGAAATATATGAAAGTGCTAGAATTAAATAACATTGGTTTATGATCCCTGAAGTCTGATACTTTTCCTTAATGAAAAGCAAGAATGTCTATCTTAATAGACCTTCCGAAAGTTGATTGCTTCATATTCTTGCTTATGCATCATAAAGACCAGAGAAAAAACTGTACAAATTGTTTTTTTTCCTAGGAAAGACTTTGTTAGTTATTTAGTCCTTTAATCATAGCAAATAGTGCAACTTAGTTTTACAAAGATGATTGATATAAACCTCTACCATTGTGTAAAGCTTTGGCATTTCAAAATGTTTTCCTAGGCATTACTTTGTTCAGTCTTTATCTCAAAGCTTTGAAGTGAGTATAATTATCACCAGTTTACAGATCATGAAATTAAGGACATTTCATGAAAACTTTTTTTAGGGGTGATTAAATTGGAGCCCTCCTCTTGATCTCTGGATGCTGTCACTACTATCAGCACTTAGAGTGATCTTCAACATCTTTGATGAGAAGAACATAAGGGAAAGGGCTAAGATTCAGGTTAGCAAGTGTTCCTGAAGCAGTTTCCTATCTCCTCTTCATTTAAGTTCCTTCTTAGAAACACTCAGAGGCTCATAATCTGCACCCATCACCTCCATTCTATACTCTCATCATCTTCCCACCACACACATCCACTCATATGCACATTTGTATTTTTGAAAATTACATATATACACATACATTTTAATTTGGTATAAATGGTACTGTGATATTCTCTTTCCTTCCCTTTTCTACTTGGTTCATGTTCTAAAGCTATATACTCCTCGTTCATTGCTTCCAAAGGTGGCATTATTTATTCTAGAGCATAGATCTACCACATTTTATTTTTACAGTCATCTATATCAGTGGTTCTCAACTGGGGTTGACTTTATGCTCCCCAAGACATTGGGCAATGTCTGGAGAAATTTTCAGTTGTCATAATGGTGGGATGGGGTGGGATGGGGGTGGGGTGGGGGCTACTACTGGCATCTGGTGAGCAGGGGCCAGGGACACTGCTGAACATCCTGTGGTCCCTAGGACAGTCCTTGACAATAAAGAATTATCCAGCTCAAAATGTGCACAGTGCCAAGACTGAGAAACCCAGCCCTGGACTAGAGTTTCTTCCTCCTAGTCTCATTGTTATCATCTGGGAAACTTTTAGAATATACTGATGTTGAGCTGCACCCCTGAGGAGTTAAATCAGAATCTCCCAGAGGGTAGGACCTGGGCTTTTTCAAAGCCCCCAAGGTGATTCTAATGTGTAGCCAGGTTTGATTTTCCTAGAGATGCTGTCTTTGAAAGATAAAGCATTGTCAAGAGGAAGGATAATCCAGAATTAATTCGAGATAGGAGAACAGTCATTGATGCTGCTCTGGGTACCTACTACTTTCTGACTACAAATTCTGCTATTGCAGACTAAGGTTCTCTAATGGTAAATTGGGGAAAATATTCACCAGTTCTTCAATTCACTGAAGTGTGATGAAAATAAACGGGTTAAGGTTGCCCAAGAGTTTTAGGATTAGTAAAATCAACTGATGGACAGAATAAATACATATAAATTGCTGCCTACAGTCTGATATCACAACACTAGAAAATCTTTGAGGAAATCTCACAAATGATGGGGGCAAGAGAGTTGGCTTTGCTTTTGTATTCCTTGAGTCCTTGCAAAGGAGCAATAATAGGAACGCTTTCCTCCAAATTTAGATTTAATTGTGCTTGATAGGCAGCTAATATATACTCTCTATCAGCTTTATTCCGCTGTTTTATCTGTTATCTAATCAATCCACAGTAGACTATTTTTTTATTTGTGAAAAAAGCAGCTACTGATATCCAATGCTTTTTTTGAGAAAGGAAAAAATAGTATCTTCAAAAAAATACAACTTGGTGTAGATTTCTCAGCTCCCTTAGCAGAGAGAGAGAAACAGACAAACAGACCAGGTCCTCACTCACCTGGAGCCAGCAGCATATACTACCCTGGCAGGAAAACGTAACCTCGAATTCATATATTGTTCTACCCATACCCTGCTATGGGAGAAAAGAGACCAAGAACATTTCTATGGACTAGTAGGTTTCCTTCGTATTTTCAGGGCAGATTAAAATCACGTCAGGAGAGAAGATTTTTAGTTTTTGGCACCCCAAATAAACATGGAAAATAGAGGACTCAGAA
Source organism: Cephalophus harveyi (assembly GCA_006410635.1). Lineage (NCBI taxonomy): Eukaryota > Metazoa > Chordata > Mammalia > Artiodactyla > Bovidae > Cephalophus > Cephalophus harveyi. The sequence goes on along the minus strand of SJYT01026717.1, from coordinate 138,460 downwards.
TCTGTTGGTAGCTGTGAGAATGGATGCATTTCAGCAGCAGTAATGTGCGTTTTTGCGTATCACTCTGTTGCTTTCAGAGCATTGTGACTTACAGTGGATATTCATCAAGATTCTAATTTTAGCAAGAGCTATGATTTTGTTGATGTTTTATATTTAATACCACAAATCTTTCTTTTCTAAAGGTGTTTATGGTTTCTCCAAATTTGCCTTAAAGGACTTTTACTCCCCCAACTTGTTTTTTTTTTTTTTCCAGATACGGGAAACGATCAAGCCCCGAGACCCTGATTTCAGACCTCTTGATGAGAGAAAGCACAGGAAACATTCCCAGAACTAGGTATGAAAAGATTTATGTGGGAACACTGTTGCAGAGCTCAAGGTGGTCAGGGAAAGGAAATCAGACAGGACTGCTGGAAGAAGGTGTTGGGATAGGGTCCTCCAGACCAGGTAAGATTTGAACAGGAAGAGGGATGGGGAACAGAGCATGGAGGACCTTTCTCTTCACATACTCATTTACAAATCTCTGAACTTGTGGGATAATATTTTCTGATTCAACTTAATTTGATGCTCCTTTGAAATTTTCAAATATAAATGATTTTTGCCTCAAAAATTACTCTATAGACAATTTCTAACTGGCTTAGATTGGGGAAGTGTAGGGTATGCCCTAATATCTACATTGAAATAACCAACTGTTTGTCTTTGGCTGAGGTAATCTTTAGTTCTTATAGTCTCTGTAGAGGATCTACACATCCTTGGAAATGTTCCCTCCTGGCTTAACTCCAGTCACGCTGGTTTTACAAGAAGCTGTAGATAAATCAAGGGGTACTCCTGTTTACTTGTTGACTTATTTTAGTTCATCCAGTGTCACATTGTAATTTATCACGTTCAGTGAATGAGCACTGAACAACGTGTTATTCTTAGGGCTTGGTTGGAAACGGGGCTTTCTGGGAGTGTGGAGCTGCCTTAGGACAGGTGCCCTCTACTATCTAGGTGTCAAACATTGGGCTGGGGTCATTCTAGGTAAAGACTGCAAGTAAAAAGACGCCTGCTCCTTCTCCTTTTCCATAGCTGGCTCTCCTGTCCCAGGCCCACTGTCCCTTCCCCTAGTAAGATGGCCTGTCTACCTTAAACCCAGAGCTCTACAACATCAAGAACCAAGCTCCCCAGAAGAGGTCACTGGAACACTTGCTCAGTGCATGTGACTGGCTTGTCACTGTTCATTGGGTTCTCCCTCTGTTCTCTTGTGAAATGGCCAACCAGAGTGAAGGTGCAAGCCTAGAGTTGTCAGGTTTGTTTTTTCTGAAGGACACACAATTTGGATTGGAATAAAACTCCAGTGCTCTTGTCCCCAGTGGCACGAGCACAGGCTTGAACAGCAAATGCAAGGGAAGCAGGTGGAAAACTCATAAGGGTGGTTTTAAAATAATAAGCAATACATGCTTTAATGTTTCATTAATAGGCATATGATATTTGTCACAGTAATAAGTTAGGATATGCTATATCTACTCAGGATTAGAAATATAATCATCCAGACTGACCTACAGCCTTAACGCTGTTCTTTGTTTTGTGGCCCAAAGTTACATGGCTGGTGAAGGAAATAGAGTTAATTGTACTCTGATTGACAGCTTCAATCATGTGCACTTAGAAGGAGACAAAACTTGACAGCCTTGAAATTGCCTGTAAATGTGATTTTATTTAAAAGGGTTCTTTATAGTCTATTAAACAGCATCTTACTATATAAAAAGCCTTGCAGGAAAACACAGGAAGCGTATTCAGAGTTGAATAGCAATAACTTTCTTTTTACAGTTTCGTGTGATTCCTGTAGTTTTGCTCTTCAGAAATATTGCAGAGTTCTTTGGCTTCTTTGATAAATACAGAGCCTTTTAAATATTCCCTCTGAGATTTGCCTGAGACTCCCTTTAACATGAGTGAAGCTACTCAGCTGGGTCTCTGTACATTATGCCACTGTCTCCCACTCTGATATTCTACATGGTCTCCTATTTAGAATGCCAGCAGCCTTTTCAACAGTTTCTGATCATCTTTAAGTTCTGAGCTCGATGTCTCACTCTTGCAAGCCTCCCAGGAAGTTAGAAGCTTCTCTTACGTGCTTTGCTTTTTGTATTTGACAGGCTGGAAGACCCTTCTATGTGGTGATGGGAAATGAAACTTGCTCTCCAGTCTCTGCCTCTTTTTCAACCCCCATTTCATCCTGTAAAACTAGAGTCTGCCAGTCCTCCCAATGCATGCAGCCCCTGTGCTCACCTCTGCAGTTTCCCTTTGTCGTCATTGTATATATGTGTGTTTAAATAAAGCACTATGCACTCACAAGTGTATGCTCCTCAATGCAAAATCTGCGGTTGCAATAGTGAGAAATATTTGAAGTCATTCATTAAATCACAGTCTCCCTCAAGTAGCAGATTCAAGGTTTGTTTCACCAATATTAAAGCAGTGGCTATGGAAGATATAAAGATATGATTTATGATGACTAACACTCAGCTGTGGGGTGTGTGTGTGTGTGTGTGTGTGTGTGAACAGCAGACATATCAGAAACACTGGGCAGGGCAATGCTAATTTGGAACAATTTTGCTGAACTTTTCCCCCATTCACAGGGAATTCTTGTTAACCTTGTTAGCCTATGCTGTCAGCAGAAAGGGTTGCTAATAGAACCTTCTGCAAAATATCCTGAATCTCCTCTGTTGCGTATAGTAGTCACTAGGCACACATGACTTTTGAGCACTTGAATGTATCAAGTGCAAACAAGAAACTGAGTTTTACATTTTAGTGTATCTTAAATAGCTCTGTGTTTCCAGTGGCTACCATATCAGACAACTCAGATCTGCACATTTCCTTAGGCCACTACTCTTAGAATTTGAGTCATAAACAGACACACACTGAGTAGGATAATTATCTTTTCACACAACATGGGGTATGCTAATTTAGCTATAGGTTATTAAACTCCCCCTCTCTTTCAGGTACTTATCTGCATAGGCTTAATGTTATTAGATTCTTATGTGTAATTTCTAAATCAAAGAAATGGGTCCCATTCTATATTTGTACTTTGAACTACACTCTAAAAAATATGCATAAATATTTCTATGTGATGTCTTAAAACTGCTTACCAAATCCCTGTAGCACATCATGAGTTAGGGAATTGTATGGTATACAAGATATTCTGTGTTCATAAAGCATTCTAATGTTTTTCCAGTGCCCTTATGAAAGGAACCAAAAAGGCCCCTCATCCCTTCCATCACGTGAGGACACAGCAGGACAAGGGTTGGCTATGAATCAGGAAGCAGGCACTTACCAGACATCAAACCTGCTGGTGACTTGATTTTGGCTTCCCAACCTCCAGAACTGTGAGCAGCAAATCCATGTTGTTTTAATCCACAAAATCTACAGTAATTTATGATAACAGCCCAACTGGATTAAGACATTCCTAATAAACAAAAATCCACTTTAAGAAATATAATAATGGTAAACTTTAAATTTTAAACTTTAATTGCAAAGCTACATTCCAAGAGATTCCATAGTAGTATTTCTGAAACATTTACAGCCTGATAACCATTCTTGGAATGGGTTTAAATGCAACATGTCACCCATCTATTATTGCAAATTATAATCATCTTCACTAGAGTTACAGTAAGAACAAATTCAACCTTCATTAATAAGATGCCTATGAGCAACATAGTCATTATGAAGTAAATGTATAAGAATTTATGAAGCTCTCCTCTGATCCTAGATTTATTTGACATTCTATGAGGTATAAATTGTGTATGTTTTTTGTAGATGCCACTGTGTTTTCATTTTGATCCTTTCAATGCTCATGACTCATTCAAACAGAGGTTATTTCCCCCTTTTTCACTGGTGAAGAAACTGAGGCCCAAAGAAAACAAATGACTTTTCCCACCTCATTCAAGTTAGGGGGGTTTAATGGCAGCTGCTCTTTTTACAAACTCAGGCCTGCCTGGTGATGTTTTGTGGAAGAAGTCAGTCAAGACCAGGTCACATATAATCTAATTAAGAACATAATCATGACACACTTAAAACAAATTAGAGAATAACAAATAAACCATGCAAAGGGCATTTAGAAGAGGAAATGAGTGTGGGCAGAATGAGCTAGAAGAGACTTCACAGAAAATGTGAATGTTGAGCTGGGATTGAGTACATTCTGGGTAAGGTGACCAGTTAAGCTCCACACAGTGGTGGGTCAGCTCAGAGAGTGGCCAGGGTTGGATCAGTGAAGAAAAGTCCAAAAATGACCACACTCACTCATCCATTCATTCATTCACACATTTACCATGTTTTGAGCACCTAGAACCTATTGGACATTACACTGAACACTGGGGATATGAAGATCAATAACAGTTTCTCAGGGAATTTGTCATCTAATGAGGGAGACACATAGTTATGGTGTATCGTTGAAACTGCAGAGGTGGGCCTGTTAGAGTTTGGTGTATTAGAGGCCTCCTTTCCACTCATCATGTCTCCCTTTGCAATTTCCTGACAGAAGAGCTATAGATTTAACAATCAATGGGCAAATGGAGAACAAAGTAACTGATGGGCAAGTATCCAGTGAGGTCAAAGGCAGGGCTGCCCTAAGCTAACTCAGGATGCCTGGCTGAAGTCTAAGCCTCCAGAGTAGCCCAGCCCCCACACCAAATCTCAGCTCCCTGGTAGGGAGTGCAGGAATAGTGAGGTTTGTGGCAGCTTCCCAAACGCGCTCACCTAAACATACACACAGACAGGAAGAGCTAGCCTGCTGTGTCCAGCAGCAGATGGAGGAAGAGAAGGGACACTCATGAAACCGTGTTACCTCCTGGTACGATGCCCGTGCCCACGGAGCAATGTGGTCTCAAGAATCAATCAGAATAGCAATTTCATTACATGTAGATGCAGACAGTAAAAGAGAATAGAGGAGGAATGCCCAGAAGCCTCTACTAGCCAAAACAAAACTTGGGCTTTTCAAATTCAATACACTCAAAGCTGTAATTCCGTTTCAGGGGCCATGATATCTCCTTGCTCTCTAACAGGGAAGTGGGCATGAGGTGTTTCAGGAACTGTGCAAGGACACCCATCCCAGGCTGGGAAGAGTGGAGGAGGAAGGTCAAATTTCCTGGAGGAACTGATGCTTGAGCAGAGGTTTGAAGGTGGAACACCAGTTGCCAGATGAAGAATGCAAGGTAGGAGGTAGAGGACCTGCAGGTATGAGAAAACAATATATATTTTGAGTAGTTTTAAATTATTCATGTTTCCTCTACTTTGAAACTGACCATGTGCTAGGCTCAGACCTCTGGGTTACTATTCTAAAAGCAGAATCTCATGTAGGATGAAATCAAGCCCCATAGCCACCCCAAACCCTTTTCTCCCAGGCATTCCTCCCCTCCAACCCCACCTGTCCTTCCTATAGACTTGGCTCTGGGAGAAAACCAGCCCCCCTAATAATATTCTTCATTTAGCCAAATCAGGACTCAACTTCTCAGCCTGGGAGTTCCTAATCATGATCTTATGGACAAACCTACAAGTTCAGATAATAAACATTTTAGAGTTGGTTCCACTCCCTAATTCAGTAGAGATACAACTCACTTTTTCTGTATTTTAATGGCCTAAGTACCTTCCAGCCTCTTCCCCCTGTCTAAATAAGGAACAAGACAGAGGAGCAGATAAAAAAGAGATGGAAAAATCTGCATTTGTTTGAGACTTCCACATCATGATACGAAGTTTCTTCCCATTAAGCAAAGAGGGCTATCCGGAGCTGCTGCTGCTGCTGCTGCTAAGTTGCTTCATTTGTGTCCGACTCTGTGCGACCCCATAGATGGCAGCCCACCAGGTGCAGCGTCCCTGGGATTCTCCAGGCAAGAACACGGGAGTGGGTTGCCATTTTCCTTCTCCAATACATGAAAGTGAAAAGTGAAAGTGAAGTCGCTCAGTCGTGTCCAACTCTTCACGACCCCATGTACTGCAGCCTACAGGCTCCTCCACCCATCGGATTTTCCAGGCAAGAGTACTGGAGCTAGGTCCACACAAAGCCTCCATGTGCCCTACTGATGGCAGGAAAGCAAATAAGAGGGCAGATAACCATTCCTCTCTTTCTAATATACCTGCAATATGCTAGCAAGAGACTTCTAGAAAAACATCTATTTCTGCTTTATTGACTACGCCAAAGCCTTTGACTGTGTGGATCACAACAAATTGTGGAAAATTCTTCAAGAGATGGGAATACCAGATTACCTGACCTACCTCTGAGACATCTGTATGTAGGTCAGGAAGCAACAGTTAGAACTGGACATGGAACAACAGACTGGTTCCAAATTGGAAAAGGAGTACATCAAGGCTGTATATTGTCACCCTGCTTATTTAACTTATATGCAGAGTACATCATGAGAAACACTGGGCTGGAGGAAGCACAGGCTGGAATCAAGATTGCCGGGAGAAGTACCAATAACTTCAGATATACAGATGACACCACCCTTATGGCAGAAAGTGAAGAAGAACTTAAGAGCCTCTTGATGAAAGTGAAAGAGGAGAGTGAAAAAGTTGGCTTAAAGCTCAACATTCAAAAAACGAAGATCATGGCATCTGGTCCCACCACTTCATGAGAAATAGATGGGGAAACAGTGGAAACAGTGGCAGACTTTATTTTGGGGGGCTCCAAAATCACTGTGAATGGTGGCTGCAGCCATGAAGTTAAAAGATGCTTACTCCTTGGAAGAAAAGTTATGACCAATGTAGACAGCACATTAAAAAGCAGAGACATTACTTTGCCAACAAAAGTCCATCTAGCCAAGGCTATGGTTTTTCCAGTAGTCATGTATAGATGTAAGAATTGGATCATAAAGAAAGCTGAGTGCCAAAGAATTGATGTTTTTGAACTGTGGTGTTGGAGAAGACTCTGAGAGTCCCTTGGACAGCAAGGAGATCCAACCAGTCCACTCTAAAGGAAATCAGTCCTGAGTGTTCACTGGAAGGACTGATATTGAAGCTGAAACTCCAATATTTTGGCCACCTGATGTGAAGATCTGACTCATTTGAAAAGACCGTCATGCTGGGAAAGATTGAAGGCAGGAGGAGAAGGGGACGACAGAGGGTGAAATGGTCGGATGTCATGACCAACTCAATGGAGGTGAGTTTGAGTAGACTCTGGGAGTTGGTGATGGACAGGGAGGCCTGGCATGCTGCAGTCCATGGGGTCGCAGAGTCAGACACGACTGAGCAACTGAACTGAACTAATGCTTAGATGGTTACTTAATACTGTGTATGCAACAGAAAGTGGTTTTTTTTTTCCCCTCTCTGTAGATCATTGGAATCAGTTACAATGTCATCAGAATTCAACAAATACCTTTTCCATCATCTTAAAAGAAAACAGCCTTTCAAATGAGATGTTTCAGTGAAATATTATTTTATTGTGTTTTGTCAGTAGGAGGATTATGATATTGTCACAACTAAGTTATTGCCTTTTCTTCTGCCTATTAGTAAAATTAGCACAGTGTGATATCACACAGAATCTTTTTCTCTTTTTAAAATTGGAGTGGAATAACATATAATTAATCATATGTCATCCAGGCTCATTTTCTTTAATGTGCTAGTAAGAGTTATCAATTTAAACTTGTTCTAATGCTGCAGTATTGAGACGCTTGCAATCATGGGAACAGGGTGATGATGTGAATGGTATGGGCTCTGTTGCCTGACACACAGTATGTGTGCAGTGAGGGCCAGTGCAGCCTGCAGTGGATTGGAATGACTAGGAGTGATCCTGGAGGAGCCAGAAGCAAAGTGATGTTTGATGAACAATTGGAATAACATATAATTAATCATATGTCATCCAGGCTCATTTTCTTTAATGTGCTAGTAAGAGTTATCAATTTAAACTTGTCCTAATGCTGCAGTATTGAGACGCTTGCAATCATGGGAACAGGGTGATGATGTGAATGGTACGGGCTCTGTTGCCTGACACACAGTATGTGTGCAGTGAGGGCCAGTGCAGCCTGTAGTGGATTGGGATGACTAGGAGTGATCCTGGAGGAGCCAGAAGCAAAGTGATGTTTGATGAACAATCTCAAAGTATTCTTCATCATTCTCATCATTTTGCTGACCCAGGGATCCAACCCAAGTCTTCTGCATTGCAGGCAGATTCTTTACCATCTGAGCCACCAGGGACTAGGTACTGTTTATGCAGGGCCTTGACAAAAGTAGAAAAGTTTTTGTAACAACAACTTTCTGGTGCTCTCAGAGTTATTGGTCAACAGACTGTAGTTTCTAGTGATCTTAGAAGTTCTAGTCACATTAAGTTATCTTTAGTATCAAGTTTAAAAAGAACTTATTTTATCCTTGAATATTGTGATCCTCGAATTCCCTGAAACACCTTTGCATGCATGTGTGATAAGGCACCTTAGTCGTGTCCAACTCTCTGTGGCCCTATGGACTGCAGCCTGCCAGGCTTCCCGGTCCATGGGATTCTCCAGGCAGGAGTACTGGAGTGGATTGCCGTGCCCTCCTCCAGGGGATCTTCCTGACCCAAGGATTGAACCTACGCCTCCTAAATTGGCAGGTGCGTTCTTTACCACTAGTGCCACTTGGGAAGCCCATGGAATACATTTCGGTCACTGATATTAATAAATTTTTCCTGACTTTGTGTTTAATGATAATTTTGGAGTTCTCACAAGTTGTTAACACTTACATTGCTAGTGTATTGACATATTACAAGTATGTCATGTTGGCATAGTACACTTCTTACTAATGTATTGACTTTAATTTGGGGGGACTCTAGTTTGTCCTTAGGCAGATTATTTTGATATTAAAACTTGTTAAGGATTTGAGCCTTTTAAAGAAGCTATTTTATATACAAGACACAAATTCCTCTAATTCTCGATACAGTCCTAATTTCAGTATTCTTACCTTTCCCAGAAGTTAATTGAGTTTGAAACTTTATTTGTTCAGTGTATTTATTTGAAATCAGATTTGACTCATTAATTTGGCTGCTATACTAAGATGTTATGAGGCAATTTAAAGTTGACATGAGAAACTTTGAGTAGAAAATAAAAGCCACATTTTGCCCTTCCATCTCACTCAGTGTGTGTTTACTTGCTCAGTCATCCTCAAATCTTTGCAACCCCATGGACTGCAGCCCACCGGGCTCCTCTGTCCATGGACCACAGCCCACCAGTCTCCTCTGTCCGTGGGATTTTCCAGGCAAGGATACTGGAATGCGTTGCCATTTCCTCCTCCAGGGGATCTTCCCAACCCAGGGATTGAACCCGAGTCACCTTACTTTTGGGGATTATCTTATTTTGGTATTATCTACCAGAACGTGTGTGCATGCTCCATTGCTCAGCCATGTCTAACTCTTTACCACCCCATGGACTGTAGCCTGCAAGGCTCCTCTGTTCATGGAATTTTCCAGGCAAGAATACTGGAGTGGGTTGCCATTTCCTCCTCCAGGAAATCTTCCTGACCCAGGGATCAAAACCACGTCTCCTGTGTCTCCTGCATTGGCAGGTGGATTCTTTACCACTGAGCCACTTGAGAAGCCCAGCAGAGAGAACAGCATTGTTCAAATGATTTTTCAATTAATGTTTGTTGAGAGTAATTTGAATTTTATTTATTCTGATTTCTCTATCTTTTCTATCACAGGCAAGTCTTTTCAAATCATAGTGAGCTGCTAAGTCAACTAGTCTGTGAATTTCAATGCAAGAATAAGCAGTGTTGGCAGAACAAATTTAATGTAGTCATTCCTCCTAATAGACTGAATTATTGACCAAGTTATAATGCAGGTAGCTGATCTCTGATGAGTTCCTAAAGTCCCAAGGATATTATCAATTTCTGAGACATTTATTGAATAGTCTATCTAAGACAGGTACTCTGAAAGGTTCCGAGAGTCACATAAAAATGAGTGAGACAGTTTCTCTGCTCTTAAAGACCTGGCAATTTATGAAGGAGACAGACACATGCTTGAGTGACTGCACTATAATGTAGATCATGATTGAGATTTAAATAGAAACATAAAGTAATTGCAATGATAGAACAGGGGAGGCTGAAAGTGTTTGCTTCCACTACTGTGTGCTAGGGAGAGGGGGCTGTTATTTGAAGTGGACCTTGGTGAATGGCAGTTGTTCAATAGGTTACTCTTTACTACTGTGAATATCAAGGTTATTATTAACTATGTTATAGTCTTAGAAAAAAGGCTGTGCAGGTGCCCAGGCAATCTTCCCTGAGATAAATGTCGAGATGTCTAGGGACGTGGTGATTGGCCGTCCATCTTGGAGTCAGCATTGATTGTATAAATTGGTATGAATGGGAGGTGGGATGAGAGAATAAACAGCATGGAAGGGATAGGATGGTGTCTGATGTTCTTTTAATGCTTGAACTTCCACCCTGAAAATCAGGGATTCATTGGGCAACAATGAGTTCAGTACAGTTCAGTTGCTCAGGCGTGTCTGACTCTTTGCGACCCCATGAATTGCAGCATGCCAGGCCTCCCTGTCCATCACCAACTCCCAGAGTTCACTCAAACTCATGTCCATCGAGTCGGTGATGCCATCCAGCCATCTCATCCTCTGTCATCCCCTTCTCCTCCTGTCCCCAATCCCTCCCAGCATCAGGGTCTTTTCCAGTGAGTCAACTCTTCACATGAGGTGGCCAAAGTATTGGTGTTTCAGCTTCAGCATCAGTCCTTCCAAAGAACACCCAGGACTGATCTCCTTTAGGATGGACTGGTTGGATCTCCTTGCAGTCCAAGGGACTCTCAAGAGTCTTCTTTAACACCACAGTTCAAAAGCATCAATTCTTTGGTGCTCAGCTTTCTTCACAGTCCAACTCTCACATCCATACATGACTACTGGAAAAACCATAGCCTTGACTAGACAGACCTTAGTCGGCAAAGTAATGTCTCTGCTTTTCAATATGCTATCTAGGTTGGTCATAACTTTTCTTCCAAGGAGTAAGCGTCTTTTAATTTCATGGCTGCAGTCACCATCTGCAGTGATTTTGAAGACCCCAAAAATGAAGTCTGACACTGTTTCCACTGTTTCCCCATCTATTTCCCATGAAGTGATGGGACCAGATGCCATGATCTTCGTTTTCTGAATGTTGAGCTTTAAGCCAACTTTTT
>SJYT01026717.1:23623-126909 GCA_006410635.1 Cephalophus harveyi | reverse complement strand
CTTCTTAATATCTTCTGCTTCTGTTAGGTCCGTACATTTCTGTCCTTCATCGAGCCCATCTTTGCAGGAAATGTTCCCTTGGCATCTCTAATTTTCTTGAAGAGATCTATAGTCTTTCCCATTCTGTTGTTTTCCTCTATTTCTTTGCACTGATCTCTGAGGAAGGCTTTCTTATCTCTTCTTGCTCTTCTTTGGAACTCTGAATTCAGATGCTTGTATCTTTCCTTTTCTCCTTTGCTTTTCACTTCTCTTCTTTTCACAGCTATTTGTAAGGCCTTCTCAGACAGCCATTTTGCTTTTTTGCATTTCTTTTCCATGGGGATGATCTTGATCCCTGTCTCCTGTACAGTGTCATGAACTTCCATCCATAGTTCATCAGGCACTCTATCAGATCTAGTCCCTTAAATCTATTTCTCACTTCCACTGTATAATCATAAGGGATTTGATTTAGGTCATACCTGAATGGTCTAGCGGTTTTCCCTACTTTCTTCAATTTAAGTCTGAATTTGGCAATAAAGAGTTCATGATCTGAGCCACAGTAAGCTCCTGGTCTTGTTTTTGTTAACTGTGTAGAGCTTCTCCATCTTTGGCTGCAAAGAATATAATCAATCTGATTTTGGTTTTGACCATCTGGTGATGTCCATATATAGAATCTTCTCTTGTGTTGTTGGGAGAGAGTGTTTGCTATGACCAGTGCATTCTCTTGGCAAAACTCTATTAGCCTTTGCCCTGCTCCATTCCATACTCCAAGGCCAAATTTGCCTGTTACTCCAAGTGTTTCTTGACTTCCTAGTTTTGCTTTCCAGTCCCCTATAATGAAAAAGACATCTTTTTTGGTTGTTAGTTGTAAAAGGTCTTGTAGGTCTTCATAGAACCATTCAACTTCAGCTTCTTAAGTGTTACTGGTTGGGGCATAGGCTTGGATTACTGTGATATTGAATGGTTTGGCTTGGAAATGAACAGAGATCATTCTGTCGTTTTTGAGATTGCATCCAAGTACTGCATTTCAGACTCTATTGTTGACCATGATGGCTATTTCATTTCTTCTAAGGGATTCTTGCCCACAGTAGTAGATATAATGGTCATCTGAGTTAAATTCACCCATTCCAGTCCTAAATGTTCACTGATTCCTAGAATGTCGATGTTCACTCTTGTCATCTCTTGTTTGACCACTTCCAATTTGCCTTGATTCATGGACCTGACATTCCAGGTTCCTATGCTTTTTATAGCATATTGCTTTTTACAGCATCGGACCTTGCTTCTATCACCAGTCACATCCACAACTGGGTATTGTTTTTTCTTTGGCTCCATTCCTTCATTCTTTCTGGAGTTATTTCTCCACTGATCTCCAGTAGCATATTGGGCACCTACTGACCTGGGGAGTTCCTCTTTTGGTATCGTGTCATTTTGCCTTTTCATACTGTTTATGGGGCTCTCAAGGCAAGAATACTGAAGTGGTTTGCCATTCCCTTCTCCAGTGGCCCACATTCTGTCAGACCTCTCCACTATGACCTGCCTGTCTTGGGTGGCCCACATGGCATGGCTTAGTTTCATTGAGTTAGATAAGGCTGTGATCAGATTGGCTAGTTTTCTGTGATTATGGTTTCAGTGTATCTGCCCTCTGATGCCCTCTTGCAACACCTACCATCTTACTTGGGTTTCTCTTACCGTGGACGTGAGGTATCTCTTCACAGCTGCTCCAGCAAAGCGCAGCCCCCATAGTTTTGAAAGAAATGATATTCTGGCAGAGGAGTGGCCACACTGGGGTCTAAGTGACAAAGTTTAACAGAGAGAAGATTATTTCTCTTCTCCCAGACTCAGACCCCAGAGTAACAGCACCCACACACAGCTCAGTCAACTGTCAGACATCAAGTGCTGAGCCCAGAAATACAACAGGAGAAACTCTATCACTTGGCAGAACAGGCTTCTCATGAAAGGCTCCTGCAGTTGTGGCTGACACTTGGCTGATCAGTTTTGGGGTTCGACTTGTAGGGTCACCAATCATTCTGGTTTTCCCATGACTTTTCCAGGCTTGGCACTGAAAATCTTTCGTTCCTAGAAAACCCTTCAGTTCAAGGGAAGGCAAGGCAGCTAGCTGGTCACCCCACTTGGGAAACAAAGACTATTTGTGATCTCGTTTTGAGGGAAACTATGCTCTGAGTGCTCTACTACATACAAGTGAGCATCTCAACCTGTCATCTGCATTTACACACCTGAACACAAATGCTTAACTGCATGCTATTTTCCTAATTGACTTTCCTAATTGACTCTTTGGTGAGAGTACACCATTCTCTCTAGATCATTATAAAACGTGATTTCAAAATATTCCCATGATAGAAAAGAACATCAGCTGTGAAGATATTAAGAATGTTTTATAATTTCTAGACTAGCCACTTCCTTATTCTAACATTATGAGCACATTGGTTCTGTGAATGCATAAATATTTAATTTCATGGATAATTAGCTCTTTATAAGAAAAATTATTTCAACTTGAAATATTAAATGGCTATTTGCCTTCTGAAATTACAAGTTTTGCAGGTTTTGTTTTTTGTGACAAGAAATAGGATGAGAGATCTAACATTCGTTGAGAAGCTGGTATAAACTGGAATTACTGTAATTCTTTTAATCCTCATACAAAACATGAGATGCAAGTATGGTTGGCTATATCTTACAGATGAGGAAAACTGAGGCATGGAAAGGTGAAACGAAACAAGGCAACAAAGCTAGTAAGTGGTGGAGCTGGAACTCCAACCCAGACCAGTTTGACTACCTGTGGGGATTTTAAATCATTGTATTATTCTCTCAGTAAAACTCCACCCTGCTGTTTTATTACATATAATCACTATGGTCATAAGGGTCAGGCAGCATAGAGAATTAATGAGCTGGATCATGGAGTCAGGAAAGAATGAAATCCTTCATCTTTGGGCAGTGACTCCCCTCTATTCTCTAAATGCATATTGCTTAAAAGTCTAGTGCGTCTAATACTAATACAGCTATACTAGCTTTTCAAACATTAGTATTTACCTATCTTCTTTCATCCATTTACCTTCAACCTTTCTGAGCCTTCAAGTTCTTGCAGCAAAACAAAGTTATTCAAAAAAATTAGTAAGCTCTTTTACTATCAAGTTTAGGCTATTTACATTTACTATAATTATTAATGTACTTAGATTTATTTCTACCATCTGATTTTGTTCTGTTTATTGTGCTTTTGCTTTACTTCTTTTTTGTTGTTGTTGTTCTATGGAATAAATCATTTCCTTCTTCTTTTTTCCCTCCACCAGGTTACATATTATACTTCCCGTTGTTGTTGTTTTTCAGTTACCCAGTCATGTCTGACTCTTTGCAACCCCATGGATTGCAACACGCCAGGCCTTCGTGTCCCTCACCATCTCGCGGAGTTTGCCCAAGTTCATGTTCATTGCACAGTGATGCCATCCAGCTATCTCATCCTCTGATGCCCTCTTCTCCTTCTGCCCTTGATCTTTCCCAGCATCAGGGAATTTTCTGATGAGTCGTCTGTTTGCATCGGATGACCAAAATACTGAAAATTCAGTTTCAGCATCAGTCATTCCAGTGAATATTCAGGGTTGATCTCCCTTAAGATTAACTGGTTTTATCTCCTTGCTATCCAAGGGACTTTCAGGAATCTTCTCCAGCACCACAGTTTGAAGACATCAGTTCTTTGACATTCTGCCTTCTTTATGATCCAACTCTCACACCTGTACATGACCACTGGGAAGACCATAGCCTTGACTGTACTGACCTTTGTTGGCAGAGTAATGTCTCTGCTTTTCAACACACTGTCTAGGTTCGTCATCGCTTTCCTGCCAAGAAGCAGGAAAATCATCTTCTGATTTCATGGCTGCAGTTACCATCGCAGTGATGATATATTTTCTATCCTTCTTCTAAACAAAATAAGGAATTAGAATGAGCTCAATTCCAATAACCTTCCCCAGCCATTTTGCTCATTTGTCCTCCCAACTAGACATTATTATTTCTGTTATTCAGGGTAGTCAATGATGATTTATATTTACCTGTGCTTACTTTTTTTTTTTTTTTGATCACTGTTGCTACGTTCGATGTACGCCTTCTTTTTATATTCAGTTTCCTTCTTCCTATTGTAGTATATGCTTCAGAAGTTCATTTAGATAGTGTCTTGAAATCATATATTTTTTCAGTGAGTAGCTTTATTTCAGTTTAGCTGGACACAGTATTCTACCTCTCCAGTTATTTTTTTTCAATACTCCATAGCTATCATTCCATTGACTCTTAGCCTTCTTATTGATTTTCAAAAATCTGTAGTCTTTCAAATGTTGTTTTTTTTTTTTTCCTGTAGATAATCTATTTCTTCCTCTATGGTTGCTCTTAAGAATTTTTCTTTTTCATGGTGGTCTGAAATTTCACACTGATGTGTCACTTTGTAAGGTTTTTTTTTAATCCTTTTAGGGATTTTTGTACTTTAAGGATTTGGGTCTTTTATCAACCCACATATGTGCGCTCTTAAACATTGCCTCTCTTATTTTCTCTATTATTTCATTTTGGAAATTCTATTGAATGAACCTTCTTATTTTATGTTTCAAAATTTTAAATCTCTCTCTTATTTCTCCTCTATTTATTTATCTATGCTGCATATTCTGAACAATTTCTTCAAAAATGTTCTGTTGCCTCTGGCTTTTCCTTCAGCAAGTCTAATCTGCTGTTTAACCCATCCTTTGAGCTTTTGTTTAATGACTGTAGTGTTAAATTTTTATTTTTAGAATTTCTATTTCGTTATTTTGAATCTTTTCTATTTTTTCATAGTGACTCATTCTTCAGACTTTGATTCACTTTTGTGTTCTTAATTATTTAAATTAATTTAAGTATACCTGTACTATGTACCCTTTCAGATTGCTGGTTTGTATTTCAAGTCCTTGAGGCTCTACTGTCCCAGCATGTTGGATTTTCTTATTCTTAATCCTCTTCTTTGTTCCTCATTCCCTACAGAAACTCCGTACAACTTTAACTAGGGGAATGTTCCTTCAGGATTATTTTGTGTCTATATCTGTCATGTGAATCCCCAACCAGTTTATGTTAATTTCTTAGCTTGGTGGGTCCTGGATTATGGGGTTAGTATACATTTTTCAATCCACAAAATGTTCGATTTGGAGTTTTAGTTTCCTATAGAGACTTTTTTCCCTTCCAGAACCTAGATACTGGAAGGCAAGCTAAGCCATATTTTTCCTATTCCATCCTTTCATTCTGTTATATTTGCAATAAACAGATATTTGAAGATCCTGCATTTATGCTGAAATCTCAGTTCCACCCAAGCAAAGTCAAGGGCTGAAAGGCTCATCTACTGAAACCAGAGCTTCTGCATTCCTTGAACTTACTTCCAGTGAGATCTTAAAGAGGATGAGGCATAAGCATGGATGCTAAGATCTTTGCTTTTTAGTTTCCTTATTATTTCTGGTACCTGGATAATTCTTCCACCCTTTTGGTGAGCTCTGTTTTGCACTTCTAACATTATATATTTGGTTCAGTATTCCTAGTCTATTTGCATCATCTTCATACTTGATTTTTACTGAACTGAGGCTCACAGTGATTAATTATTTACTCATTGCTATATTCTAGTGTGCACAACAGGGCAGCCATTCCTTGATATACATGTGAGAAACAGTTATGGAAATATCTTTAAACTAGTGTATTAGAAAGACTGTCATTAAAGAGAAAGAAAGATGCACATAAATTTATGCTACAAATAGTTAAGGAAACCACAAATTAGTGAGAAAGAAGTAGGAAGTACTACTGCTATAAATGTAGAAAGTAGAGGACAGAATAGGTAGTTATATTCCTGCTCCATCCTTGACTACCTGAATGACCTTGAGTGAGTCACAGTCTGTTTCTTAGTTTTAACTACTGGAAAATTATTAATACCAACCTTGCCTAACCATTAGAATTAAATGAACAAATGTATAAATACTTGTCAAAATACCTGGCAAATAGTGAGTACTCAATAAATAGTAGCTCCCTCCCTCCATCAAGACAGAAAGAATAGACGTGTACATCATCATATCATTAATTAGAGGTGATCTGACAAAAAGGGATTTCAGCATCTAGTTTAGATACTTAGTGAATGTAGCCTTTAGAAATCTGGAGGATTCAATTGGGAAAAAAAGGTCAATAAAGATGCAAACCCTGATTTGTGCTTCACTTCTAACACCTAGTGCATCGAAGATTCACAGCCTCTGAGTCTCAGCTTATAGAACCTCTCTATGACAGCTGGCTGTCACTGTATTTAGAATATGAGTGGGGTCATTGCTTTAAATTGCTGTTGAATCTGATCTTATCAAAGAATAATGACTTCCATGTAGAAACCATGTAAAACCGTAGAACGGTTCCCCTTGATGTAGCCTGCCCCTCCCCCCATCCCAGCTGTTAAGGAGTGAAGGGAGGCAGTAAACAGAGAAGACAGCCACTTTCCTGGAAATCTGCCTCAGAATTTCACAACAACCAAGAGAGAAAGGACTTTAGAAATCATTAACTTTGTTGGGAATTGTCAAATCTTGTTCTGTGTATCAGTCCTTCACATACCTGGTTGAGGTTATTCATAACAATATGATGGATAATAATTACATCCTGAAGGAATACAGCGAAGTTACTGGATAGGAACTACTTATACTAGAGAACTAAAAGTGATCTTCTACACTATTAATGTTGTATTTTCTAAGGTTGGGATTTGCCAAAATGTTAAAGTAGGCTGCTTTTCTCATCTGTTTTAGTAAAGAAATCCACTTGAGGCATGTACTATGTATTCTTGCCTAGAAAATCCCATGAACAGAGGAGCCTAGTGGGCTATAGTTCATGGGGGTCACAAAAGAATCAGACATGACTTAGCAACTAAACAACAACTGTGTCTCAAATGCAGAAAAAAGTGTGGAAGTAGGAAATTCTTTATTCCAAGAAAACAGGGAAGCCTGGTGTGCTGCAGTCCATGGGGTCACAAAGAGTCAGACATGACAGAGTGACTGAACTGAACTGATCAATTTAAATGTTAAACTCCACATCTAAACTGTTTCTCTCCTTCAAAGGTTCCCCTTCTTCCTTCTGATATACAATCTAAGTGCAAGGAGAAGCTTGGTGTTGAGGTAAGAACTCTTGGCCCAAACACCACCCATCTCTGGAGACTCTTCCTTGCTCCTACAGCAACCGTAATTTTCTTCCACTGGTATATGGGAAGCAGTGGCCTCTGCTCTCACTGAGTCCTCTGTTGAGGTGTTCTAGACTGAAATAACTTGTGACCTCTCTCAGGGTGGCCCAGCAAGGCAGGTCCCATCTGCCTGGATCTTCACTTGCCTTTCACTATGTGCCTCCCCTCTGAGGCCCGGCTGTGAATCCCAGCTGGCAGCTCAGACAGCCCCCTCCCAGCCTTCTGCTAGAGGGACATTTCCCCTCCATTTTAGCATATGAGTCCCAGCTAGCATGCTCAGCTGCTTTCCCTATGGCCTGAGAACTTCAAGATCCCTTCTTTGCTACACTCAGAACACAGGGAAGCATGGGGGGTGGGGGTAGAGACTGTCCTACCCTCTGCTGCTGCTGCTGCTAAGTCGCTTCAGTCGTGTCTGACTCCGTGCAACCCCATAGACGGCAGCCTACCAGGCTCTGCCATTCCTGGGATTCTCCAGGCAAGAACACTGGAGTGGGTTGCCATTTCCTTCTCCAGTGCATGAAAGTGAAAAGTGAAAGTGAAGTCGCTCAGTCATGTCTGACTCTTTGCTGTCCCCTAAATATTCCAGATCACTCTTTCTCTCTGATTCTGGATACCTGTGTTTGAGAAGTTCAGCTGATTAACTTCTTCACTCTTTCTGGACTCTCTGTAATCCCACTCCACCACCAACCCCCACCACCATACACACTAAGTTAACCCAAAGAGCAGCAGCATCTGAACCCTAGTCTTACCTATCTTTCGCTCTCTCCCTTTCAAAAGGACCTTTGTGTCATATTCTCCTTTTTCCTACTTTCTTTATTCTGGAAAGTACTCACCCTCCCCTTCCCTGGTAACATAAAACACTACTCATGCCAGAAAGGACTACATTTTAAGAATGGATGACTGGGAGGAGAAATGCCTCAGGAGGTAGTTCAGTGATATTATCCTTGTTTCATATTTGAGGACAAGCCAAAGTAAAACACGTAATGACCACTATACGTATAGGGAAGAACTGGTAACCAGCATCCACTGATATTAGTTCTGTGTGTTGCTCCTGTGCACCAGGGGAACCTCCTTGGGACCCAAGTGAATAGAAATGTGAGCCCTGCAGGGCAATGAATTTTTGGTGTCACCTTTGAACCATCTCCACTCACACGTTCTTCTAGCCACAGTTTATCAGAACTGCTATAATACTGAGAAACATCAATTCCATCTGCTTAGTTAGATGGTGAGCAGGTCAAGGTGGGCAAAGTTAAATACCTAGACAAGAGTAGGAACTCAAATCCAATTCTTTCCACACCAAGTCCAGTACTCTGTGGGGCTTCCCTGGTGGCGCAGTGATAAAGAACCTGCCTGCCATTGCAGGAGACTGAGGTTTGACCCCTGGGCCAGGAAGGTCCCCTGGAGAAGGAAATGGCAACCCACTCCAATATTCTTGCCTGGAAAATTTCATGGACAAAGGAGCCTGGCGGGCTACAGTCCACGGGGTCACAAAGAGCTGGACACGACTGAGCACACGTGCATATGCCTATGCCAGTGCTCTACATGAGTGATGCTCGTCAATGGAGCAGTAAAGTAATATAACATGAACGGGGCGGGGGCAGGAAGCTGGGCAGAGCCTCTCTCTCAAAATATTTTCCTTATTAACTTGTTCCATATTCCAATACACTAGAAAGTGAAAGTCGCTCAGTCATGTCCAACTCTTTGGGACTCCATGAACTATGGAATTCTCCTAGCCAGAATACTGGAGTTGGTAGCCTTTCCTTTCTCCTGGGCATCTTCCCAACCCAGGGATCGAACGCAGGTCTCCTGCATTGCAGGTGGATTCTTCACCAGCTGAGCTATCATGGAATCTGTCCAATACAATAGGCTCTTATTAAAATGCAGATATGCCTGAGGGTATATATATATTATATATCATATTTATCTCATGTATATCTGATATATATATATATGTAATACATTCAGATACCTGGGGATAATATATACCTGGCAATGAGTGGATAAGGCAGTTTATTCACTATGTTAACATTAATAACTTGGTATAAAATAGTTTATGCATCCCTATCTCAAGGACAGCCAGCTGAAAAGTTTCAATAAAGTTAAGTAGAGAAAGATGAAGGAAGATACAGGTCCTTTTGAAGTAGAGAAGACCGTGGTTGGGGAGTGTGGGTGTTTACAGTGTATCAGCAGAGAATGGGCTTGGAACCTGGAGCAGGTGAGGGTGTGTGGAGCTGGGGAGGCAAAGGCAGACGAAGGGGAGTGGGGAGCGCTCTGGGGACACACCAGACTCTCCGCACCCTCGCGCTCTGGACAGAGGCATGGGTTACTTCACCTCTCTAAGCCCCAGATTCTTCATGATAATTCCTGCCTCTGATAAGACTCAGCAAGTTGTTGATATGAACTCAGCAAGCTGTAAACACTCAAGTACCATACAAACGATAGTCACAATTATCAGGGCATCTGTCCAACCCAGGGATTGAACCCAGGTCTCTTGCATTGCAGACGGATTCTTTACTGTCTGAGCCACCAGGGAAGCCCTATTGAAGACCACATGAGTAAGTTTACATTTTTTGACTCATTGCAGAATGCCCTTGTAATATGTAAAAAGTGCCAAGGAAACATGCCAATAATAGTTCATGGACATAAAAGGGTTTCTTTCTTTCTTTTTTTTTTAATGTGAATTTTTCTAATTTATTCGAATAACACATTTGAGGGTCTTGGTAAAAGCATAATTCTGCAGCCACGTTCCTTGATACTTATCTTGTGAATTTGGATTAGCTTGGAAGAAAGGAAATGTTATTTAAGAGTTTTGCCTGAAAGGTTAAATACAAAAGCTTAGTGGTGTACTTGAAGGTATCTGAGTTCTCAACTCATAAAAAAGCCGAGAGATACAGGGAAAGGTCAAGAAGTTCCCACACTGGATGCTGTGCTCTCACGACATCCCTCATTTCAGGTCCGAGGCACTCAGTTGCCCAGGTGCTGGGAGATTAGGCAACTACTGTCTCTCAGCCAAGCTGCTCAAGGAGAACTAGCCTCAGCAGCCAAGAGCTGTTTAGCCCAAGGTCCTGTGCCCTGCCCTAATTTGGGACAGCTCTATAAAGACCCTTTCGAGCTCCAGAACTCCTGGTGGAGGTTTTTTTAGGTGACTGTAGGGTATTCCCTCTGTCCAACCATAAGGGCACTCCCCAAAGAACTTCCTGCATGCAAATCTCCATCCCAGAGTCTTTCACCAGGGACCAACCTGAGACACTCCCGCCCCGCTCTGCCGCCCTTGGAGGGCCTGGCCTGCAGAACAGGGGGGATTGTTCTTGTTCACTCTGCATGGAGCTGATTAAAAATTCACTTAGGCAGTAGGAAATGGTAGCACCTTCAGAGCAGCAATGCTGAGTCAACAGGGAGGATGTTTCCAAAGAGCTCGTGTTCAGGCATCAGTGTCTTTCAACTGACCAGTCGCTTACACTGTTTTCTGAGGCCTCGGAGTCCGCAATCCTTGCGATGTAGTAAAATTTCCTGCCTTTTGCTTGTATCAGTTACATAGCAGTGCCTCATGGTAATGCTTGTTATTGTTTAGTTGCTATCTAGTGTCCGATTCTTTTGTGACCCCAAGGAGCCGCCAGGCTCCTCTGTCCGTGGGATTTCCTAGGCAAGAATATTGGAGAGGGTTGCCATTTCCTTCTCCAGGGAGTCTTCCTGACCAAGGGATGGAAACTGCCTATGTCTCTTGCATTGGCAGGCGGGTTCTTTACCACTGAGCCACCAAGGAAAACTCCCATCTTAACATACTGTAAGAAAAAACTGAGAAAATTCACAACAAGCTACACATACCAGCTTTTGTCCATTGTTAATTTATTAGAATAAAACCTCAATTCATCTATCAATTGGCAAAGATGATAGATGATAATATTTAACATAGGTGAGACCATAAGTAAATGGTCATTGTTACAGAATATCATAAAGATTTCAATTCTCTTCCAAATTAAAGTCAATGAAATACTGGTTACAGACCCCATTGGAACCTTTATAAAGACATTCTTAGATTCATTGGAAAGAGAAAACAAAAAGAATATAAAAACTCTTTTTGAAAAGGTAAGTAAGGACTTGCCCTACCAAACATAAAAATTTAAAGTATAAAAATATGGGGAAAACATAAAACTAAAGAAGTGAAGAGTGTGGTATTTGTGTAGGAAAAGACCAACTGATCAATAATACAGAGTAGAGCCTGTAGAAACCCCACCTGTGGATGACTGGGAGTTTGTTATGTGCCAAAGATGGCATTTCATATCAGTAGGGAAAATATAAACCATTCTTGAATAAGCTTATGTCAGTGGATAAAGTAAAATTAATTCCTTTCTCACAGTTCAGTTCAGTTCAGTCGCTCAGTCGTGTCCGACTCTTTGCGACCCCATGAGTTGCAGCATGCCAGGCTTCCCTGTCCATCACCAACTCCTGGAGTTCACTCAGATTCACGTCCATCGAGTCAGTGATGCCATCCAGCTATCTCATCCTCGGTCGTCCCCTTCTCCTCCTGCCCCCAATCCCTCCCAGCATCAGAGTCTTTTCCAATGAGTCAGCTCTTCGCATGAGGTGGCCAAAGTACTGGAGTTTCAGCTTTAGCATCATTCCTTCCAAAGAAATCCCAGGGTTGATCTCCTTCAGAATGGACTGGTTGGATCTCCTTGCAGTCCAAGGGACTCTCAAGAGTCTTCTTACACAGAACAAGCTTATTTTTTTAATGCTATTGTTACACTATGCTAGACATAGTACAGATGTACTGGAATTTAATTAAACCTCTGTTAAAAAACATGTAGCTTAATTTTTAACTTTTTCTATACACAGGTCTATGGAGATATAGATTTATCATTGTGTATGGATGCAATCTCTGCTATAGGATAATTTCCTTGCAATGGAATTAATGGCCCCAAAGGAATGCATTTAAAAACCTTTCCCTGTGTTCTTGCCCACACTGGGTATTTTCAATTAATTCTTTATGTCTTCCTTAGAGGAAGGCCTTATTCACATCAATGTTATAACAAATTTCCTATATTTTATATTATAGTGTGTGTATATATATATATATATATATACACACACTATAATATAAAATATAGGAAATTTGTTATAACATTGATGTGAATAAGGCCTTCCTCTAAGGAAGACATAAAGAATTAATTGAAAATACCCAGTGTGGGCAAGAACACAGGGAAAGGTTTTTAAATGCATTCCTTTGGGGCCATTAATTCCATTGCAAGGAAATTATCCTATAGCAGAGATTGCATCCATACACAATGATAAATCTATATCTCCATAGACCTGTGTATAGAAAAAGTTAAAAATTAAGCTACATGTTTTTTAACAGAGGTTTAATTAAATTCCAGTACATCTGTACTATGTCTAGCATAGTGTAACAATAGCATTAAAAAAATAAGCTTGTTCTGTGTGTACTGACATGGCAAGATAAACTTGATACATTAAGTTTTAAAAAAAGCAATTACTTTTTGGAGTGTATACAGAGGGTCCCTGACTTACAATTTTTCAACTTTACAATGGTGCAATAGCAAGATACATTCAGTAGAAAACGTGCTTCAGATTTTGAATTATGATTTTTCCTGGGTTAGTATATGTAGTACCATGCTCTTGTGATGCTGGGCAGGACAGTGAGCCACATTTTTGGATTATGTTGTTTGTTTGGGGTTTTTTGTCATTATTATTGATTTGCATACGTTGTTTTTATGTTTCAGAAATTAAACCCTTGTTGTTTGCTGCATTTGCAGTTATTTTCTCCCAGTTCATAGGTTGCCTTTTCATTTTTTTGATTGTTTCCTTTGTTGTGCAAAAGTTTATGTTTGATTAGGTCCCTTTTGTTTATTTTTGCTTTTATTTCTATTGCCTTTGTAGACTGACCTAAGAAAATACTGCTAGAATTTATGTCAAAGAATGTTTTGCCTATGGTCTCTTTTAAGAGTTTTGTAGTGTCAGTTCTCACATCAAAGTCTTTAAGCCATTTTGAGTTTATTTTTGTGTTGAGTGTGAGGGAGTCTTCTAAGTTCATTGATTTACATACAGCTGTCCAGCTCTCCCAACACCACTTGCTAAAGAGACTGTCTTTTCTTTATTGTATATTCTTGCCTCCTTTGTCAAAGATTAATCAACTGTAGATGTGTGGGTTTGTTATAGACCCTTCATTATGCACAAGAATTCTCCCGTATATCTACCTTTTCAGCTTAAAATTCAGTCTATGATTAGATCTGAGACCAGAAAGTATTCTCACAGTTAAATTGTTTTAAATTAACCCTCTAACTTAGTCTCTGTGAAAAACTGCAAAATACTGAATGTCTATCAATAAGGATATGATTGGATCAGATATGAAGTATTCATGGTTTGGAATATCCTACAGCTCCTAAAGGAAAAAATATTTGAACTATACATACTGACCTGCAGGGATGTCCATAATTTATTAAGTAAAAAGAGCAGATTGCAAAGCAGTATGTGTACTGGAATATGTACTCATTTTTGTAACAACCCAAAAAAGTGTAAAGAAAGGGAGGCAAACTCATATAGAAATATGTATATTTGTGTATGCGTGAAGAAACAGATTGGTGTGAATGGATTTTTGTCATACTGTTGGCCTTGGTTACTTCTGAAGATTAGGACTGGAGAGGTGAAGTGATGAATTTTATACCTTTGTAACATTTGATGTACAAAAATAAATATGTATCATTTAAAATTTTTAATCCAATAATTCAATCCCAGTTGCGAGTACACTGAAGTCTTGACAGACCCCCACATTTTCACAATATACTGTATATCCACACTTCATAAACTTTCGAGTGCATGAGATTGCCTGGAGGTTTGTTAAAACATAAATTGCTAGGCCTCTTACCTCCAGAATTTAACTCAGCAGATCTGGGATCAGGCCTGAGAATGTGCATTTTTTAACAAGTTGCTAGGTGATGCTGATGCTACTGGTCCATGGTCTGACTTTGAGTAGCTGTAAATCTGATTTCCCTGAAGAGAGAAAAGTCAAGGAGACCTTCAAGGGTACCTGAGAAGGACTGAGACTAGACAGTTTTCAAGTGTGATGCTTGAGTACCATCACTGATGAGAAAATGTACTCATTCTCTTCAGCGGTACTTAACTGCCTCCTCAGAACCTGCTCACTGACTGCAGATGCTCTCCTGTATGTAGCTCATAGACATTAAGTGTGGGACTGCTGTTGGTGATTCATGTTCAGAGCTTTGCTGTGTCTTTCCACAGCCTTTAGTTCAGTTCAGCTCACTCAGTCATGTTCAGCTCTTTGTGATCCCATGGACTGCAGCATGCCAGGCCTCCCTGTCCATCGCCAACTCCAGGAGTTTACTCAAACTCATCTCCATTGAGTCGATGATGCCATCCAACCATCTCATCCTCTGTCATTCCCTTCTCCTTCTGCCTTCAATCTTTCCCAGCATCAGGGTCTTTTCCAATGAGTCAGCTTTTCACATCAAGTGGCCAAAGTATTGGAGTTTCAGCTTCAGCGTCAGTCCTTCCAATGAATATTCAGGACTGATTTCCTTTAGGATAGACTGGTTGGATCTCCTGCTGTCTAAGGGACTCTCAAGAGTCTTCTCCAACACCACAGTTCAAAAGCATCAATTCTCTGATGCTCAGCTTTCTTTATAGTCCAACTCTCATATGCATACATAACTACTGGAAAAATCATAGCTTTGACTAGATGGACCCTTGTTGGCAAAGTAATAACTTTGCTTGCTTTTTAAAAATGCTGTCTAGATTGGTCATAACTTTTCTTCCTAGGAGCAAGCATCTTTTAATTTCATGGCTGCAGTCACCGTCTGCAGTGATTTTGGAGCCACAAAAATAAAGTCTGTCACTGTTGCCACTGTTTCCCCGTCTATTTCCCAAGAAGTGATGGGACCAGATGCCATGATCTTTAGTTTTCTGAATGTTGAGCCTTAAGCCAACTTTCTCACTCTCCTCTTTCACTTTCATGAAGAGGCTCTTTTGTTCTTCGCTTTCTGCCATAATGTGATGTCATCTGCATATCTGAGGTTATTAATATTTCTCCCAGCAATCTTGATTCCATTTTGTGCTTCATCCAGTCTAAGATTTCTCATGACGTACTCTGCATATAAGTTAAATAAGTAGGGTGACAATGTACAGCCTTGATGTACTCCTTTCCCGATTTGGAACCAGTCTGTTGTTCCATTTCCAGTTCTAACTTCCTTCTTGACCTGCATACAGATTTCTCAGGAGGCAGGTCATGTGATCTGATATTCCCATTTCTTTAAGAATTTCTCACAGCTTGTTGTTATCCACACAGTCAAAGGTTTTGGCATAGTCAATAAAGCAGAAGTAGATTTTTTTTCTGGAACTCTCGCTTTTTTGAAGATCCAAAAGATGTTGCCAATTTGATCTCTGTTTCTGCTGCCTTTTCTAAATCCAACTTGAAAATCTGGAAGTTCACAGTTCACGTACTGTCAAAACCTGGCTTGGAGAATTTTGAGCATTACTTTGCTAGCATGTGAGAAAAGTGCAGTTGTGCAGCAGTTTGAGCATTCTTTGGCATGGCATTGCCTTTCTTTGGAATTGGAATGAAAACTGACCTTTTCCAGTCCTGTGGCCACTGCTGAGTTTTCCAAATCTGCTGGCATATTGAGTGCAGCACTTTCATAGCATCATCTTTTAGGATTTGAAATAGCTCAGCTGGAATTTTATCACCTCCACTAGCTTTCTTCATACTAATGGTTCCTAAGGCCCACTTGACTTCTCATTCCAGGATGTCTGGCTCTAAATGAGTGGTCAAACCACTGTGATTATCTGGGTCATGAAGATCTTTTTTGTGTAGCTCTTCTATGTATTCTTGCCACCTGTTCTTAATATTTTCTGCTTCTGTTAGGGCCATACCATTTCTGTCCTTTATTGTGCCCATCTCTGCATGAAATGTTCCCTTGCTATCTCTAATTTTCTTGAAGAGATCTCTAGTCTTTCCCATTCTGTTGTTTTCTTCTCTTTCTTTGTGCTGATCACTGAGGAAGGCTTTCTTATCTCTCCTTGCTATTCTTTGGAACTCTGAGTTCAAATGGGTATACGTTTCCTTTTCTCCTTTGCCTTTATTTCTCTTCTTTCACTGCTATTTGTAAGGCCTCCTTGGGCAACCATTTTGCCTTTTTGCATTTCTTTTTCTTGGGGTTAGTCTTGATCACTGTCTCCTGTACAATGTCACGAACCTCCATACATAGTTCATTAGGCACTCTGTCTATCAAATCTAATCCTTTGAATCTATTTGTCACTTCCTCTGTACAATTGCAAGAGATTTTATTTAGGTCATACCTCAAGGGTCTAGTGGTTTTCCCTACTTTCTTCAATTTAAGTCTGAATTTGGCAATAAAGAGTTCATGATCTGAGCCACAGTCAGCTCCCAGTCTTGTTTTTGCTGACTGTGTAGAACTTCTCCATCTTTGGCTGCAAAGAATATAATCAATCTGATTTCAGTATTGACCATCTGGTGAAGTCCATGTGTAGAGTTTTCTCTTGTGTTTTGGAAGAAGGTGTTTGCTATGACCAGTGCATTCTCTTAGCAAAACTCTATTAACCTTTGCCCTGCTTCATTCTGTACTCCAAGACCAAATTTGCCATTACTCCAGGTAATGGCAACCCACCACTCCAGTATTCTTGCCTGGAGAATCTCATGGACAGAGGAGCCTGGTAGGCAACAGTCCATGGGATCGCAAAGAGTCGGACATGACTGAGTGACTTCACTTCACTTCACTTCACTTCCAGGTATCTCTTACTTCCTACTTTTGCATTCCAGTCCCCTATATTGAAAAAGACATCTATTTTTGGTGTTAACTCTAACAGGTCTTGTAGGTCTTCGTAGAACCATTCGGCTTCAGCTTCTTCAGCATTACTGGTCAGGCACAGACTTGGATTAAATATGATATTGAATGATTTGCCTTGGAAGTGAACAGAGATCATTCTGTCATTTTTGAGATTGCATCCAAGTACTGCATTTTGGACTCATTTGTTGACTATGATGGCTACTCCATATTCTCATGAAAGCCAGTTGTTTGCCTGCTGGCTGCTTGAAATAATGTTTTGCCTTTGTGGTAGCTGGCAATGCTGTGGGCACTTAGAAGAAGTAGCAGCATGCCTGGCTCCCTCTGACCTGAGGGAGCCAACAAGCATTAACTCAAGGGTCTGTGAGAGCTAACACATGATGGGAGCAAACAGTGTCATGGAAAGTTTTCAGTTTTCATTCTCCTAGATGTCTTGTTTGGTGGGGCAGATGACAAAACTATTGAAGTAGAAGACCTAAAATTGGGGTGAGAGTTATTGGGGATTTCCAGAAGGAACCTGAGGGATCAGCCAGATCACTAGGCATTCATTGAATGCACCATGTTCTCTCATTCTCTCTAGGTGGCTGAACAGTGGGTCAGACCTCAGGGTTTGACATTCCATCAACTTGATTTGGAATGCTAGTTCAACCCTAGCCTAAGATGTGATCCTGAGCAAAGTACTTAACATATCTGAGCCCTGGTTTCCCCACCTGTTGAAAGAATAGAATAATAGGTGTCACAGAGGATTATCATTGGTATTAAGGGAGAAATGTTATATATAAAGACCCTAAGTTTTCTTTGTAGTTATCGTCATCATTATACTATTTCATGGGTTATAAGAAACACATTTAAAATTTTTTCATATCTTTGAAATCAGGAAGCATAGGCAACTGGTGTGAGGTAACTGTTATTGTCAGTGCATGAGAACTTGCAAAATGGGATTTAGCAGCTTGTATGAAAATCTCAGAAACTATAGTGGAGTTCTCATCTAAGAAACGCAGCATCACTAATACTTTCAGTGGCCTTGAATAATATCATTTGAAGATGATATTATTTTGAAAAGCATGGACAGTGATACCCAGAAGGTGAAAAGTGATTTAGGAGAGCTGAATTCTCAGTGGGGGAAGAAGTTTTAGAAACACCATTAACATATTATCGAAGATCCAGCAGGGACCAGATAGGGTACTCAAACTGGGAAATTAAGGAAAGTTTAGCAAAGGGGCACTTTACAAAGGTATGGATCAGGTTTAAGACAACCAGCAAAAGATAGTGGAGTGGCTCCAGACCACAAGAGTGGGTAGCAGTTACCACCCCTTGGCTTGAAGGGGCAAAGAGGGCTAGCAGTTATTAGACCCCTGAGAAGGTAGCTGTGTATAGAGAGGGGCTGGCAGGATAGAGAGGGTGGCCTTTGATAGAGAGAGGGACCAGAGAAGGGAGGGGACTTGAAGAATAAACACACACCTCCCTCTGGTTCTCCTCATCATCTGAACCGATGAGAACCCAAATGATGAGGAGCCCTTGTGTGAAGTCCCCATAGTTCATTCTCCTGGGGCATTCAGGACATAAAAATTGCAGAGGGTGAATTGGAGGTTCAAGCAGTGGATGCCCACATACTAACCTATATATTGCTTACATTTTTACCTATGATATGATTTTTTAAATCTTTGTGGATATATCTAAAATATCTCTTTCAGTAGGTATAAAATAAAGATTCTAAGTAATAGAAAGAGAACTTCTATTTAGCTTTGGAACCTCCAAAGCCTAAAAAGTCTTGCAAAATACTATTATTTCCTATCACAATCTCAAATCAAATCCAGGTAGATCATACATCTAAATGTAAAAGGCAAAACCATATAGCTTTCAGAAGCTAATGTTGGAAAATAATTTCTTCACTTTTAGATAATGCAAGACTTCTTTAATGAGCCATAAAAAGAGGTAACAGGAAATGAAAATATTAGTAAACTAGATGGCATTGAAATTAAGAACTTTGATTTCTCAAAAAATATTATTAAGAGGGTAGAAGGGAAACCACAGAGTGAGAGAAGTGATCCGCAGTACTTATGTGCAGAACATAAAGAATCCTGTAAAACAGTTAATCAAACAACCCAGTAGGAAAAAAGTGGGTAAACAACTCCCAAAAAGTGACCAAGAAGCATATTATTAATATATGGTGTTCAACCTCCTTGGTAATCCAGAAATACAAATTAAGCTCACAACAAAGATTAGAACAAAGTTACTGGATGGACCAGACCAAGCATGATCAAGAACATGGCACTTTGGGAAATCTATACACTATTGTTTTTGTTGTTGTTTAGTTGCTGTCATGCCCGACTCCATGACCCTATGAACTGTATGTAGCCCACTGGGCTCCTTTGTCCATTGGGTTTCCCAGGCAAGAACACTGGAATGTGCTGCCATTTGCTTCTTCACTGTACACTACTGGCAAAATGTAAATTGTGATAACCACTTTGAAAAACTGTTCAGCATCACATAGTATTGTTGAATGACAATATCCAGCAATTCAGCTACCAGATATAAACCTAACAGAGAAGTGTGCATATAGACTCAAAAGACAGGAGCAGAATTGTCCACACCAAAGCTTATCATGTCCCCAACCTGGAAATAAGCTTCATGCCCACCAATAGGAGAATAATATTTAGCAATTAAATGAATGACTACAGCCACACACAACTGTATGGATGAATAGGTTTATTTTAAAAAACCAGGCAGTATTATTCTGTGGTGCTACCAGTCAGGAGAGTGGTTATTCTTGGGGAGAAGAGAGAGGTGAGTGGGGTGGCGTGTGAGGGGGCACCTGAGGTACTGGTAATGTTCTCTGGTTTGATATGGGTGATGGTTACATGAGTATGCCCACTCTGAGTTAATTAACTGAACTGTATACTTCTACTTGCATATTTCTTTTTCTATCGATCATAAGTCAATAATAAACTTTAAAAATAAAAGACCTTATAAAAGTTAATAGGAATTAGATATAAGGAGACACTAGGTAAAGGCTGATTTGGGAAGGAGAAAGTCTGAGATTGATGTAAATGACTGAAATTCTATTTTAACCCCAGAAGCACTGACTGTAATGGATCACCATGTACTGTCTCCCAACCCAAATCTGGAAAATCATGTCCTAAAAAGAAATAGTTAGAGACTTTAAACTTCACTCTATCATCCCCGTCCCTTTCCCACCAGGCTGAAATTAAAGCTCTATTAAAAAGTGAATCCATTTAATATATCTTAAATTGACTGGCTTATCTGTCGAAGCCAGAACTACATTTCACAGCCCTTCACATAACAGCCAGTGCATATATAACACTTTGTTCTCTGCTGTTCCCAAAGTCTAAAGAGCCTATACATGAACAAAACAAATCCATGATACAAATTATGGGTATGGATAATATAAAGCCAATAGACCAAAATTATGTATTTTAACAATTTCCAAATAATGTTCTATATACCTAATAGCATAATTTGAGGAACTCAACAAAGTGACAAATTCCATTAACATTCTTATTAGTCCAAAGCAATCTCCCTTTCTTTAGGACACCTAACTTAGCAGAATTTAAGAGTCACTGCTGTATGAAGGGTAGAATCTAAAACTCTGGATGCCAACCAGAGCCATATCAAGAGTCAGCCCCAGTCACAACCTCATGTATGAAGAATTGTCTCTCTTATTTCTATCTAGATCAGACAGCTATTCCACCCAGCACATGTGAACAAACTCACCCAGTAAAATAAAGAAAGATGTCGTACACCACTCAGCTCCAACCACATAGACAGTGGGGAAGGAGTTGTCTGTGATCATTCAAAGTTCAGGTCATTCTCTGGGTCAACAGCCAGCCCCATCGAGTGCCCACTTCATCCAGCACCAGGCTTACTGATACTATGACAGAGAAGAATAAGACTCAGTTCCTGTCTCCCCTGGTGGCTCAGACGGTTAAGCGTCTGTCTATAATGCGGGAGACCTGGGTTTGATCCCTGGGTCGGGAAGTTCCCCTGGAGAAGGAAATGGCAATCCACTCCAGTACTATTGCCTGGAAAATCCCATGGACAGAGGAGCCTGATAGGCTACAGTCCATGGGGTGGCAAAGAGTCGGACACGACTGAGCGACTTCACTTTCACTTTCTTTCCTGCCTCAAGAGTTCATGCTCATTCATTTATTCTAGAGAATTTAGAAGCTGCATGAAAGCAAGCTGAATAAAGCTAAAATCTGTTTTGTTTTTCAATTACTATTGTAATTGAAATGTTTTTAGTTTTTAAAAATGTTCTTCCAGTTACAAACAATGCTACAGATTGAATGTTTGTGCCCTCTTACCCCTACCCCAAACTCATATGTTGAAATCTTAACGCCTCATATAGTGGTGTTAGGAGGTGAAGCCTTTGGAATGCAACTAGCTCATAAGGATGAAACTGTCATGAACGGGATTAGTGTCCTTATAAAAGAGGCTCCAGAAAGCTCCATTTCCCTTCTTCCATGTGAGAGCATAACAGGAAGACAGCCATCTATGAATAAGAAAGCCAATCTCACCAGACACTGAACCTGTCAGCACCTTGATCTTAGGCCTCCCATTTTCCAGGACTGTGAGAAATAAATTTCTATTGCTTATAAACCACCTGGTCTATGGTATTTTGTTATAACAGCCTGAGTGGACTAAGACAAACACATGATTTTTTTCTTTTTCAAATCAAAACATGCTCATACTCTATATACTATCTTGTAATCTGCTTTTTTCAATTACTATTTTGTAAACAAAATAGCTTCTACTACCCCATAAGCTACATGTGAATGGAATATTCACATATTATTCACTGGCTATCTTTTGCTCATTCCTGTATCCTTAGGATCTGAAAGAGTTCCATCCATCAAGCATCATTCTTTTCATCTCTATTTTTTCTTTACAAATTCTTCAAAAACAAAGTGGGAAAGACTATGTATTATTACTTCCAGAATGAGAGGGAAATTTTACAGTTTCTTCAAAAGCTTTCTATGGTCCTAAAGTTTCATACGTCAAGGCTGTATATTGTCACCCTGCTTATTTAACTTATATACAGAGTACATCATGAGAAATGCTGGACTGGAAGAAGCAGAAGCTGGAATCAAGATTGCTGGGAGAAATATCAATAACCTCAGATATGCAGATGACACCACCCTTATGGCAGAAAGTGAAGAGGAACTAAAAAGCTTCTTGAGGAAAGTAAAAGAGGAGAGTGAAAAAGTTGGCTTAAAGCTCAACATTCAGAAAACTAAGATCATGGCATCTGGTCCCATCATTTCATGGGAAATAGATGGGCAAACAGTGGAAACAGTGTCAGACTTTTATTTTTGGGGGCTCCAAAAATCACTGTAGATGGTGACTGCAGCCATGAAATTAAAGGACACTTGCCTCCTTGGAAGAAAAGTTATGACCAACCTGGATAACATATTGAAAAGCAGAGACATTACTTTGCCAACAAAGGTCCATCTTGTCAAGGCTATGATTTTTCCAGTGGTCATGTATGGATGTGAGAGTTGGACTGTGAAGAAAGCTGAGTGCCGAAGAATTGATGCTTTTGAACTATGGTGTTGGAGAAGACTCTTGAGAGTCCCTTGGACTGCAAGGAGATCCAACCAGTCCATTCTGAAGGAGATCAACCCTGGGATTTCTTTGGAAGGAATGATGCTAAAGCTGAAACTCCAGTACTTTGGCCACCTCATGCGAAGAGTTGACTCATTGGAAAAGACTCTGATGCTAGGAGGGATTGGGGGAAGGAGGAAAAGGGGACAACCGAGGATGAGATGGCTGGATGGCATCAGCGACTCAATGGACGTGAATCTGAGTGAACTCCAGGAGTTGGTGATGGACAGGGAGGCCTGGCGTGCTGCATTCATGGGGTCACAAAGAGTCAGACATGACTGAGCAACTGAACTGAACTGAACTGAAAGTCTCATAGAATGGTCCTTAAATTTATTCTAAAAAGATACCTTTTCCTAAATACTTTTAATTTTTAAAAAAGATGAAGATTTCTTTGTCAACCTTCACTTGCTCCAAGATGCCTGGAGCTGTGGTTGAGAGCTTGGGCACTGACGGGACAGGGGCTGAGTTCAACTTCCAGTTCTACCCTCTCAAGCCTATGATTCCTCTTCTAAGTCTTAAGGAAAAGAAAAAAAAAGCAACCTGAAAAATAGGGCCTCCTCCTTCTTAGATCTATAGTGAGATGAAGTCAGCTAATGCCTGAATAGACATAACAGTGCCTGAGAGGGATAGGTACTCAATATCTTCTCGATATTTTTTTCTTAGCTGTTCCTGCTGCTACTGCAGAGCCTAAAATCCTCTGAGGCAGTTTTTCACTGAAGCTGGTTTTATACTGAAGTGCTTTGCTCTGAAAGCATTTCCTTTTCAGTTACTTCTGTATTTCAAAATTATTATCATTGGAATATGTAGAAGCAATAGTACATACACCAGGCTCTTGGGGCCGTGTCAGCTCCTTGGGAATGGGTTCCCTGGACAGCTGGGAGGGTGTGAGAGGGCCCTTAGCTGACCCCAGAGCTTTTTCCTCAGCCTGCTGGGGGAGCCCTTTTCTCATCATCACCCATTTAGTGACTCCAGTGAAATGTTGAAAAGTTGTTTTTAAAAAAAGTATCAAGTGTGTGGAAGAATAAAGCTATATGCTCCTTATTTCACCCGTGTTAGTAAAATATCCTACATTCCTTTGTCCTTTTCTGTCAATAAAATTAAGCCCTGCTGGCCTGCTGCTTTTGCTTATAATGCTGACTAAAGAAATCTCAGGCCTTAAAAATATGTCTTCATAATGGACAAGAGGAGTCGGGTAGAGATGCAGGAGGTTGCCTGTCTCCTTTTCTAGAGAGGGAGAGAGACTTTTTTCCCATAAAACTAGTTCCAATTATCTAATTTGGTAAAATGTTATAAATTGAGAGCTTTCACAAGAATATCAATCTTGCTTTTGTGTGATACAAGCTTAATTTTCTTCCTTTATCAAAAATCTACCCTTGAAAAGTATTATGAACAGAGGAGTCTTGTAATAGTCCTAAGACTTAAAAATTGGTGCCCTGACCTATGAAAATATGGTGATTGTGATCCTCTGCAGCTTTCCTCTGCCCTGATAATACATTCTTTTCCTTTGTGGGCCTTGTCCTGGGCCTGAGGAAGCTGAGTCCCCTGGATCACATGCCCCAGCCTCCCTTTGGCCAATGGGAGAGCCTGGACTTGGGACTTTGGTAAGGCAGGTGAAGTCCAGCATGGAGTTTAAAGAGGCCCTCAGTCTCAAGTGTGAGCCAGAGCATGAGGTCTCCCTGCCTGCCTCACACATGGGATTAAGAAAGGGCATTCACGCCCCACTCCCTCCATGTTTGGGTGATTTCTGGCTCTGCCAAGGGAAGAACACCAGGAGAAGCTCCTCCGGGCTCCAGTCCAACCTGGGCTCACCTGCCCCTCCAGCCCTAGAGATAGAAATGATTTCCCAGTGTTACTGGTCTCTGAGTTGCCCAACTTCTCTCCATGGTTCTCTTAACAACACTCACAGCTTTATAAGTAGTTCTTTCATTAAAGGAAGTTTTGAATCATCTGAGTCGGAAGTTATTTCCCATAAGGACTGTCAGTACAGTTCAGTCGCTCAGTCCTGTCTGACTCTTTGCAACCCCATGGAATGCAGCAAACCAGGCTTCCCTGTTCATCACCAACTCCCAAAGCTTGCTCAAACTCATGTCCATAGACTCAATGATGCCATCCAACCATCTCATTCTCTGTTGTCCCCTTCTCCTTCTACATTCAATCTTTCCCAGATTCAGGGTCTTTTCCAATGAGTCAGCTCTTTGCATCAGGTGGCCAAAGTATTGGAGCTTCAGCTTCAGCATCAGTCCTTCCAATGAATATTCAGAACTGATCTCCTTTAGGATGGACTGATTTGATCTCCTTGCAGTCCAAGGGACTCTCAAGTGTCTTCTCCAACACCACAGTTCAAAAGCATCAATTCTTTGGTGCTCAGCTTTCTTTATGGTCCAACTCTCACATCCATACATGACTGCCAGAAAAACCATAGCTTTGACTAGGTGGACCTTTGTCAGCAAAGCTAAGCTAATAATCTTTGGCAACAACAAAAGTAATTCTGATTGTTTATCTTAGGTTATTTGTTGCTCGCCAATAATGTTGTGATTAATAGCTCAGTATTCTTGACTAATACAAATGATTGAAGTATGACTGTCAGATCAGAGAAGGAACAGAAGAGAACTTCAAATTCCATGCATTTTCATGATTTCTTAATTTTAAACATCCAGAGTTTTTGTCCCACTTAGATGAGAGGAAAAAGTTTTAGTGAAAATTGCAAAGTGTGGATGGAGAAAATGTTTAGGAAGCAAGTATGTTTGTGCCTGTACAAAAACTGCAAAAAATGGCAATTTTTTTTGCACTATTCCTGACTCTCCAGGGTCTGTTCTACAACAAAGGAACAGAAGCCATTGTCATGCCAGGAAGTTTGGAGAAAATGTTTAGGAAGCAAGTATGTTTGTGCCTGTACAAAAACTGCAAAAAATGGCAATTTTTTTTGCACTATTCCTGACTCTCCAGGGTCTGTTCTACAACAAAGGAACAGAAGCCATTGTCATGCCAGGAAGTTGAGGTGCAGGTCTTCAGCTAATGCTGAACAATGCGTATTTGGGAAGATGCATTACTTGCTGCAGAGAAACTCCTTGTTGGGAGGAGAGGGCACATGGCAATTCCTCCACTGACACAACTCTCTTCCCTGAAAGTAGCTTTGCCCTCTGGGGAGCTGGTGAACAAGTTGTGACTCTCAACCAGCAAAGCACTGCAAAATTCAGTGTGTCCCCATTTTGAAAGGTATAGATTTAGTTGTGTGAGTGAAAGGGGCAGAGGGTGAGGGGAGGAAACTGTTGCTCTGGGACCAACACCTCTGCCCTGCAGGCTTGTCCCCCTGCCCCTGGAGGCTATGGTTTCACCATGCCAGCCAGTATTTGCCAACCAAAGAATGCCATGAAGCTCAGATTCTTCATTCATCTATCCTACTGGGGAGTATGGCATGGACCTGTTAGAACACTGTACTCGACAAAGAGGCTTTCAGAAGCCATCATTTCTAAGAGTCGCAGTTCCATTTAGATGGCAAAATAATTGCAAGTTTCCAGTGAGAGTTTCCATAGCTGCAGAGGCACTGAAGTCTTGATTTACACTTGTATAGTCCTGGAATAGTTGTCCATATGAAAATGTTAATTAGCGTTATAACTGCTCTTTAATTTGCATATTGTGTTAATTAGCTTTCTCTTTGGGAGTGACCAGTTTTGGAATATGGGTATGAGAGACCTATGCAACCTCAGAGATGAAAATGGATTAAAAATATTTTTTCCTCAACCACCATTCTTTTTTTTAAAATTCATTTGTTATTGAAGGATAATTGCTTTACAGAATTTTATTGTTTTCTGTCTAACTTCAACATGAATTAGCTATAGATATGCATATATCCCCTCCCTTTTGAACCTCCCTCCCATCTCCCTCCCCATCCACCCTCTAGGTTGATACAGAACCCCTGTTTTTCCTGAACCATACAGCAAATTTCCATCGGCTATCTATTTTGTATACGGTAATGTAAGTTTCCATGTTACTCTTTCCATACCCTCTCCTCCCCTCTTCGCATGTCCATAAGTCTATTCTCTATATCTGTTTCTCCATTGCTGTCCTGTAAATAAATTCTTCAGTATCACTCTTCTAGATTCCGTATGTGTGTTAGAATACAATATTTATCTGTCTCTTTCTGACTCACTTCAATCTGTATAATAGATTCTAGGTTCATCCACCTCATCAGAACTGACTCAAATGCATTCCTTTTTATGGATGAGTAAGATTCCAGAGATATTACTTTGCCAACAAAGGTCCATCTAGTCAAGGCTAGATGATTTTTCCAGTGGTCATGTATGGATGTGAGAGTTGGACTGTGAAGAAGGCTGAGCACCAAAGAATTGATGCTTTTGAACTGTGGTGTTGGAGAAAACTCTTGAGAGTCCCTTGGACTGCAAGGAGATCCAACCAGTCCATTCTGAAGGAGATCAGCCCTGGGATTTCTTTGGAAGGAATGATGCTAAAACTGAAACTCCAGTACTTTGGCCACCTCATTCAAAGAGTTGACTCATTGNGGTGTTGGAGAAGACTCTTGAGAGTCCCTTGGACTGCAAGGAGATCCAACCAGTCCATTCTGAAGGAGATCAGCCCTGGGATTTCTTTGGAAGGAATGATGCTAAAGCTGAAACTCCAGTACTTTGGCCACCTCATTCAAAGAGTTGACTCATTGGAAAAGACTCTGATGCTGGGAGGGGTTGGGGGCAGGAAGAGAAGGGGACGATAGAGTATGATATGGCTGGATGGCATCATTGAATCGATGGATGTGAGTCTGAGTGTACTCCGGGTGTTGGTGATGGACAGGGAGGCCTGGCGTGCTGCAATTCATGGGGTCCTAAAGAATAGGACACAACTGAGTGACTAAACTGAACTGAACTGAACTCCTGTCCATTTGTTGACTGGGTTTTTTGTTTTGATGCTAAGTGTCATGTGTTGTTTGTAAGTTTTGGAGACTAATCCTTATTCACGCGCATCATTTGCAAATATTTTCTCCCAATCTGTGGGTTCTTTTCATGTTGTTTATTGCTTCCTTTGCTATGCAAATCTTTTAAGTATGTCTCATTTGCTTATTTTTGTTATTTCTGTTATTTTGGGAGACGGATCAAAGCATATATACATATATATATAGAGAGAGAGAGAGTTGCGATTTATGTCAGAGAATGTTCTGCTTATGTTTTCCTCTGGGAGTTTTACAATGTCCAGTCTCACATTTAGTTCTGTAATCCTTTTTTGAGCTTATTTTGGTATATGGTGTTTAAAACTTATCTAATTGCATTTTTTACATATATCTGGCCACCTCATGCGAAGAGTTGACTCATTGGAAAAGACTTTGATGCTGAGAGGGATCGGGGGCAGGAGGAGAAGGGGACGACAGAGGATGAGATGGCTGGATGGCATCACTGACTCAATGGACATGAATCTGAGTGAACTCCGGGAGTTGGTGATGGACAGGGAGGCCTGGCGTGCTGCAATTCATGGGATCACAAAGAGCCGGACACGACTGAGTGACTGAACTGAACTGAACTGTCCAGTTTTCCCACCACCATTTTTGAAGAGACTGACTTTCCAAATATGTAGTCTTGCCTCCTTTTTCATAGATTTATTGACCATAGGTTCATGGGTTTATTCCTGTATTTTTTAATCCTGTTCCATTAATTTATATTTCTATCTTTGTGCCAGTAATATCCTGTTTTGATAACTGTAGCTTTGTAGTATAGTCTGAATGCAGGGACTCTATTCCTCCAGTTCAGATTGCTTTAACTATTTGGAGTCTTTTGTTTCTCACTACAGACTTTAAGATATTTTTTGTTCTAGTTCTGTGGTTTTGTGAAAAATGCCATTGGTAATTTGATAGTGATTGCATTGACTCTGTAGATCGCCTTGGGCATATTCATGGATTGGAAGAATCAGTATTGTCAAAATGACTGTACTACCCAAGACAGCAACTTTCTTTTTAAGCCTCTTGGCCTGGGGATAACATGTGCATCTTTTGCTTATATTCCATTGGCATGAGGTAGCTTTCTAGCTCCATCCAGATGTAGGTGGAGTGTGGATGGGGAATGCCAGGGAAATACTGGTGTCATGATGCATCCCCAAACCAGAGTGAGCATGACCAGCCATCTAATTACTGAGTAAATCAATATTGTTTCTGAGTAAATCAGCACTTCTATTTGGCAGACAAGTAGGGAGAGATGACACCCACAAAGAGAGTATTTATATGAACATGAAGCCAACACTAAATAATTTTAAATGATAAAAGCCATGGATGCCACAAATAAAACAGTAAGAATTGTATTTGAAAAGGCTTTAAGTCAGATCCATATCGATCCATCATTTAACAGTATTGTGAACTCAGGCTCATGGGTGACTTAACTCCTCTTAATCTAACAGTCTCCAGATATAAATAAGGATGGACTAATACTGATCCTGTGTGTCCAGTGCCAGTGTTTTATGCCAGACTGCCTGGCATAAAAGAAAAACCAAAAAACCTATTGTATATTTTAATATTGAGCCAAAAAGTCAACCACTAGCAGAAACAGAATAGAATAAACCAACTGGGATAAATATACTGTAAGAATTTCAGGAAGAGTAAATAGTTCAGAACGTAACATTCCATCCTTGGCTGACAAAGCAAGTATTTTCATCACTAATACTGAGTTGGCTTCATATATTTAGAACCATCTTTAGTAAGAAAAATGCCTATGGGTGTTAAGGATGTTTATAAGGTCTATTTATTTCAGGACTAATGCTTTCCTTGACACTCAAACTGAGATCAGTTTTTATTCTTCCTGACATTGATCTGACTCTACACCGGGCTCTTTAAAAAAAATCAATGCAGTTCTTCACTGGGCTCTTCTTTGGGGAACTGGAACCAAGTCCAACAGCTTCAAAGTTTATTTTTGGTAAAAATGAGTGTCATAGAGGATGCCCCAGACATCTGCTGCATCACAGATGAGTTATTTATTCTTGATTTTTCTGAACAGACAGACTTGTTTGCAGTAATATGTCTCGTATAATTCCTTGGGTTCTATGATTCACTAAACTCAGACACTGCAGGAGGAGAGTGACAATCATATTTTCATAACCACAATAATTCCTTAATATTTAGAAATATTAATTCATGTCTTCAAGTTTCATGATAAAATTTTTGCTTGTTTTTTCCTCAGATTTTTTTAAATTTTTTTCTTTTAATGGTGGTAAAATATAAATGATGCAAAATTTACTGTCTTGAGGGGGAAGAAAAAATATTTGCCATTTTAAGCATTTTGTGTACAGTTCAGTGGTATTAAGTACATGCACATTGTTAAGCAACTATCACCACTATCCCTATTCAGAATGTCTTCATGTCACAAAATTTTAATACTGCACCTATGTAACCCCCAATTCCCCCCTCCCAGTTCAGTTCAGTTCAGTTCAGTCGCTCAGTCGTGTCCGACTCTTTGCGACCCCATGAATCGCAGCACGCCAGGCCTCCCTGTTCATCACCAACTCCCGGAGTTCACTCAGACTCACATCCATCGAGTCCGTGATGCCATCCAGCCATCTCATCCTCGGTCGTCCCCTTCTCCTCCTGCCCCCAATCCCTCCCAGCATCAGAGTCTTTTCCAATGAGTCAACTCTTCGCATGAGGTGGCCAAAGTACTGGAGTTTCAGCCTCAGCATCATTCCTTCCAAAGAAATCCCAAGGTTGATCTTCAGAATGGACTGGTTGGATCTCCTTGCAGTCCAAGGGACTCTCAAGAGTCTTCTCCAACACCACAGTTCAAAAGCATCAATTCTTCAGTGCTCAGCCTTCTTCACAGTCCAACTCTCACAATCCCCCTCCCAGACCCTGGAAATCCCCCATTTTGCTTTCTGTCTCTGTGAATTTGTCTGCTCTAGTTCCTCATCTAGGTGAGATCATACTGTATCTGTTCCCTTGTGACTAGCATATTTCATTGAGTATGACATCTTCAAGATTAATCCATGTCAGAGTAGGTGTCAGAATTTCCTTTTAAAGGTCGAATAATGTTCCATTTCTCTCACACTTTTAAAGGCATCAGTCCTTTGCCTCATAACATGAAACGCCACTGATGAAAAGTTTAATAACAAATCAATTATCATGTGTTTGTAAGAAACAGTTTTTGTTTTGTTTTGTTTTTTTGCTCCGGAAGCTTTTATATTCTATTTGAATTTTGTTGTTAAAGATATTTTTTATCAAGTTCTATCTCCTAATATTACATCACTCCTATGCTTCTATTTCTATTTATTTATCAACTTTTTTGT
Source organism: Cephalophus harveyi (assembly GCA_006410635.1). NCBI lineage: Eukaryota > Metazoa > Chordata > Mammalia > Artiodactyla > Bovidae > Cephalophus > Cephalophus harveyi. The sequence continues at coordinate 95,997 of SJYT01026717.1, read as the reverse complement.
AGATGTTTCATGTTAGAAAACCTACCAAGGTTTAGTTTAACAATATTACTCTTAGAGATATTCTGGAGGATACATCTGCTTAATTATGGCTATCTCATTACTAACTTAACTTCAATTGGCAACTATGTTTTCCATGAGCTGAAAATAGCAATACAAAAAAAATAATTTTTTCACTTAGTCTGAGTACATTGTTGTTGTTGTTCAGTCACCAAGTCATGTCCAACTCTTCACAACCCCATGGACTGCAGCATGCCAGGCTTCCCCGTCCCTCACCATCTCCTGGAGTTTGCCCTAGTTCATGTTCATTGAATCGGTGATGCCATCTAACCATCTCATCCTGTGTCACCACTTTCTCCTCTTGCCCCCAATCTTTCCCAGCATCAGGGTCTTTTCCAATGAGTCAGCTCTTCGCATCAAGTGGCCAAAATATTAGAACTTCAGCTTCAACATCAGTCTTTTCAATGAGTATTCAGGGTTGACTTCCTTTAAGATTGACTGGTTTGATTTCCTTGCTTTCCTTGGACTTTGTTTAATGGCTAAAGTATTATTTACTGTTTTCCTTTCTTTTTGCATTTTCTCATTCCTTTAATTAAACTCATTCTTTAACTAAAGTTTTCTAAAGACATGGAAAAGGAAATGGCAGCCCATTCCAGTATTCTTGCCTGGAGAATCCCATGGACAGAGGAACCTAGTGGGCTACAGTCCATAGGGTTGCAAAGAGTCGGACACGACTGAAGCAACTTAGCACACACAGCACATATATTCTTTTGTGAGCTGACTTTTTCACTGTAGCTTCTTTTTTTTTTTTTTTTTTACTAAAACATCATTTATTTTTCTTTTTTTTTTTTTTAATTTTATTTTTACTTTATTTTACTTTACAATACCGTATTGGTTTTGTCATACATTGACATGAATCCACCATGGGTGTATATTAGCTCCCAATCCTGAATCCCCCTCCCACCTCCCACCCCACATCATCTCTCTGGATCATCCCCGTGCATCAGCCCCAAGCATCCTGTATCCTGTATCAAACATAGGCTTGTGCTTCATTCTTACATGATAGTATACATGTTTCAATGCCATTCTCCCAAATCATCCCACCCTCTCCCTCTCCCACAGAGTCCAAAAGTCCTTTCTATACATTTGTGTCTCTTTTGCTGTCTCACATACAGGGTCATCACTGCCATCTTTCTAAATTCCATATATATGTGTCAGTATACTGTATTGGTGTTTTTCTTAAGGCCTTTGACAAAATTCAACATCCATTTATGATAAAAACTCTCCAGAAAGTAGGAATAGAAGGAACATACCTCAACATAATAAAAGCTATATATGACAAACCCACAGCAAACATTATCCTCAATGGTGAAAAACTGAAAGCATTTCCCCTAAAGTCAGGAACAAGACAAGGGTGCCCACTTTCACCGCTACTATTCAACATAGTTCTGGAAGTTTTGGCCACAGCAATCAGGGCAGAAAAAGAAATAAAAGGAATCCAAATTGGAAAAGAAGAAGTAAAACTCTCACTGTTTGCAGATGACATGATCCTCTACATAGAAAATCCTAAAGACTCCACCAGAAAATTATTAGAGCTAATCAATGAATATAGTAAAGTTGCAGGATATAAAATCAACACACAGAAATCCCTGGCATTCCTATACACTAATAATGAGAAAGTAGAAAAAGAAATTAAGGAAACAATTCCATTCACCATTGCAACAAAAAGAATAAAGTACTTAGGTATATATCTACCTAAAGAAACTAAAGACCTATATATGGAAAACTATAAAACACTGATGAAAGAAATCAAAGAGGACACTAATAGATGGAGAAATATACCATGCTCATGGAGTGGAAGAATCAATATAGTGAAAATGAATATACTACCCAAAGCAATCTACAGATTCAATGCAATCCCTATTAAGCTACCAGCGGTATTTTTCACAGAACTAGAACAAATAATTTCAAGATTTGTATGGAAACACTGTAGTTTCTTGAATATCTTTTCATTTTACTAGCTATTCTACCACAAATTATTTTAATGGCTAGATGGTATTAATTGTATGGATGTACCATAGTTTCTTCATTGTGTCTTTTGTATATGAACTTTAAGTCAGACACAAATATCATATGGTATCATTTACTTGTGGAATCTTAAAAATGTGGTACAAATGAACTTATTTACAAAATAGAAACTGACTCACAGACAGAGAAAACATTCTTAAGGTTATCAAAGGAGAAAATTGGTGGAGGGATAAGGAATAAAATAGCTCATTATACAGATATATAATGAACTGTATATCTTTTGTAAAAGCATTCTCCCAGTCTGTGGCTTGTTTTCACATTCTTTTGCAGGAATTAATTTCAAGTGTTTACTTTTAAATGCCCTGAGAGTTGTCAGGATTAATCTGCCCACTCCAGAGTGCCTGTGATCCTCATTCAACCATGTTCTACTTTTGCGATGCTTGGTCCACCAAGACCTGCGTTCCCTGGACCTGTTTTTGCAGGCACTTATTTATGATCATTGTAAGTCCTATCTTGGCAGTCAATGATTGCCAATATTTCACTTTTCAGTCATAATTAGATCACCATTGTCTTCAGATCCTACCTGGTAAGATAACAAAGACAAATTTTGCTCATTGTAAGTCTTTTGTATGCAGATGTTCATGGTTTCAAATGTGGTATCAGTCAAATTCCAGTTTAAGAAGCAGAAGCCCCTTGAAAATTGTTAAGAAGAAAATAATTTAATACAGAGAATAAGTTTCATTCCTTTCCTGAGCTAGAGGTGTAAGAAGCAGGAGGCTGCCACTGCGATTGAATTCAAGGGTGTACAATTTTAACAACAATCTAGGTATTAAAGGAACAGTCATGATCAATACAGTTCTAGAATCAGATGTGCTCCCAGGAGCAGCAGCAGAAAAAGGGCTTCGCCATATCGATGCCTTCTGAATCCCTTATGAAAGCACCTAATTGGTAGAAACTACTTCTCAACTAAAACCCTGGCTCTAAGTACATGGGAAATGTAGTTCTTAGTTTTCTGGATTCTGAGTACGGAAACACTTATAAAGGAAGTGGGATGGATGCTGACCATATCAATTGTAATCACATTATAGGATTAGTTACAATTTATATCCTTTGTTTTGAACCTATAATTTTATTTCTGAGCTAGAGCACTGCCTGACACACTATAATGGCTACATAAATGTTGGCTATTTTCCTTTAATTTTTATTCTATATTGGGGTATAGTTAATTTACAACACTGTGTTAGTTTCAAATGTACAACAGCAAAGTGATCCAACTATACATATGCACATATCCTTCTTTTTCAGATTCTTTTCCCATATAGGTTATTAGAGAATACTGAGTACAGTTTCATGTGCCATACCGTAGCTCCTTGTTTGTTATCTACATGGGCTTCCCGGGGAGCTCAGCTGGTAAAGAATCTGCCTGCAATGCAGGAGACCTGAGTTCGATTCCTGGGTCAAGAAGATCCCCTGGAGAAGGGATAAGCTTCCCACTCCAGTATTTTTGGGTGTCCCTGATGGCTCAGATGGTAAAGAATCCACCTGCAATGTGGGAGACCTGGGATCACTCCCTGGGTTGGGAAGATCCCCCGGAGGAGGGCATGGCAACCCACTCCAGTATCCTTGTCTGGAGAATCCTCACAGACAAAGGAGCCTGACATCCTTCAGTCCATGGGGTTGCAAAGAGTCAGACACGATTGAGTGACTAAGCACACAGCACACAGTGTGTATACATTAGTCTCAAATTCCTAATTTATCCCTCTCCTTCACCTTTCCCCATTATTATTATTATTATTGTCAATTTTTATAATTTTCTAGACCAAGATATATATGAATGATCACTGTTAACACATCCGGATTCCTTTAGAACATCTTTAGGTTCTATAAGTCCTTAAAGCATCTTGAGGTTATAGAAGGTGCTGTCAGCAGGGGGATAGGCAGAGGCCGCCTGTCCCCATTTTCTGGTGACCGTGGAGATTCACGACGGGCCCCAGACAAGGTGCACAGGGACGGCTTGCGGTGAGGAGGCAGGAGTGTTCATTCCTCACCTGCTCTGGCTCCAGGGAAGCCCTTGGATCGTCTGTGTTTTGCAACAAAAGGGAAGCTAAGTGTCTTAAAAGAGGGTTGTGAAAGAGAAGAAACTGAATAAAATTCATCACAGGATATTGAATATAGTTCCCTGTGCTACACAGTAGGCCCTTGTTGTTTCTCTCTCCAATATATAATAGCTTACACCTGCTGATCCTGAACTCCCCACCATTCCCTTGCCTTCTCCCCCTCCTCCCTTGACAAAGGCAAGTCACTTCCCTGTGTCAGTCCGTTTCTGTTTTGCAGGTAAGTTCACTTGCATCATATTTTAGATGCCACACATAAGTGATAACATGTGGCATTTGGCTTTCTCTGTCTGACTTGCTTTGCTCAGTATGATAATCTCGAGTTCCATCCATGCTGCTGCTAACCTTAGTTTAAAAGTTAATAGTAACTATTTTCCCAGTCTTTATTACACCAGAATTAGTTGCTATCACATGAAAACTAATTGCTTTATGGTGCAGATGTTAAGATTTCAGAAGAGCAGCTCCTCTTTACTGCTCAGTTCCATTTGAAAATATGATAAAGATAGTTTCTACAAACACTCCAAGTCTGCTCTAATATTTCCTTCTTTATAATTTCATTTCAGTTATACTAATGAAGACATTTTAAGAGTTAAATAAAGGGGATGCTAAATAAGTGGCTAACATAGATTAGTCAGAAATGAGAATAAGAACGTTCCCCTTAAACTACACAAAGAACCTGGTTTCTGATAAAGTTGGCAGTTCCTTTTGTTCATGTTATCTCTCATATTCTGCCTGCTGAAAGTTAATTTGGCATAAAAATGATAGAAATATGAGTCTTACCTTTTGGAATTCATCATTAGAGAATGTTCCCCCTAGTAAATTTCCCTCCATCAAACACTGTATCCAAATTTTCAACCAAAACACCTTGATTGCTTGATAAACTCACTGAGAGTAAGACTCCAGCCCAGGATCCATCAGCTTTTGCTCTAACTTGCTTCCTCCAGAGACTGCACTTTGGTTGCTAATCCTACAGAGGAAAGGGGAAATAGAAATCCTTGGAGACAACCACACATCTTAAGTAAGAATGGGTGAGGATGGCTAATCAGAATGTCAGGAGATGCAGAACTTCTAGTTCAGATCACCTTCAAAGTCCTTTACAAGTTGCTCCATGAAATTAAGACTCTTGGGCTAAACCTTTTGGACTGAGCACATTATTTAACCCAATTTGTGTCTGTGAAGTTGAGACAAGGGAATATTCTAGAAATGTGTTACGAATACTCCTAATAAAAATGTTTGTTTGTGAACTGACCCTCAATACATCTTTCTTGGAAGCAGTCATTACTGTCACTTTCAGGGATTTTCTTTTTTCAGGGAACTGAAGCAGGTTGTGTAGGTTAGAAGTTTAAAGCCAATGAACCTTTTAATTTTCTTCCCCAAATCATCATAGATTGAAATAAACCAAGAAGTGACCTCCAGAAATTACATTGTATCTGACCATAGGACTTGGACTTGGGCATAAAATGGTAAAAATTCATGCAGAGACTGACACTGTTGGAAGTTAAGATTGGAAACACTTTTTCCTTTATTTACAGAGGAAAAAAATATTTGTAAAGAAATATTGCTTTATTAAAAGTTATGGGGCCTGGCAGTCCAAAGGTTAAAGACCCCTTATTCTCACTGGCAAAGGCCCTGGTTCAGTCTCTGGTTAGGGAACTAAGATCCCACAAGCTGAGCAGCACAGTAAATAAATAATGTACAACCACAGCTGATTCATGTCAATGTATAGCAAAAACCACTAAAATATTGTAAAGTAATTATCTTCCAATTAAAATAAATAGGTATAAAAAATATATTTAAAATATATTAAAAAATAAAAATAAAAAAATATAAGAAACGAATTGCCAGTCTAGGTTCAATGCAGGATACAGGATGCTTGGGGCTGGTGCACTGGGATGACCCAGAGAGATGGTATGGGGAGGGAGGTTGGAGGGGGGTTCAGGATTGGGAACATGTGCACACCCGTGGCAGATTCATGTTGATGTATGGCAAAATCAATACAGTATTGTAAAGTAAAATAAAGTAAAATACTATAATAAATAAAATACTATACAGTATTGTAAAGTAAAATAAAGTAAAAAATAAAAAAATAAAAGTTGGCAGTCAAAAATAAATAAATAAATGGACTTGCCTGGGAGAATTGGAAAAATAAATTAATTAATTTTTAAAAAAATAAAAAATGAATGTTAAGGTCTTTCAACAAAAAGGCACAGACAATTCTAGACAATTTTGCTCATTGTCTCAATTTTTATCTCAATTCAGGTATACGTAGTGCTGTTCAGTCAATGACATTTTCCCTGAAAGCAGGATCTCAGGTTGCCATACAGAGGAGGACCTGTCAAAGTGGGGCATTCCCAGCAGAGCACATGCACAGATGCTGTCCCATAGCCAGGATGATTTTGATAAAGCAAGTGGTAGGAGACAACTCAAGTGACATTGGTTCAAGGGATTCCTACACAAGTTTGAATAAAATCTTTTCTGAAAAAAGATTTATCAAGTATGAAATTAGCATAGGAACCTAACCAACAAAAATTCATTCATTGTACCATAGCAAGCACCATGGGAATGTGGAAAATGTCAAAACAGTTTCCAGTGGTGGTATGAATGTGATTTGCCATGCAGTAGACCTCACTTTACGGAGAAGGCAATAGCAAGCCACTCCAGTACTCTTGCCTAGAAAATCCCATGGATGGAGGAGCCTGGTAGGCTGCAGTCCATGGGGTCGCTAGAAGTCGGATGCGACTGAGCGACTTCACTTTCACTTTTCGCTTTCACACAATGGAGAAGGAAATGGCAACCCACTCCAGTGTTCTTGCCTGGAGAATCCCAGGGACAGGGGAGCCTGTTGGGCTCCTGTCTATGGGGTCGCACAGAGTCGGACACGACTGAAGCGACTTAGCAGCAGCAGCAGCAGCAGACCTCACTTTAAGTCTTGCATTGATCACTACATTGTTATTCTTCTTAACCTGTATTTAAGATAGTTAAGGAAAAAAGAGGAATTTATTGAAATGTTCACTGCTTCTATAGCTACCTTTTCTTTACCTTCTAGATTTTATTTAAACAGACTGGCTTGTGCACATGCTGCAAGGGAATGATGTTTTTTATTGTCCCTGATCCTATTTAAAAGTCCTGGGAAAGGGTTTATCATTGCTTGATTTCAAGTCAAGCACTGACCTCACAGATGAAAGTCTGTATTTGAGAATAGAAGGTGGAACAGTAGGACAAGGTATTTATAAGAATATAGCATATTTGCAACTTAAATCAAAATTGCAATGCATTTTTTATAGAAATATATCAAACAACCCTAAAGTTCATAAGGGACCATGAAAGACCCCAAGTAGCCAAAGCAACCATGAGAAAGAACAAAGCTGGAGGTTTCATGCTTCTTATTTTCAAACTATATTATGAAACTGTAGTTATCAAAACATTATGGTATTGGCATAAAAGAAAAACAGACACCCATGAAATACAATAGGTGCTCCAGAAATAAAACTACACATATATATTCAATTAATTAAGACAAAGGGGACAATAATATACAATAGGGAAAGGACAGTATTTTCAATAAATGGCATTGGGAGAACTGGACAGCCTCATGTAGAAGAATGAACCTGGACCATTATTTTCACTATATGCAAAAATTAACTCAAAATGGATTAAAGACTTGAATGTAAAGATCAAAACCATAAAACTCCAAGAAGGAAAAAGAGGCAGTAAGTTCATAGACATTGGTCATTGCAATGATGCTTTTGGATTTTACACTAAAAACAAAGGAAACAAAAGCAAAAATAAATAAGTGGTCCTATATCAAAATTAAAAAGTTCTGCACAGCAAAAGAAACCAACAAAATGAAAAGGCAATGTCCTGAATGGGAAAATGTATTTGCAAGCCAACTGATAAGGGATCAGTATCCAAAATATATGAAAAACCCCTACAATTGAGTGGCAAAAACAAATCTGATTTTAAAATGGGTAGAGGATATGAATACATATTTTTTCCAAAGAAGACATACACATGGCTAATAGGTACATGAAAAGATGTTTAACATCACTAATTATCAGGGAAATACAAATAAAGATCACAATGAGATATCACTTTACACTTGTTAGAATGATTATTATCACAAAGAAGGCATAACAACTGCTGCTGAGAATGTGGAGAAAGGGAAACCCTCACGCATTGTTGGTGGGAATGTAAATTGACGCAGCCACTATCGAAACCAGCAAGGAGGTTTATCAAAAAATTAAAAATAGACTATCACATGATTTGGCAATTCCATTTTTGAATTTCTATTCAGAGAAAACAAAAAGACTAACTTCAAAGATATCAGCAATCACATTCATTGCCACATTCTTTACAATAGCTAAGACATTGGCAGCAACCTAAGTGTCCATGGTGAATGAATGGATAAAGAATATGTGATATTTATATATACAATAAAATATTATTCAGCTATTAAAAAGAAGGAAACTGCATCATTTTCTATAATATAAATGGACCTTGAGAGCATGATGTTAAGTGAAACAAATCAGGCAGAGAAAGGCAGATACTTACAAGTGAATGTAAAATAAAAACAGAAAAGACCCACAGGAACTCATAGAGCAGGTTAGTGCTGGGGGCAGGGGTTGGGGAAAATGAGTGAATGGAGTCAAAAGGTATAAACATTCGATTGTAAAATAAGGAAGTCCTGGGGATGTTATGACAGCTTGATCACTATAGTTAATCATTGTTTTTGTTCAGTCGCCCAGTCATGTCCAATTCTTTGTGACTCCATGGACTGCAGCATGCCAGGCCTCTCTTCCCTCACCATCTCCCGAAGTTTGCCCAAGTTCATGTCCATTGCATTGGTGATGCCATCCAGCCATCTCTTCCTCTGATACCTTCTTCACCTTCTGCCCTCAATCTTTCCAAGCTTCAGGGACTTTTCCAATGAGTCATCTGTCCACATCAGATGACCAAGAAATGGGAACTTCAGCTTCAACATCAGTCCTTCCAATGAGTATCCAGGGTTGATTTCCCTTAAGATTGATTCATTTGATTTCCTTGCTGTCCAAGGGACTTTCAGGAGTCTTCTCCAGCACCACAGTTTGAAGGCATCAATTCCATATTGTATATTTGATAGTTGCTGTAAACCAACAAGGATCTACTGTATTGCACAGGGAACTCCACTCAATACTCTGTAACAACCTAAACTGGAAAAAAAATCTGAATAATAGATACATGTATATGTATAACTGAGCCACCTTGCTGTACACCTATAATCAATATACCAGTATTAATCAACTATGCTCCAATATAAAGTAAAAATCTTTAAAAAGGAGAGCAAATCTTAAAAGTTCCATCACAACAAAAAATGTAACTTTGTGTGGTTAGAAAAGCTCTATGTGATTTTCAGTTGGCCCCTCTCAGTTACAGGGACTTCAGCATTTGCAGATGGCTCCCATGGCGCCTGCCTAAACCATTTCAGTTCCCTTTGTTGCAAGTGAGAAAATTCTAAACTCAAACTGATTTGGGCATAAAATGGAATGCATTTCCTGACACACTGAAAATTTCAGTAATTGCAGGGCTTCAGCTGCTCAAAGGGTGTAACTTGCTATCATCACTTGTTGGTTTCTCTCTCTCCACCTCCTCGGCTTTACTTTTTCTTTTTTTGGGGGGGTTTGGGGGAGGGTTCTGTTTTCCTTTAACAAAGTGTAACTCCTAGTGCCAGAATGGCTGCGTAAGTTCACTGGAAATAGTGAGCTTCTTTTCTGATAGCCCCTCTGGAAATCTAATTGTTAATTCGGATTAAATCAACTTAAGTCACATTTCAACATATGAAATACACAGTGTGGCTAAGATAATGTGCTGGTTTAGACTGACACCAGCTTGAATCAGGTGGTCAATCATGGAACACGGGTGTGGATCCCCACACAGAAAACACCTAAAGACCTTTATATATACATTTTTTATTGAAATGCCATTGGTTTACAATATTGTGTTACTTCAAGTGTACAGCAAAGTGATACATATATGTGAATGTGTATATATATATATATACTTTTCCATTATAGGTTGTTAAAAGATATTGAATATAGTTCCCCATGCTATATATTAATAGTAGGTCCTCTTTTTTATTTATAGTAGTGTGTATATGTCAATCCTAAACTCCTACTTCATCCCTCTCCTTACCTTCCCTCTTTGGTAACTGCAAGTTCGTTGTCTATGTCTGTGAGCTTATTTCTGTTTTGTAAATAAGTCCATGTGTAGGCTTCACAAGTGGCTCAGTGGTAAAGAATCCACCTGCCAATGCAGGAGACAGAGGAGATGCGGGTTCCATCTCTGGCTCAGGAAGATCCCCTGGAAACAAAATGCAACTCACTCCAGTATTCTTACCTGGAAAATTCCATGGACAGAGGAGCCTGGTGGGCTACAGTCCATGGGGTCACAAAAGATCAGACAAGTTTGAGCGACTGAACATGCACACACAAATAAGTTCACATGCACTATTTTTTAGGTTCCACAAATAAGTAGTATCATATTTGTCTTTCTTCACTGAAAGGTTTTGAGGAATTGATCTTCATCTAAAATCTGAGGTTACTGAAAGGATATGGTAGTAGCAGAGGGTATGAAAGCAAATAACAAATGTTTATAAATAATTCCTTATGGTGAAGAAATAAAAGACATTAGGCAAACCAGTTGCTCTAACAGAACACAGTCTCAGAAGTAAAAGCAGTGCCACTTTGGGGTTAAATGACAAAGGTCTCCTAACAGGTAGAAAAGAGCATGTTTCAAAAGACTCTTCAGCTTCAGCATACCAAAGAATCAAGACTACAGCCTTATTCTGACAAGGTGAAGATATGTGGGTTGAGCAGAGTCAGGAAATGAAGTGTCCTGGAAGCATCTGAAGTAGAAAGGAGCCCCTAAATAGCTTCACAGAGAATAATAAAGAAGTACATGAGAGGACTCTTCAAAACCTTATGAGGCATCTCTGTTACTCCCGGAAATTAGTGGCTTCAATCAGATGGTGATAAGAGAGAGTGAAAAATGATTATTACCTTAAAGTTTCTCACACTGCATCCATAGGCTGGTGAAACTACAGGAAACTTCAGTTAAAAGTACCAAAAACCACGATAGTAAATGTATTAGGAATAGAAGAGAAAATTACAAAAGTAAAGGGAAAAAACAAAAAACAAGCAACAACAACAAAAAGAGCAAGGAAGATTAAATTCAATCCAGAGAGTTGCATATTGCAGGGTACAGTCATGATGAGAAAAACAAAAACAAACTTAATATGAATCCTGCTCTTGAGGAATCAATAATCTAGAAATCAATATGCCATTTACTTAAATAACTAAAATAAGATGTGAAAAGCAATGAGAGTAATGCACATCTGTTTAGAGTTTAATGGAACAATAAAAATGTGTGGGGCATTTAGTTATTCCCTGACACACAAGTGAAAGTATAAATATGGGGCTTACTGTTTAAAAAGTAGTGAAAATCATAAGCAAGTTGCATTAAAAATGCTTCCATTTTTACATGGAAGAAATAATATTTCTAGTAAAATAAAACTGCAGAAGTAGAAGTACAATGGAGAAAATTTCAGAACATTTGTATTGTTGCAGGAAGGGGGACCCCTTCAAGAACCCAAGAGTGGGATCTTGCCTGACCCTCAGGGAGTTTGGGGGTGGAGAAGTACCCACTTGGATTGCTGATCCTGTTCACAGAGCCAGCTGTTTTATCTCACTGTGTACACCGTTCGCTGAACCCATGGTAGGCAAGGAACGAGCTAAGAGGCTGGAAGAAAGTGAGACGAGATGTAGGAACTCCAGACGCTTTCTCTCCTGGCTGGCACAGCAGCTGTAGCAGCAGACACAACACAACACAACTGCACGTAACACATCAAGCCATTTGCGGGTGAAGCTTATATACATATATACGTACAGAACAAAAGTAGCCCGTGGCCAAGTGAGTACCTCGTGACACACGTGTACAGTACAGTAAGTGATCTCAGCTGTTACACAACCATGCACAGTCATTGTTTACAGAATGTGGAGTGAGAGGGCGTGAGAGCGTGGGGTGAGAGAGCCTGAGAGGAGCCATCTTGTTAATTTCCTGGAAACATTGATATGTTTTAAATGGATAGCCAATGAAGCCGTACTGTAGGGCACATGGAACTCTGCTCGGTGTTATGCAGCAGCCCGGATGGGAGGGGAGTTTGGGGAAGAATGGATGCGTGTGTATATATGCTTGAATCCCTTTGCTGTCCACTATCACTACATTGCTAATAGGCTATACTTCAATATAAGATAAAAAGTTTTAAAAACATTGAATTGTCTGGAGACATATTTGCTGACAAAGCATGAGACCTTATCAGGATGGGACTCCCCTAGGTGGAGAGTAGGAGGGTGAAGGAACCCAGGAGAACTGCTCTGCCAGGGAGCTAGCAGTCTTAGGTTTTATGCTAAAGGTTTTAGTTTCCAGATTGCTGGTGAACAATCACCGTGACTCAGGGTCCTTCCCTGGTGATGTGTACATGGCTCAGCCGAGGTGAATTCCAGCAAGAAGGACTCTGGGAGGTTGGTAGGACATATGAAGTCTCCTTTCTCTTTTTGACCTTTCCTGAATTTTTCTGTTTGGTGGTGGCTTGTTAGTTCTTCATTCCTTACAAGGACCTACTGTTTAAGATAATTCTTTCAGTCAGTGGTTCCCCTAACAGTATCATCCAGTTTATCAGTTTAACCAGGGTGGAGGAATGAATGAGTGCATCTGGTTAGTAACTTGTTAAAAAGTGAAAAGTAGGAAATTAATTTATTGGTAGCAAACAATGGCACCCCACTCCAGTACTCTTGCCTGGAAAATCCCATGGGCGAAGGAGCCTGGTAGACTGCAGTCCATGGGGTCGCTAAGAGTCGGACATGACTGAGCGACTTCACTTTCATTCCCTTCTGAAAAGGAGAAGGGAATGGCAACCCACTCCAGTGTTCTTGCCTGGAGAATCCCAGGGACGGGGGAGCCTGGTGGGGTGCCATCTCTGGGGTCGCACAGAGTCGGACACGAGTGAAGCGACTTAGCAGCAGTGGCAGCAACAGCAAACTTCCAGAATATAGAAGAGTATTCTGTGATGGGTAGTACCTGCTCTGGGTAGTGAAAGTTAGAATTGGTGAAAAGTATACCAAGAATGTACCACCCCAAAAAAGAGTGCAACATATTAGATGGTGGGTGAACCTGAAAATGGGGTCTAGGGAACCAATGAAGGACTTTAAATCAGTGATCAGAAACTTGGTCTATTTTTTTTTTCATAAGTAACAGAGAGCCAGCAAAGATTTTCATGAAAGAAGATGCTATTATAAATCTATTTAGAAGCATAACTCTGGCAGCATATGGAAGAGAGAGGTACACATTTATTTAGGAAATTACTGCTATGATCCTGCTGGGAGTAGTGATAAGGCTTTAAATAGGATTATGTCAGTAGGGACAGAAAGAGAATGGATGAGAAAAATGATCCCCAAATACGATGAATAAATCATACTGCAAGTGGGGAGGAAGTGAGATGATTTTAAAAAAAAGAGGTTCTGTGACTTCTCATTTGAGTTTTGCAGGAGAGGTAATAGAAATCACAGGAAGAGAGGAAAACTGACATTATTTTGGCAGTAGAACATCTGGTTAGATTTGTTCAGAAGATATTTGGAAACTCAGGTCTGCAGCTCTAGAAAAAGGTGAGCTTTAGAGATTAAAAACCTGTGAATTTTCCAGTGATCAGTATTAGTTATAGCAGGGAATTTGTCCTATTTGCTTTTAGTCAAATGAAGCATCCAAAATTATTCCACTGGAAGTAGAAATAAAGAAGATTTAGAAATACCTTTTCAACAAATATTCTATGTAATGGCCCCTCTCAAATGGATAAGTAGGCTACAAAAAAAAAAAAAAATGAACTTATTTTATGGAATTTGCCAAACAGTTGAAAATTACAGCAACTTACACATGAAGGAGAGACAAAAACCAGCCCTTTGACTGGAAAGGGAGTGAAAAAAAGTGAAAATAATGCATCATGTGTAAGTGGTTATTGTTAAGAAGCTTTGTAAAGAAGAACTTTCAGCTCTAAGTCCTTAAGGCAAAGGTGAATTTTAATTATAAATTTAGCATCTAGTAAATGAACAGTGTATTTCAGATGATAGTAGCTAGAATGAGCAATCAATCCAAAAGACACTGAGTGACTTTGTAAATGTGCTTGTAGTGGATGCCCCTGGAAGCCTAGTGATTTGCCTTAAGAGTCTCTATTCGAAATTATAGCATCAATTCACTTAAAATGTTAAAAATGTGTATCACCTGCTATTTCTTAATGGGATTACATAACTGGTAAAGAACTTCTTCCAGTGTTGGAAAGCACAAAACTGGACAAAGTATATGAGACACTTGTCTTCATGCATTGAATAAGGGCTTTCTGAGTGGATGGAAATAAAAGATCTAAGTCCCCAGTTCACCCAATCTTTCTACCTGGGGGCAATTTCCCAAATGCACAAAGGGGGACAACCTCCAGCAGTGAGTGGTGGTCTTCACAGAGTCCAGGGCAGGGGCAGCAGGTAGACTTGGGGAGATATAATCCAAAGAGGAACAGTCTTCATAGAGGGTGTGCATGTGGATCCCCTGTGAACTGTTGGCTGAAGGCTGGGCTGCATGTATTCAGGGAAAGACTCTACATCCAACGTCCAACATAGAGTGACTGCAGTAGATCTGAGATCTGAACGAGACACCAGACAATATGCAGGACCAAGAGGCACTCGAGTTCTAAGCCAAGCAGAGTCCAGAGATCTCACTGAGCATGTTGGAATCTAGTAGAAAAACCTGGAAAAATCATGCTGCTGCTAAGTCGCTTCAGTCATGTCCGACTCTGTGCGACCCCATAGACGGCGGCCCAACAGGCTCCCCCGTCCCTAGGATTCTCCAGGCAAGAACACTGGAGTGGGTTGCCATTTCCTTCTCCAATGCATGAAAATGAAAAGTGAAAGTGAAGTCGCTCAGTCGTGTCCGACTCTTAGCGACCCCATGGACTGCAGCCCACCAGGCTCCCCCGTCCATGGGATTCTCTAGGCAAGAGTACCGGAGTGGGATGCCATTGCCTTATGAGTAATAGACTTGAAATAAAACTTATGATCTAGCAACCCTAGAACTAAGAAAAATTGAAAGAGACTTACCCTAATAAGGAATAAGACCAGAACTGAGAGAATCAAAACCATTTTCTAATAATTTAATTGCCGTAAGACTAAAATTTAAAGCTATTTAAGGAAAGTTAACATAAACTTCACTCTCTTCATGAATCAATATGCAAAGAGAAAAAGGAGATCAATGAAGAAAATAAGTGTCAATGAAGAGAGATTCTGAGATGACTCAGATTTAGAATTAGCAATCAGATGTTTTGAAAGAGCTATTATAAATGTGTTCCAGGGCCTTGAAAAAAAAGATATGCATAATAAATGAAGAGATGAACAATCCACAGAGAAAAGAAACCTATAAAAAGACTAAAGACAATTTTAATAAAGGAGGATCAGAGTTGTAAATTTCACACTCCATGATTTCAAGACATAATATAAATCTGTAAATAGTGATCAAGTACTATAAATAGTAATCAAGACAATGTGATGTTGGCAAAATAATGATATGTAGTTCATGAAAGGGAAAAAAGTATGATCTACTGATTTTCAACAAAGTACTGACACAAATTCAGAGGAGAAATGCATCTCTCTAACAGATTGTGCTGGAACAAGTAGATTTTCCCTCACACTACCCATAAATTTAATTTAGAATGAAGCATAAATGGAAGACAAAGTGGAAATTTAGTTATTCTAGAAGAAATCATAGGAACCCATCTTTGCAATATTCTTAGAGGGAATATAAGAAAAAAATACAAATTTGACTTTATCAAAATTAAAAAATCTCTGCTCACTAAAAAGTAGTATAAAGAAAGTAAAAAGGCAAGGCACACAATGAGAAAATATTCTAAATATATGTATTTGACAAAATATTGGCATCCTGAGTATATAAGTGATATAACTAAGTAACAAGAAAACCAATAACTTAATTAAAAAGAAGCAAAGAATTTAAGAAGATATTTAACATTGTTTTGTACAGTGTTTTTACAATGGTCCCTAAGCTTACAAAAAGGTGCTCAATATTCTTGTCATCATGAATATACAAAATACAACCACAATGAAATATTTCCCACTCTCTATAGTGGCCAAAAATTTAAAAATTGTACTAAAACTCCCAAATATTAGCAACGATGTGAAAAAACTGGAATTTTCTTACATTGCTAGTGGGAATACAAACTGGTACACCTCTTTGGAAAACTCTTTAGAAGTTTCTGATAAAGATAAATATACACCTATCCTGCCAGCCAGCAATTTCAATCATATATATTTATCAAAGGGAAGTGAAAGCATGTGTTCACAAATAATAGAAGAATACTTATAGTTGCTTTGTTTAAAATAATTCCACATGAAAAAGTCTGCTGAACTAATGTTTATCAATACAGAATGAAATAACTATTTGTGGTGTATTAGTGTAATAAACATTACTTAGCAATAAAACATAATGAAGTAATATAAATATTAACATGGGTATAGTTTAAAAACCTATTGAGTGAATAAGAATAAAAATACTGATAATACCATTTAGATGGCATCCAAAAGCAGGCAGGATTAGTCTAGGAACACAGAAATCAGGACAGAGGTTGTTACTTATGTGTAGTGAGGATTGACCGGCAGGGAACAGGGAGAAACTTGCTTGGTGATGGAATTGTTCTCTGTCCTGACTTGAGGGTTGGCTACATACGAGTGTGAATCTGTCAGGATGCATGATTTGTGTGTTTAAGTTTTGCATACATCACTGTACATAAGGTTTACATACATACAAACACACACAGGAAAGAATGCTTACAGAGCCTCAATTATGTGCACTAGAATGAGCATTGTGGGGGACCCAGAGAACAATGAGACATCATTAAAGAGATTATGTATTTACTAAAGCAAGGTTTGAGGGTCTCAGTGCTGTCGCTGTTCACTTGCTAAGTTGTGTCCAACTCTTTGTGAACCCATGGACTGTAGACCCCCAGGCTCCTCCATCCATGGGATTTTCCAGGCAAGGATACTGGAGTGGGTTGCCATTTCCTTCTCCAGGGGATCTTCCTGACCCAGGGATCGAACTTGGGTCTCCCGCATTGCAGGCAGGTTCTACCATCTGAGTCAACAGGGAATTGACTGTAGCATACCTGGCTCCTCTGTCCTCCACTATCTCCCAGACTTTACTCAAATTCACTTCCTCTGAGCTGGTGATACTATCTAACCATCTCATCCTCTGATGCCCCTGTCTCCTTTTGCCTTCAGTCTTTCCCAACATCAAGATCTTTTCCAATGAATTGGCTCTTCTCATCAGGTGGCCAAAGTATTGGAGCTTCAGTCCTTTAGCTGAAGCTGAAGCTTTAGGACTTTAGCCCCAGTCCTTCTAGTGAATATTCAGGGTTTATTTTATTTATAATTGACTGGTTTGATCTCATTACAGTCCAAGGGACTCTCAAGAGCCTTCTCTAGCACCACAATTGGAAAACATCAATTCTTCAGTGCTCAGCCTTTTTATAGACCAGCTCTCACATCCATACATGACAACTGGAAAAACCATACCTTTGACTACATGGACTTTTGTCAACAAAGTGCTGTCTCTGCTTTTTAATACAATGTTTAGGTTTGTCATAGCTTTCCTTCCAAGGAGCAAGTGTCTTCTAATTTCATGGCTACAGAAATTGTCTGCAATGATTTTGGAGCCAAAAGAATACAATCTGTCATTGTTTCCACTTTTTCCCTTCTATTTGTCATGAAGTGATGGGACCAGATGCCATGATCTTAATTTCTTTTAATGTCGAGTTTCAAGCCAACTTTTTCACTCTCCTTTTTTTACCATCATCAATAGGCTCTTTAGTTCCTCTTCACTTTCTGCCATTAGAGTGGTATCATCTGCATATCTGAAGTTGTTGATATTTCCCTTAATAATCTTGACTCCAGCTTGTGATTCATCCAGCCTGGAATTTCACATGATACACTCTGCATGTAATTTAAATAAGCAGGCTGGCAATATACAGTCTTGTACTCCTTTCTCAATTTTGAACCAGTTAGTTATTCCATGTGTGGTTCTAACTATTGCTTCTTGACCTGCATACATGTTTCTCAGGAGATGGGCAAGGTGGTCTGCTGTTCATATCTGTAACAATTTTCTACAGCTTGTTGTGATGCATACAGTCAAAGGCACTAATGTAGTCAATGAAGCACAAGTAGATGTTTTTCTGGAACACCCTTACTTTCTCCATGATCCAGCGAATGTTGGCAATTTGACCTCTAGTTCCTCTGATTCTTTGAAACCCAGCTTGTACATCTGGAAGTGCTCAGCTCACGTACTCCTGGTGCCTAGCTTCAAGCCTTCCTTCAAGCCTCGCTTAAAGGTCGTCTCATTTGTAAAGACACTATTAGAAGCCTTAGTGAAACCAGGAAGTACCCTGTGTGGCTCCTGTGAACACAAGCCTTTCAATGTCCCTCATTTCTTTGATTACACAAAATAGGCTTCATTCAGCCTCCAAAATCAATCCTTCATGAGTTCCAAGGGGCAGATCCAAACGTGTGTGGATTGGGGAAGGTGAGGATGCAGAGACTAGGGAGAAACAAGCTGTCGAGAGGAACAATAGTGCAGCCTTGGGGCAAGGTCCTGGTTCCCCATCAGGCGAGACACACAACTGTATCTTTGAGGTATTTTGCAGATACTGAAACCTCAACCAGGTGGGAGAAGTTAACTGGATGCTGTCCCAAGCACAGCTGTAGACCCCAGAAGGGTTGGAAGCACAAGATTGGTGGTGCTGACTGCTACTTACCTCACCGCCAATCAATCAGAAGATTGTCCACGAGCTGATCACACTCTCTTTGAATCATTATTATAAAACTCCTCACTACCACCTCCAGGTTGAGACATTCATTTTTGAGGGCAGTAGCCCACCGTGGCCCACTCTGCCTAACAAAGCTATAAAACTATTCTTTCTACTTCATCCGAAACTCTCTCTGTGATTTAGTTTTGTGTCAGGGTACAGAAGCCAGATTTGTCTTCATTAGTAAATCATTCCTTTGTCCTTACCAAAGGTATAAATATATTACAGCAGTAACATTTTTATAAGCTAAAACAGCTACTCATTAAATAGATAACATAATCACTTGAGCACATTTTGTAAGAATATAAAGATTTCAGAACTGATAAGTTTTACTCATTTCCTTTATCTTTTAAACATGTTCTTGTTTCTTTTTGTGGTTATGTGTATTGTTTTTTAAATTTCATTCTCCGTATTTTCTGTGCCTGACAGTTTCCTGTCTCCAGAATCTCTTTTCAGCGTCCTAAAGGAAGCTTCCTTTGCTTCCTTACTTGTCACTCTCGGGGAAGAACTGATCCATTCCATCTTAATCAGAGAGTACAGATGAACTTGGCTTTTTAACATTCTCAATTAGACTGCTGAATACTAAGCATCTCTGCTATATTCCTTCTGACATCTTCTTTTCTTTCCATCTCCTCTTGGCAGAGCAGAAAAAGACAAGAATTATGCAGCAGCACGAAGCCTCTGGACTAAGTGAAAACTCTGTGATTGTCTTTCTCCAACCAACAAGATCTCTGGGGGACAGCTTCTAAATTGCCTTAAGCTCTCCTCTCAGTAGGTATGCTGAATGATTACTAATTAATTTGAACTGAATCAGCCCTTAACAACTTTCATTCACAGAATTAAATCTCTGCACTCTATAGACTTGAAAGGACTATACCTTCCAAGAGTGTAACATTTTACAACTTAGATAAGGTTGGTTAGCAGACTGTCGATGGCAGCAAGTTCGGCCGAGCTGTTGTGGAACATATTACAGAGATAAGAATGGGAAACACTAGCTGATGAGAACTTCAGGCAAAAATTAAGCCATTTAATTTTAGTAGATAGGTGCTTATATGTAGCAACCTGATGACGAGAACATTTGACAATAGTATGTACATTTGTTTGTCTGTTTTCTGAAAATCTGAAGTTATTTTTATGTAAGTGTGGGGGATCTTCAAGTGTGGGGGAATGAAATCATATTCTAAAGGAAGAAAAGCTAGATTATTTAAGAAGCTGATAAAAATTATGTTGAGTGGATGAAAGTTACAAGAGAGCAAAATGATAGTTGATCAAGAATTTTTGGATTAATAACAGCTCTGTCATGCTTATCAAAAAGAGAAATTATAGAAAGCACCATCATTTATCTTCACCCTTATTTAAAGTAATCTCTATTAAAAAGGAATCTCAGGAATAACTACTAGAACTGAAATACTCCCACAGTAAGTGTTGTGTACTTATTTTATTACTTGCAAATGTATTTTTCTTCCACTTTACATATATTGCCATTTGATGCACTTGACCCCCCCAGTGGTAGCCCACCCCATAGGGGCTGTTTTCTTCTCCATGTCTCTGTAAACAAAAAATATTGCCTGTCATTTCAGTAAAGAAAGGATGTTGAGGCACCTTAGAGTGCACCCTGAAGGCATTCAGTATGGAAAGAAAGTTGCCAGTCTCTGAGCCATCAGCTTCTGCAGCCAACCCCAACAGTGCACCCTGGGGTGGTTCAGGATGGAGGAAGACGGGACGCTGACCCTAGATAGCACATGTGCTTCATCAGGTCCAACTCTTTGCGACACTACAGACCGCTGCCTGCCAGTCTCCTGTGTCCATGGGACTCCCCAGGCAAGAATTCTGGAGTGGATTGCTATGCTCTCCTCCAGGAGATCTTCCCAAGCCAGGGTTTGACTCTGTGTCTCTTATGTTTCGTGCATTGACAGGCAGATTCCTTACCACTAGCACCATCTGGGCTGGAGAAGGCAACGGCATCCCACTCCAGTACTCTTGCCTGGAGAATCCCATGGATGGAGGAGCCTGGTGGGCTGCAGTCCATGGGGTCGCTAAGAGTCGGACACGACTGAGCGACTTCACTTTGACTTTTCACTTTCATGCATTGGAGGAGGAAATGGCACCCCACTCCAGTACTCTTGCCTGGAAAATCCCATGGATGGAGGAGCCTGGTGGGCTGCAGTCCATGGGGTCGCTAAGAGTCGGACACGACTGAGCGACTTCACTTTGACTTTTCACTTTCATGCATTGGAGGAGGAAATGGCACCCCACTCCAGTACTCTTGCCTGGAAAATCCCATGGATGGAGGAGCCTGGTGGGCTGCAGTCCATGGGGTCGCTAAGAGTCGGACACGACTGAGCGACTTCACTTTGACTTTTCACTTTCATGCATTGGAGGAGGAAATGGCAACCCACTCCAGTATTCTTGCCTGGAGAATCCCAGGGACGGGGGGGCCCAGTGGGCTGCCGCCTATGGGGTTGCACAGAGTTGGACACGACTGAAGTGACTTAGCAGCAGCAGCAGCAGCACCATCTGGGAAGTCCTGGTTTTCATTAATGATCAGTAATCTTTTGATGTTCCAACTATCTTAAAAAAAAAAAAAAAACTCTCTTCACCATCTCCCAGAGCCTGCTCAAACTCATGTCCATTGAGTGAGTGATGCCATCCAACCATCTCATCCTCTGTCTTCCCCTTTTCCTCCCGCCTTCAGTCTTGCCCAGCATCAGGGTCTCTTGCAATGAATCAGTCCTTCATCAGGTAACCAAATTATTGGAGCTTCAGCTTCAGCATCAGTCCCTCCAATGAATATTCAGGATTGATTTCCTTTAGCATTGACTTGTTTGATCTCCTTGCAGTCCAAGGGACTCTCAAGAGGCTTCTCCAACACCACAGTTCAAAAGCATCAGTTCTTCAGCACTCAGCTTTCTTTATAGTCCAGCTCCCACATCCATACATGACTACTGGAAAAACCATAGCAAGAGTCTTTTAATTCCATGGATGCAATCACCACCGCAGGTATTTTGGAGCCCAAGAAAATAAAGTCTGTCACTGTTTCCACTGTTCCCCCATCTATTTGCCATGAAGTAATGGCACCCCACCCCAGTACTCTTGCCTGGAAAATCCCATGGACTGAGGAGCCTGGTAGGCTGCAGTCCATGGGGTCACTCAGAGTTGGCACAACTGAGCTACTTCACTTTCACTTTTCACTTTCATGCATTGGAGAAGAAAATGGCAACCCACTCCAGTGTTCTTGCCTGGAGAATCCCAGGGATGGGGGAGCCTGGTCGGCTGCCGTCTCTGGGTCACACAGAGTTGGACACAACTGAAGCGACTTAGCAGCAGCAGCAGCAATGGGACCAGATGCCACAATCTTAGTTTTTTGAATGTAGAGTTTTAAGCCAACTTTTTCACTCTCCTCTTTCATTTATACCAAGTGGCTCTTTAGTTCCTCTTCGCTCTCTGCTATAAGGGTAATGTCATCTGCCTATCTGAGGTTACTGATATTTCTTCTGGCATTTTGATTCCAGCTTGTGCTTCAAGCAGCCCAGCATTTTGCATGATGTACTCAGCATAGAAGTTAAATAAGCAAAGTGACAGTATACAGCCTTGATGTACTCCTTTCCCAATTTTGAACTAATCTGTTGTTCCATGTCCAGTTCTAACTGTTGCTTCTTCACTTGCATACAGGTTTTGCAGGAGGCAGGTCAGGTGGCCTGGTATTCCCATCTCTTGAAGAATTTTCCACAGTTTTTTGTGGTCCACACAATCAAAGTGTTTAGCGTAGTCCATGAGGCAAAAGCAAATGTTTTTGTGGAATTTTCTTGCCTTTTCTATGATCTAATTTGATTTCTGGTTCCTTTGCCTTTTCTAAATCCAGCTTGAACATCTGGAAGTTCTCAGTTCACATACTGCTGAAGCCTAGCTTCAAGGATTCTGAGCATTATTTAGCTAGCATGTAAAATGAGTGCAATTGTGCAGTAGGTTGAACATTCTTTGGCATTGCCTTTCTTTGGGATAGGAATGAAAACTGACCTTTCCCAGTCCTGTGGCCACTGCTAAGTTTTCCAAATTTACTAGCATATTGAGTGCAGCTTTTAATGGCACTTTATCTTTTAGGATTTGAAATAACTCAGCTGTAATTCCAACACCTCCACTAGCTTTGTTTGTAGTGATGCTTCCTAAGGCCCATTTGACTTCACACTCCAAGATGTCTGGCTCTAGGTGAATAATCACAGCATTGTAGTTATCTGGGTCATTAAGTTCTTTTCTGTTCTTCTGTGCATTCCTGCCACCTCTTCTTAATCTCTTCTGCTTCTGAAAAGTCTTTGCTGTTTCTGTCTTTTATTGTGCCCATCTTTGCATGAAATATTCCCTTGATATCTCTAATATTCTTGAAGAAATCTCTAGTCTCTTCCATTCTGTTGTTTTCCTCTATTTCTTTGTATTGTTCACTTAGAAGGGCTTCCTTATCTCTCCTTGCTATTCTTTGGAACTCTACATTCAGATGAGTATAGCTTTCCTTTTCTTCTTTTCCTTTCACGTCTCTTCTTTTCTCAGCAATTTGTAAGACCTCCTGAGACAAACATTTTGTCTTTTTTTCATTTCTTTTTCTTGGGGATTTTTTTTTAATTAATTTGTTTTTTATTGAAGGATAATTGCTTTACAGAATTTTGCTGTTTTCTGTCAAACCTCAACATGAATCAGCCATAGGTATATATATATCCCCTCCCTTTTGAACCTCCCTCCCATCTCCCGCCCCATCCCACCCTCTAGGTTGTTTGAGTTTGCTGAGCCATACAGCAAATTCCCATTGTCTATCTATATTACACATGGTTATGTAAGTTTCCATGTTACTCTTTCCATACATCTCACCCTCTCCTCCCTCTCCCTGTGTCCATAAGTCTATTCTCTATGTCTGTTTCTCCACTGTTCCCCTGTAAATGAACTCTTCAGTACCATTTTTTTAGATTCCATATATGTGTTAGAATACGTTATTTTCTTTCTCTTTCTGACTCACTTCACTTTTCATCACTGCCTCCTGTACAGTGTTATGAACCTCCACCCATAGTTCTTCAGGCACATTGTCTGTCAGATCTAATCCCTTTAATCTATTTGTCATTTCCACTATATAATCATAAGGGATTTTATTTAGGTCATGCCTGAATAGCCTAGTGATTTTCCCTACTTTCTTCAACTAAGTCTGAATTTTGCAGTAAGGAGTTCATGATCTGAGCCCCAATCAGCTCCCAGTTTTGTTTTTGTTGATCGTCTAGAACTTCTCCAGTTTGACTGCAAAGAGTATAGTCAATCGGATTTCAGTTTTGACTGTCTGGTTATGTCCATGTGTAGTTGGCTTAAGTCTTGAGAAAGTCTACGAAATAAAACGTAAATCTCAACTTTTAGGTTGTGAATTTTTTTTCCAGTCAACATCTCCTAGTGACTTAGTTGACACCAGCATCCTAGAAACTGAATGTTCCCTTCCTCCCCATCCAAATTCATATGAAAAATCCTAGTACTCGAAGTGATAATATTTGGAGGAGGGGTATTTAGGAAGTAATTAGGTCATGAAGGTAGAGCACTCATGAATGGGATTGGTATTGATAAATGGAATATTTCTTGCCATATCAGTAAGCAAAGTATGTCACAGTCATCAGCCATTGCAGCCACCACCTGACAGTGAGCTGGTGGGCTCTGAGGAAAGTCAGCTAGAAAGGAATATCTGCCGTCTAGGAGTCCTCAGACTGCAGCCACTCCCCGTGGTGAGCCCTTAGGAAACTCCGGGTGTGAAAACAGAATACTGGCCCCAGATAGCTGAGGTACACATTGAAGGAATGATTCCAATAAGCTCAGATCGCAAATGCTTGCATCTTTCCATCCTTAGAAAAGTGCTAACTTTTTCATTTGGATTACCTGGTATTCTTTAATTTACAATATTCTTTTGATATTCAGATCACCTGCCTCCTCTTGCAAAACTTCTTTATAACCTGGCTCCATCCCCCACTGTGCCCACCTCAGCCATTTCCTTGAAGCGGTTCTTTCAAGGTTACTTGAGATGCTGCCTCCCAGGCTTGAAGTCCTAAAAATTCCCACTGAACAAAACATAATTCTCAACTTTTAGGTTGTGAATATTTTTTAGTCGAAGTATCTTCATGAAAGAGACCCTAGAGAGCTCGTTTGACTCTTCTGCCACATAGGGACACACAGGAAAGATCCAGCCTATGAACTAGTAAGTGGTCCTCACCAGACACCAAATCTCCCAGTGCCTTGATCTTGGACTTCCCAGCCTCCAGAACCACGAGCAATAAATATATGATGTTTATAAGTCACCCAGTCTGTGGTGTTCTATTATAGCAACCCAAAGGGACCAAGAAGACAAGACACGCCCAAGGTTTCTGCAGTATCTGGATGTTCTCAATTCTGTTTGTTCATTAGAATTAAGTATGGATATTTTCAAGTACATGGAAAGCTTAGCTGGACTTATTGAATCATTATCTTCAGAAGAAGGCCTTTACTCATGTAGTTTATTTAGAGTTGCTGGTGGTGTTGTTCAATCACTCAGTCATGTCCAACTCTTTATGACTTCATGGACTGCAACACACCAGGCTTCCTTGTCCTTCGCTAACTATCGGAGTTTGCCCAAACTCATGTCTATTGAGTCAGTGATACCATCCATCCATCTCATCCTCTGTCACCCCCTTCTACTCCCACCTTCAAATTTCAATATTGAAGCATCAGCTTCAGCCTCAGTCCAATGAATATTCAGGGTTGATTTCCTTTAATCAAACCAGATTGACTGGTTTGATCTCCTTGCTTATTGAGAGTAGCATAGGCATTTTTGATGTGTAGCCCAATGTGAGAACTACTGATATAGCCCAACTCTCCTACTCAAGAATGCAAATGAAAAACTAAAACCAACATAATTTTTCTCTCCCTGTGTTAAACTATACTGGGACCAAGCATGCTTTCCTATCCCTCTGTTAAAGGACACTGAGGTTAAGCAAAAGCAACCTAGCTACTTGCTCCAGGTAATATTTGCTCTTGTAAGATAAGTCTTGCACCAACTAAAAAAGCTTACCTATCAAGACGAACAGTTTAGTCATCAAAACTGACTTCAAGACCTTTGCCCCATTGTGCCCACAAGTCCAAAGCTATTATCTGATAAAATCTACTAAATCCTGAGTAGATTTTGCCTTTGTAAACTGACCTTTAAGTTTCTCAGACCAGGTCCCAGTGCCTTATAAATAGACTCCCTGATCTCTGTTCTTTTGAGGAACTTCTAAGACTCTCTCAAGGTAGTGTTCTCCCTGATGGAAGTGTGTCCAATAAACTTAGCTTTGCTCCATCCATAGGTATTTTTGGTGAGTTAGAAGTCACTGTTCAATAAGTATCACTCAGTTGCATAAATGATTAATTTAATACCAGTCATTATAATTTGTAAGCATAAAATAAAGTTTCAAAGGCATAAAGTGCCTAGGCTCAGAGTAACATGACTTGGGCATTTTTGCAAAGATTGCCTTGGCTTCTCCTTTCTACAGATGATTTTGTTCTTGGGTGAGCTCTAGCAATACTGCAAGCTTTGGTATCCCAGGATATCTTAGTTTAATACCTTCACCTGAAGCAGCTGACAACAGTTTTTAAGTTACATTTTCTTCCATTCAAACATGTACTACTCCCAGGAATCCAAATCCCCTATTTTCCCTTTTTAAGGATTATTCTGTTGCTGTTCCCATCTATTAATATATGTGCTAAACCAATTAGGAAAATATTACTGCTGCTGCTGCTGCTGCTGCTAAGTCGCTTCAGTCGTGTCCGATTCTGTGCTACCCCATAGATGGCCACCCACCAGGTTCCCCCATCCCTGGGATTCTCCAAGCAAGAACACTGGAGTGGGTTGCCGGTTCCTTCTCCAATGCATGAAAGTGAAAAGTGAAAGTGAAGTTGCTCAGTCATGTCTGACTCCTAGCGACCCCATGGACTGCAGCCTACCAGGCTCCTCCATCCATGGGATTTTCCAGACAAGAGTACTGGAATGGGTTGCCATTGCCTTCTCCACGGGAAAATATTACCTATGGCAATTTGACCATTATGACATTTACTTCATTTTAATGTGTTATCTCCTACTTTGAAAAAAACTATTTCTATTTATTTTATACAGAAGAAACTTAATTCTCCTGTAACCAAATTCTAAACCTATGCTTGACTTCAGACCTCCATTTCAAATATTCCTGAGAAAATATGTCAGAGCTCAAGAACAGATGTTGTAAAATGGAAAATCTTCCAGAAAAGTAAGAGAACATATATATGTACATATAAATATGTACATATGTACATATTTATGATAATATACATATATATATATGGTGGTCTGAGAAGAAGTAACATTGGGATAAATACCTAAAAGACAGTTACCAATGAGCTTGGATTTTTACAGAGCTCATATAAAAGACAACTAACAGAGTGAGGTGATGTGAGAATCCAGAATAAACCTCCTGTTGTGCCCAAACAACAAAAATTAAAATATTTTAAAGTTGAACTTGACCAAACAGACCTTTAAAATTATCTATGTAGAATGAAAAGGAAAAGGCACTGACTTGAAAAACGTGACAAGAACTATTACATCCATTCTTGCTTGGGAGTATGTGGTTAAAGGTCAAAATTCTTAAAAGCTTTTGACTCAACCTCAAACTCCCATATTTAAGACAAAGAAAAATAGACTTTAAAAATAAATGTCAACATATGTATTTTTGATCCACTATCTGAAGTCCTGGGACATGTCATGCTTGAGGAATTAAGGGAGGATTTAGTGAGATAAAGCCACACAACAGTTTGGCTCAGGTGGGCCATTTATCTCTAAGGACTGGGTCCAGCTGCAAGTTCAGACTTAACTATGATGCATGGCATTGAATAGACTAGGACTCTCTGGCATAATTTCAATAGAATGAGCATTAGATTTATCCATAATATTTATTTCTAGTTTTATTTTATGATAACATCTGGTTTTCCATTAATAGTTAAGGCAGCAAAGACATGCAATGAGTTTAAACACTCAAATATCAACATCAGGTAAAACATTTGCACTTTGTAAAGGCTTTTCTCTTAGCATTTAAGCTGTTAAAAGTTTTGTGGGTAGGAATTTATTGATGAGAAATTGTGTATGTGACAAAGAATAAATGCAGCGTCAGTGACTGTACTGTTTCACAATATGATATTTTAATATATTGAGTGTATCAAGTTGGCAACAGATAGGAAAGTGCTAAATGTACGCTCAGAAGCCCTGGGTTAAATTTCAACAATGTCATCTATTACTAGTCTCTCAAGCAATGCATTGATCTCTATCAACCTATTTTATCTTCTTTCAACGTGGATTAATAATACCCGTCATAGCAACCACCCATGCTTGTTTTAAGAATCAATATGAAACAAAGTACATGGAATATTTAGAAATAGATATCAGAGATTTTTCACTAAGATCACAGCTGAATGGGAAGTCACAACCAGACCTCAGAGGGTGTCTACAGTTTACATAGGCACCCTGGAGCATCTGAGTAGGTCAGGGAGCTGCACGGTTCTCTGACCAGCTAGATTCTCACAAGTGCATCTCTCAGAGAAGCAATTACTACTTGAAGTAAAGGGGCATGTCACTTCTTTCCATTGCTACATCACAAATTACAGTTTATGGTTTAAACAAAAAAAGTCATTCACTCTCATTCAAAGCTTCTGAGGGTTAGGAATTTAAAAAAGGTTGGAATACTCAAAGGCTGGTAGCTGTGATCTTCTGAAGGCTACTTAGTGTATATGCCAGACAGCTGATGCTAGTTGTGAGATATAAGGCATCAGTTCAGTCACTCAGTCGTGTCTGACTCTTTGCAACCCCATGGACCACAGCACGCCAGGTCTCCCTATCCATCACCAACTCCCGGAGTTTACTCAAACTCATGTCTATTGAGTTGGTGATGCCATCCAACCATCTCATCCTCTGTCATCCCTTTCTCCTCTGGCCTTCAATCTTTCCCAGCATCAGGGTCTTTTCAAAGGAGTCAGCTCTTCGCATCAGGTGGCCAAAGTATTGGACTTTCAGCTTCAGCATCAGTCCTTCCAATGAATATTCAGGACTGATTTCCTTTAGGAATGACTGGTTTGATCTCCTTGCAGTCCAAGGGACTCTCAAGAGTCTTCTCCAACACCACAGTTTCAAAAGCATCAATTCTTCAGCTCTTAGCTTCCTTTATAGTCCAAACTTTCACATCCATACATGACCACTGGAAAAACCATACCTTTGACTAGATAGACCTTTGTTGGAAAGTAATGTCTCTGCTTTTCAATATGCTATCTAGGTTGGTCATAACTTTCCTTCCAAGGAGTAAGCGTCTTTTTATTTCATGGCTGCAATCACCATATGCAGTGATTTTGGAGCCCCAAAAAATAAAGTCTGACACTGTTTCCACTGTTTCCCCAACTATTTCCCTTGAAGTGATGGGACCAGATGCCATGATCTTCGTTTTCTGAATGTTAAGCTTTAAGCCAACTTTTTCACTCTCCTCTTTCACTTTCATCAAGAGGCTTTTTACTTCCTCTTCACTTTCTGCCATAAGGGTGGTGTCATCTGCATATCTGAGGTTATTGATATTTCTCCCGGCAATCTTGATTCCAGCTAAGCCTTCATCCAGCCCTGCATTTCTCCTGATGTACTCTGCATATAAGTTAAATAAGCAGGGTGACAATATATAGCCTTGACATACTCCTTTCCCGATTTGGAACTAGTCTGTTCCATGTCCAGTTCTAACTGTTGCTTCCTGACCTGCATACAGATTTCTCAAGAGGCAGATCAGGTGGTCTGGTATTCCCATCTCTTTCAGAATTTTCCACAGTTTATTGTGATCCACACAGTCAAAGGCTTTGGCATAGTCAATAAAGCAGAAATGGATGTTTTTCTGGAACTCTCTTGCTTTTTTGATGATCCAATGGATGTTGGCAATTTGATCTCTGGTTCTGTCTTTTCTAAAACTAGCTTAAACATCTGGAAGTTCATGGTTCATGTACTGTTGAAGCCTGGCTTGGAGAATTTTGAGCATTACTTTGCTAGCGTGTGAGATGAGTGCAATTGTGCAGTAGTTTGAGCATTCTTTGGCATTCCCTTTCTTTGGGATTGGAATGAAACCTGAGCTTTTCCAGTCCTGTGGCCACTGCTGACTTTTCTAAATTTGCTGGCATATTGAGTGCAACACTTTCACAGCATCATCTTTCAGGATTTGAAATAGCTCTACTGGAATTCCATCACCTCCACTAGCTTTGTTCGTAGTGGTGTTTCCTAAGGCCCATTTGACTTCACATTCCAGGATGTTTGACTGTAAGTGAGTGACCATACCATCGTGATTTTCTGGGTTGTAAAGAGTTTTTTGTATAGTTCTGTGTATTCTTGCCACCTCTTCTTAGTATCTTCTGCTTCTGTTAAGTCCATACCATTTCTCTCCTTTATTGAGCCCATCTTTGCATGACATGTTCTCTTGGTATCTCTAATTCTCTTGAAGAGATCTCTAGTCTTTCCCATTCTGTTGTTTTCCTCTATTTCTTTGCATTGATCACTGAGGAAGGCTTTCTTATCACTCCTTGCTATTCTTTGGAACTCTGCATTCAGATGGATATATCCTTCCTTTTTCCTTTCCTTTTGCTTCTCTTCTTTGAACTCCTCTCTGGCCTTGGCATGTGCCTTGGTGTTTCTTACAGCATGGTGGCTGGATTAACCTGGAAGCTAGGCTCTGTGGACAAGCACCAAGAGAAAAAGAGAAACAGATGCAGAGAGACACAGAGATGGTGAGAAGTAGGAAAAAACCTCCCTGACTTAATGAACCAGCAGCTAGCTGTGGAGGTCACATGGCATCATCTCCACCAAATGCTATGGGTTGAGACAGTTTCAGAGGCACACAATAATGGCACCTCTTCACAGAGATGTGTCAATGTCACACTGCAAGAGCACCACTGGGGATGACATATATCTTGGTGAAGCCATCTTTCGAAAATACAATGTGATACAGAATATGAAAATCCCTAGCACAGTCACCTCTCCCCTCCTCCATAAAGCTGTAAAAGCTACATTCTTCTTCTCAGGAGCCAGCTTGTGAAGGTACCAAGAGTAGTGTTTTATGGTGGAAAACTCGAGAAATCTGAGAAAAATCTCAGAAATCTGAGGTTCTGACTCAAGCTTTTGAACTTAAGATTCTATTAGTAAAAACCTGGGAATTGAAGACTCTGGAATTTGAGCAGTGTCAGTCAGGTTCTTAGAGGCTGAGATTCTAATGTGGGGGCTTTCACTGCTGGAGAAGTACCTGCCAAAATCTTTTATCCACTGTGTGTGATCTTTCTCCTGGCTCCCAGAGTGGATGTATGCACAGCTCTTTGCGGTGTGGAAAATGCAAATTTATTCTGCAGTCCTGGCATCAGCTGGTTGTCTTATTTGAAAACAAACAAACAAAAAAAAGAAATATGAGCGATTAGAAAGGCTATGGATTGTATAGGGCTTTCCTGATAGCTCAGGTGGTAAAGAATCTGCCTGCAATGCAAAAGACCCCGGTTCAATTCTTGGGTTGGGAAGATCAACTAGAGAAGGGACTACCCACTCCAGTATTCTTGGACTTCCCTTATGGCTCAGCTGGTAAAAAAATCTACCTGCAATATGGGAGACTGGGTTCAATTTCTGAGTTCAATTCTCCAGGAAAGATCTCCTGGAAAAGGGAAAAGCTACCCACTCCAGCATCCTGGCCTGGAGCATTACATGGACTGAATGGAGTTGCATAGAGTCAGACACGACTGAGCAACTTTCACTTTCACTTTCTCACAGGACTATACATACAAAAAAAAACTACTTTGAAAATTATTTCTACTACTTTCTAATGTGTGAAAGTGATAGTCACTCAGTCGTTTCAAACTCTTTGCAAACCTATGGACTGTAGCCTGACAAACTCCTGTGTTCATGAAATTCTCTAGGCAAGAATACTGGAATGGGCTGCCATTTCCTTCTCCAGCCGCCTTCTAAGTTGGGTTAAATTAATGAATAATATTTTAATTATTTTTTTTTACTTCCCAACGTGTAGAACTTAGAATTATTTATGCATAAAATTTTAAATATTGTGTTTCTCAACACCTTCATTCTAGTATAAATTTATAATTTATTGCTCTTTATTGAATTAAGTTCATTGAAAATAATTGTTTCAGGTCTAGAAAGAATTCTCACAATTACAGAAAGTTACTTACCTGTATTTAATACAGCAAGTTGCTTAATTAGGATTGAATAGTAAAACTATCGAAGTCTGAAAGTCTTATTTGGGATTCAAGGTAGATACCTTTGAACTAGGAAAATTGATGTATTTTGAACTAAAGAAGTGCTTATAATTATTCTTTGGGAAGTTTTAAATCTGGGCATCAACAGATGCCTAGGAGTGAGTCCTCAATATGGTAGATTTGGGGGAAATTTAGTCGGGTATTATGTGCACATACCTCACAGTGCACATCAGAGTGAAGAAATGCGGGTTCTTTTTAAAAAAGTGTTTGCTTATTTATTTGGCTGCACCAGATCTTAGTTGGGGCACATGGTCTCTTCCTTGAGATGCAGCTTCTTTAGTTGTACCGGTTGGGCTTTAGAGCGAGTGGGTTCAGTAGTTATGGCGGATGGGGCTTACTTGCCCCACAGCATATGGATCTTAGCTCCCCAACAAAGGATGAAACCCGTGTCTTCTGCATTGGAAAGCAAATTCTTAACCACTGGAACACCAAGGAAGTCCTGCTGATATCAGTCTATCCAGTGAGAAAAGAAGGCAAACTTTGGACATAGGGAGACAAAATAGCTCCTCTTTCTTAGTCCAGTAGCATACGGAAATTCTTTTCTTCTGAGTTGGCAGACAGGAGCCATGCTGGGTCTCTCCCACTTTTCCAGACCTTTGTCTTCTGTTTTTGATCTACTTTCTTGTTCTGCTTCATTCTGCTTTTTTTGTTTACTTGATTTTGTCTTCCCTTTTCTGTACTCTACTCTTTATTATTAAAAAGCAGAGACACTGCTTTGCCAGCAAAGGCCTCTAGTCAAAGCTATGGTTTTTCCAGTAGTCATGTATGGATGTGAGAGTTGGACTATAAAGAAAGCTGAGCACTGAAGAATTGATGCTTTTGAACTGTGGTGTTGGATAAGACTCTTGAGAGTCCCTTGGACAGCAGCAAGATCAAATAAGTCAATATTAAAGGAAATCAGTCTTAAATATTCATTGGAAGGACTGATGCTGCAGCTGAAACTCCAATACTTTGGCCACCTGATGCAAAGAACTGACTCCTTGGAAAAAGCCCTGATGCTGGGTAAGATTGAAGGCAAAAGGAGAAGTGGATGACAGAAGACAAGATGATTGGGTGGCATCATGGATTAAGTAAATATGAGTTTGAGCAAGCTCCAGGAGATGGTGATGGACATGGATGCCTGGCGTGCTGCAGTCCATGGGATCACAAAGTGTTGGACACGACTGAGCAACTGAACTAAACTGAACTGAACTCTTTATTTTCTATATCACCTTTATAATTTTCAGAGATTTTTCTTTTGTATTATTTCTTTTCATATCCTTTATTTTTTTGGATGTGATAATTACTCTTATCTCTGAAAGATATCAAATAAGGCTACTTTACATTTTCTCCAAGCACTTTTTCTACTTATTTATTTTTTTAGCTATCTTTAATGCTGATAGAGCTCTTCAATTGTCCAGTTACATAGTGTTAACTACACTGAAGTGTGAGACACCAAAATTAACTGATAGTTCTGTGCCTTCAAAAGGTCCCATGCATGCACTGCTACACTCAATGCCCCCGACCCTGCAGTAGGCCACTGCTGACCCAAACCTCCACAGAGACTCCTGAACACTCACAGGCAAGTCTGGGTCAGTCTCCTGTTGCTCATTGCTGTTTTATCCTGGGTCCTGGTTTTGTTTGTGTGCTCCAAGAGTCTATTTCCCTAGTTCTGTGATCAAATCCCACTGGCCTCCGAAGTCAAATTCTCTGGGGGTTCTCAGTCCCTTTGCCAGATCCCTAGGTTGGGAAATTCACTGTGGGTCCTAGAGCTTTCTTAACAGCATGAGGATATAATTGGTATAATTGTTCTGTGGGTTGTCTGCTCTGCAGTGTATGGTGGGGTTAATGGTGGCCTCACACTGTGTGACCCAGGTCTGCTGCCCCTGCCCCTATGGCAGGCCACTGCTGACCTGTACCTCCATAAGAGACACTCAAACACTCAAAGGCATTTCTGGTTCAGTCTCTGTGGGGTCTCTGGGCCCTGG
The DNA here is from genome assembly GCA_006410635.1 of Cephalophus harveyi. Classification (NCBI taxonomy): domain Eukaryota; kingdom Metazoa; phylum Chordata; class Mammalia; order Artiodactyla; family Bovidae; genus Cephalophus; species Cephalophus harveyi. Next base: position 61,633 of record SJYT01026717.1, on the reverse strand, counting down.
TGCACACAAAATTTTGTTTGAGCCCTCTGAGCATCTCTTGCAGGTATGGGATTTGATTCTAAACATGATTTTGCCCTTCTTATCATCTTTCTGGGACTCCTCCTTTGCTCTTGGATGTGGAGTATCTTTTTTTGGTGGGATTCAACATTATCCTGTCAATGGTTGTTCAGCAGGGAGTTGTAATTCTGGAGTTCTCACAGGAGAGGATGAGCCCATGTCCTTCTACTCTTCTTAACAACAAGGAAGGAACACAGCCTGGACAATCAGCAGAAAATTGGATTAAAGATTTACTGAGCATGGCCCTGACCTTCAGAATGAGACCCAATTTCCCCACAGCCAGTTTCTCCCATCAGGAAGCTTCCTTAAGCCTCTTACCCTTATCCTTCAGAGGACAGACAGAATGAAAACCACAATCACAGAAAACTAATCAAACTGATCACATGGAGGACAACCTTGTCTAACTCAATGAGACTATGAGCCACAACATGTAGGGCCACCTAAGACCAAGGGATTATGGTGAAAAGTTCTGAGAAAATATGATCCACTGGAGAAGGGAATGGCAAACCACTTCAGTATTCTTTCCCTGAGAACCCCATGAACAGTATGAAAAGGCAAAAAGATAGGACACTGAAAGATGAACTCCCAAGGTCGATAGGTGCCCAATATGCTACTGGAGAAGAGTGGAGAAATAACTCCAGAAAGAATGAAGAGACGGAGCCAAAGCAAAGACAACACCCAGTTGTGGGTGTGACTGGTGATGGAAGTAAAGTCCAATGCTGTAAAGTACAATATTATATAGGAATCTGGAATGTTAGGTCCATGAATCAAGGTAAATTAGAAGTGGTCAAACAGGAGATTGCAAGAGTGAACATCAACATTTTAGGAAACAGTGAACTAAAATGGACTGGAATGGGCGAATTTCATTCAGGTGATCATTATATCTACTCCTATGGGCAAGAATTCCTTAAAAGAAATTGAATAGCCCTCATACAAAAAAAAAAAAAAAAAAAGTCTGAAATGCAGTACTTGGGTGAAATCTCAAAAAAGACAGAATGATCTCTGTTCATTTTGAAGGCAAACCATTCAATATCACAGTAATCCAGTCTATGTCCCAACCAGTAATGCTGAAGAAGCTGAAGTTGAATGATTCTATAATGACCTACAGACTTTCTATAACTAACACCAAAAAGATAGCCTTTTCATCATAGGGGATGGAATGCAAAAGTAGGAAGTCAAGAGATACCTGGAGTAATGGGAAAGTTTGGTCATGGAGTACAAAATGAAGCAAGGCAAAGGCTAACAGAGTTTTGCCAAGATAGCACGCCATCACAGAAAACACACTCTTCCAACAACACAAGAGAAGACGCTACATGTGGACATCACCAGATGGTCAATATCAAAATCAGACTGATTATATTCTTTGCAGCCAAAGATAGAGAAGCTCTATACAGTCAGCAAAAACAAGACCGGGAGGTGACTATGGCTCAGATCATGAACTCCTCATTGCTAAATTCAGACTTAAATTGAAGAAAGTAGGGAAAACAACTAGACCATTCAGGTATGACCTAAATCAAATCCCTTATACAGTGGAAATAACAAATAGATTCAGGGGATTAGATGTGATAAACAGAGGCTTGAAGAACTATGGATGAAGGTTCATGACATTGTAGAGGAGGCAGTGATCAAGACCATCTCCAAGAAAAAGAAATGCAAAAATAGAAAATGGTTGCCTGAAGAGGCCTTACAAATAGTTGAGAAAAGAAGAGAAGTGAAAGGCAAAGAAAAAAAGGAAAGATATACCCATTTGAATGCAGAATTCCAAAGAATAGTAAGGAGAGATAAGAAAGCCTTCCTCAGTATTCAGTGCAAAGAAATAAAGGAAAACAATAGAATGGGAAAGACTAGAGATCTCTTCAAGAAAATTAGAGATACCAAGGGAACATTTCATTCAAAGATAGGCTTAATAAAGGATAGAAATGGTATTGACCTAACAGAAGCAGAAGAGGTGGCAAAAATACACAGAAAAACTATACAAAAAAGATCTTCACGAACCAGATAACCACGATGATGTGATCACTCACCTAGAGCCAGACATCCTGGAATGTGAAATCAAGTGGGCCTTAGAAAGCATCACTATAAACTAAGCTAGTGGAGGTGATGGAATTCCAGTTNACACAGAAAAACTATACAAAAAAGATCTTCACGAACCAGATAACCACGATGATGTGATCACTCACCTAGAGCCAGACATCCTGGAATGTGAAATCAAGTGGGCCTTAGAAAGCATCACTATAAACTAAGCTAGTGGAGGTGATGGAATTCCAGTTGAGCTATTTCAAACCCTGAAAAATGATGCTGTGAAAGTGCTGCACTCAATATGCCAGCAAATTTGGAAAACTCAGCAGTGGCCACAGGACTGGAAAAGGTCAGTTTTCATTCCAACCCCAAAGAAGGGCAATGCCCAAGAATGTTCAAACTACCACACAATTGAACTCATCTCACACGTTAGCAAAGTAATGCTCAAAATTCTCCAAATTAGGCTTCAATCATATATGAGCCATGAAATTCCAGATGTTCAAGATGGATTTAGAAAAGGCAGAGGAACCAAAGATCAAATTGTCAGCATCTTTTTGATCATTGAAAAAGCAAGAGAGTTTCAGAAAAGCAGATACTTCTGCTTTATTGACTATGCCAAAGCCTTTGATTGTGTGGATCACCACAAACTGTGGAAAACTCTTAAAGAGATGGGAATGTAAGGCCACCTTACCTGTCTCCTGAGAAATCTGTATGCAGGTCAAGAAGTAACAGCTAGTACTGGACATGAAACAATGGACTGGTTCCACATTGAGGAGAGAGTACATCAAGGCTGTATATTGTCACTCTGTTTATTTAACTTCTATGCAGAGTACATCATACAAAATGCTGGACTGGATGAAGTTGGAATCAATGTTGCTGAGAGAAATATCAATAATGTCGGGTAGCAGATAACACCACCCTTATGGCAGAAACTGAAGAGGAACTAAAGAGCCTCTTGATGAAAGTGAGAGAGAAGAGTGAAAATGTTGGCTTAGAACCCAACATGAAAACAACTAAGAAATCACTTCATGGTAAAGAGATGGGCAAACAATTGAACTAGTGAGAGACTAATTTGGGGGGCTCCAAAATCACTGCAGATGGTGACTGACTGCAGACATGAAATTAAAAGATGCTTGCTCCTTGGAAGAAAAGCTATGACCAATATATACAGCATATTGAAAAGCAGAGACGTTACTTTGCTTTCAGAATTCTGCCTAGTGCAAGCTGTGGTTTTTCCAGTAGTTATGTATGGATATGAGTGTTGGACTATAAAGAAAGCTGAGCACCAAAGAATTGATGCTTTTGAACTGTGGTGTTGGAGAAGATTCTTGAGAGTCCCTTGGACTGCAAGGAGATCCAGCTCTTCTATCCTAAGGGAGATCAGTCCTGAATATTCATTGGAAGGACTGATACTGGAGCTGAAACTCCAATACTTTGGCCACCTGAGGCAACAAACTGACTCATTGCAAAAGACCCTGATGGTGGGAAAGATTGAAGGCAGGAGGAGAAGGGGACAACAGAGGATGAGATAGTTGGATGGCATCACTGACTCAATGGACATGAGTTTGAGCATGCTCTGGGAGCTGGTGATGGACAGGGAAGCCTGGCATACTGCAGTTCATGGGGTCGCAAAGGGTCAGACACAATTGAGTGACTGAAGAGTGGACAGGGCTCGAGGACTGGACAGCTTCCAGGATGATAGACTGAACAGCTGGCTTTTCTCTAAGTTCCTTTGTAAATATGGATAAGTTCTGCCTTTTCTATTGATTTTTCCAGAGAAGCGTCTGTCAGTATCATCACAGGAAGTTTAAAACTGTTTTAGTTAATGTCGAAGGAGATTTTTCACGACTCCATAGACTTATTCTTGCCTATCCAAGGTGTCGCAAAGAGTCAGATACGACTGAGCGACTGAATTGAACTGAATTTCTCTATATACAGTTTTGTTCATTGTCCTCCTATGTCTTTACCTCTTTATATCTAGATTTATATTGGGGAGGAGTGTGTTATGGAGGGATGGTTATCTATATTTGTTTAGCAATAAACAAAGGTGTAGCAATTCCATTATAGTCAGCTCCCCAAACACTCTCATATTCTTCATCACAGGTGACATCAACTTCCTGAGGCTTTCTGGATTCCAGAGAGAAGACTGCCTTGCTTCTCACAGAAAGCAATTGCAGTAACACTGGTAAATCACGTATCTTCCCTCACTGACCCTTTACCATCATATCAGGATAAGAAGGCTATAGAAGTCTCCTAGATGTATTTGAATTCACAATTCATATCTCTCTCTTTTCTTTGATGCCTGGGATAGACGTGGAAAGATATATTGACTTTGGTCTTTGAAATCTAAGTCCAGTTTATATATCAAATACATGTTTTAATAGAATTAATATATTTTAGCCTGAACATCTAGATTTTAAAGAATAAAAATCCAGAATCCTATCACTCTGAGATAATCACTCTTGAAGTGTATATTCTTAGTTGGCATGTTATTATTCTGTCTTGCTGTTCTATGATTAATTGCTTGTCCACCAGGTCATCAATTTACACCAAGTAAACACCTTCCAGAGTCAGTTTACCATTTAATGGAATGACACTTCCTTTAGGGTATCAAGCATATCTCTTTATTTCCAGCTATTTTTCTGGAAGGCATTTAAAAACATTCGAGAGCATAATAAAGACTTGGATTCTAAGAATCAATATTTATTGCCTATAGAAATAAATAACTCAGGTTGAAAACAAAAATTTCCTACAACAGAGAAAATTAAAAGTGTTAGTCATTGGTTGCTTCTCTAGAAAGAAAGAAATTATCTGTAGTTTCACTTTCCACAGCTCAGAAATAATAACCCTTGTGAAGTTCTCATGAGCTATGTAATTAATCAATCATGATTCATGACACTGAGAAATTCCTTCACAACAGAGAATGTCTTATTTATCCTTATCTCCTTCCTGGTGACTAGATAACTGCTTTGCACATATTTCACTCTCAAGAAAAGGATATTAAATACCTGAAAAAAACACCTCTGAGATAATTTAATAGACTATATTTTTGCATTCAGGTTTATTTTTCCCTTTGCTGATATCAATTTCAATTTAGACTAAAATATGGGAGAAATTAATTTATTGTGCAGATGGCATCTGCAAGTGAAAATAAAGTATAGCTTGCTGGTCTTTCCTCTGAATAAGGGTTCTTTGCTTCTCTTTCAAGCAAAAAAGATATTTTTTTTAGAAATGTGTGAAAGAAGTCTAACCTTTGAAAATGCCAAAAGAAAAGTGGTATATTTGGAGTGTAACAAATTTGTTTAATTTACATTTTTAAATTCAATTATATATTTATTACTAGAAAATCTATATTGATTGCATTAAAATGCAGAGAAGCCAAAACAAAGAAATGAAGATAGAAAAAGAAAGTTAGAATTATAAGCCCAATAGTCAAAGATAGCCAATGTTTACCTTTTTTTCCTCTTTTTTATGTGTAGTATGTTTACATATTTAAAAGCAAAGAATTGTATGATTTGCTCATCCAAATAATTGGAAAGTTCAGACACCACTGGGGGGACTGTGAAGTGGTATAGCCACTTTTGAAACATCTGGCACTTCCCCAAACAGTCTAACATAGAGTTGCTGTATGACCTGGCAATTCTACTATCAAAGTGAAAGTGAAAGTCCCTCAGTCATGTCCAACTCTTTGAAATCCCATGGACTATACAGTCTATGGAATTCTCCATGCAAGAATACTGGAGAGGGTATCCTATCCCTTCTCCAGGGACTCTTCCCAATCCAAGAGTCTAACCAGGTTCTCCTGCATTACAGGTGGATTCCTTACCAACTGAGCTATCAGCAAAGCCCATTTTACTACCAGGTATAGGCCAGAAAGAAATAAAAATATATGGTCACTCAAAAGCATGAATGTTCATAACAGCTTTATTCACAATAGCAAAAAGTTTGTCTGCTTTTGATATCATGGTAATGCTGGCCCTGTTGAATGAGTTTGGAAGTGTTCCTTCCTCCGCACTTTTTGAAATAGTTTGAGAGGATAGGTGTTATCTCTTCCTTAAAGGCTTGGTAGAATTTATCTGGGAAGCCATCTGGTCCTGGAGTTTTGTTTCTTGGGAGTAGTTACATTAGTGATTCAATTTCAGAGTGATAATTAGTCTGTTCTTATTTTCTACTTCTACTTCTTTCTAGTTCAGCTTTGAGAGGTTGTATGTGTCTAGGAATTTATCCATTTCTTCTAGATTGTCCATTTTACTGGTGTATTCCTGCCCATAGTCATCTCTTGTGCTTTTTGTACTTCTGAGAGGTTGGTAAAAATTCTCCTCTTACATTTCTGGTTTTATTTATTTGAGTCATCACTTTTTTGTTGATGTGTGCTAAGTTGTTTCAATCATGTTCGACTCTTTGTGATCCTATAGGCCATTCCCACCAAGCTCCTCTGTCCATGGGATTCTCCAGGCAAGAGTATTAGAGTAGGTTGCCATTTTTCTCTCCAGGGGATCTTCTTGACCCAGAGATTGAACCTACATCTCTTACGTCCCCTGCATTGGAAGGAGATTCCTTACCACTAGTGCCACCTGGGAAGTTCTGAGTAAAGAATAATCACGTGTACACCCATGGCAGATTCATGTTGATGTATGGCAAAACCAATACAGTATTGTAAAGTAAAATAAAATAAAAAAGAATAATCAATTTTGTTTATCTTTTCAAAGGACCAACTCCAATATTTTCTATTGTGTTTTAGTCTCATTTACTTCAGCTCTGATCCTTTTAGGGTTTCTACTAATTTTAGATCTTATTTTTTTCTTCTTTTCCTCATTCCTTTGGATATAGTATTAGATTGTTTATATGGGATTTTAAAAAATTTCCTGAGGTGTGCTTGTATCACTATACATTTTCCTTGTAGAACTGCTTTTGTATGATAGTATCCCATAGATTTTTGATTGTTGTTTTCCCATTCCCAGATGGTTCTAGTGGTAAAGAACCCACCTGCCAATGCAGGAGACATAAGAGACATGGGTTTGATCCCTGGGCCAGGAAGATCCCCTGAAGGAGGGCATACCAATTCACTCCACTGTTCTTGCATGGAGAATCTCATGGACAGAGGAGCCTGGCAAACTATAGTCCATACGTCACAAAGAGTCGAACAAGACTAAAGTGACTTAGCATGCATGCATGCATGCAGGTAGTTTTAAATTTCGTCTTTGATTTCTTCAGTGTACCTTATTGTTTAGTTTTCTCTTGTGTTTTGCAAAGTTTATTTGTTTTTTTTCTTGTAGTTGATTTCTAGTCTAATGCCATTGTGGTCAGAAAAAAATGCTTGATATGACTTCAGTATCTTTAAATGTGTTGAGACTTGTTTTGTGGCCTAAACTTGTGATCTATCCTGTAGAATGTTCCAAATGCTCTCAAAAAGAATATATATTCTGTTGCCTTTGGCTGCAATGTTGTAAACACCGCTGACCCTTGAGCATCTTTAGGGTTAACCTGTGTATGATTATAGCAAGACCTCTGTATCCACAGTCCTTTGCCCTATAGATTCTACCAACCACGAACCATGGAGTACTGTAGTATTTAGTACTGAAAAATGTCCACAGACAAGTGAACCTATGTAGTTCAAACTCATGTCATTCAAGGGTCAAGTGCATGTATGAAGTCCATCTGGTCTAATGTGTCATTTAGGACCAGTGTTTATTTATTGATTTTCTGTCTGGATAATCTGTCCTTTGATGTAAGTGAGATGTTAAAATTACCTCCTACTATTATGTTGGACTTACCAGGTGGCTCAGAGAATCTGTCTGCCAAGCAGGAAACCCGGGTTCAGTCCTTGGATCGGGAAGATCCCTGGAGAATCTGTCTGCCAAGCAGGAAACCCGGGTTCAGTCTTTGGATCGGGAAGATCCCTGGAGAAGGAAATGGCACTATCATCTAATCCTGTATACTTGCTTAGGAAATCCCATGGACATAGGAGCCTTGCAGGCTACAGCCCATGGGGTTGCAAAAGAGTTGGACCCTACTTAGCAACTAAAACAAACAGAACTGTTTGTCAGTTTCTCCTTTTATGTCTATTAATATTTGTTTTTAGTTTATTAACATTTGCTTTGTGTAGTCAATTATTATTTGCTTTGTGTAGTCAATTATTATTTGCTTTGTGTAGTCTATTAATATTTGCTTTGTATATGTATATACACTTGTTCTGTCTTCTTGACTTGTGTAATTTATTAATGTTTGCTTTGTGTAGTCTATTATTATTTGCTTTGTGTAGTCTATTAATATTTGCCTTGTGTAGTCTATTAATATTTGCTTTGTATATGTATATACACTTGTTCTGTCTTCTTGACTTGATCTCATTGTCATTATGTAATGTCCTTCTTTGTCTCTTCTTACAGTCTTTGTTTTAATTTCTATTTTGCCTGATAGAAACATTACTGTTCCAGCTTTCTGTTTCCATTTTCATAAGATACTTTTCCCATCCACTCATTTTCAGTCTGTATGTGTCTTTAGAACTGAAATAAGTATCTTGTATGCAGCATATATATGGGTTTTGTTTTTTATCCATTCAGCTATTCTATGTCTTTGAATTCATACTTAGTTCATTTACTTTTTAAAAAAATCTTGATACATGTGTTTTATTGCCATTTTTTCCATTGTTTGGGATTTGTTTTGTAGTTATTTTTTGGTCCTTTTTTTTGAAAATTTTGTTTGGATTTAATGACTATATTTAGCATTATGTTTGAATTATATTTTTCTGTATATCTGTTATAGATTTTTGGTTTGTGGTTACTATGTGGATTTTTTTTGTAGTTATTTTTTGGTCTTTTTTTTTGAAAATTTTGTTTTGATTTAATGACTATATTTAGCATTATGTTTGAATTATATTTTTCTGTATATCTGTTATAGATTTTTGGTTTGTGGTTACTATGAGGTTCATATATAACAAGATATTTATTTATTCATTTAATTTGGTGTTATCTAAACTTGTTAGAAATGCATTCTAGTAACCTTGCATTTTTGCTCCCCCATCACAGCTTAATAATTTTGATGTCATATTTTACATGTTTATTTTGTGTATCTCTTAACTACTTACTGTGTTATAGATGATTTTACTAGCTTCTTTTTAAACTTCTTACTAGTTTTATAAGAGGTTGACCAACTACATTTACTACATTTTCATGCTCATCAATAAGATTTTATTTTTTTAAATTTTCATATTTCTAGTTGCAGCCTTTTCTTTTCTGCTTTGATACATCTCTTTAACATTTCTGTAAAGCCAGTTTAGTGAGGCTGGCCTCTTTTTGCTTTTGCTAGTCTGTGAAACTCAATGTCTCCTTAAAATCTGAATGCTATCTTTGCTGGGTAGAGTATTCTTTTTTGTGGGTTCTTCCCTTTCATCACTTAAAAATATCTTGCCACCTTGTTTTAACCTGCAGAATTTCCGCTGAAAAGTCAGCTTATTGGAGTTACTGGTAAGTTATTTTTTTTTCCCTTGCTGCGGTTATGTTTTCTATTTATCTTTAATTCTGGACGTTTTAATTGCAGTGTGGCTTGATATGGTTCTCTTTGGGTTGATCCTGTTTGGGACTCTCTATGTATCCTGGGCCTGGAAGTCTGTTTCCTTTCTCAGGTTAAGCAAGTTTTCAGCTCTTATGTCTTCAATATGTCCTCTACCCCTTTTTCTCTCATTTCTCCTCCTGAAATCCCTGTAAAGTGAATGTTAGTATGATTGATACTGTCCCAGATGTCTATAAACTATCTTCATCTTTAAGAAATTCTTTTCTCTTTTTTTTCTGTTCAGCTTGGGTGATTTCCACAACTCTATCAGTTCTCTGATAGGTAGAGTTCTTCTATATCATCTAATCTACTGTTGATTCCTTCTACTGTATTTTAAAATTTCAGTTATTATATTTTCAGCTGTGTTTATTATAATCAGCCAGTTCACATCCAATGCAAATCATGCTCATTCCCTTCCCAACTGAGTAGCAAAGAAAACTTTGACTTAATTTTTCAACCAAAGATGATATCTTGAAATCACTTTGAAACTAATTTCTAATATCACAATATACTCTAATAATGTCCATTTACTTTCTAATATTTTAGATAATACCTTACTTATGCAACTTTCCATAGGACATTTTTAGTATCGGCCTTTCATTTTCTTTCCTTTGCCTTTTTCCTCAGTTGACCTGGGAGCCTTGTCTCACAGACTAATCTGAACCATATTTTCTAAAAGGTTTAGAGATGTCATATTTTCTCAACAACTTTCAACAGAAAATAAAAAGAGGGCCCCCCAAAGACCCTTAGTTTATCTAAAAATTTTCCAACTTCCATTGTGAGGTAGCAGAATTATTGCCCCTGCCAACATAGGGATGATCCTTTTGACTATTCTTATCATGACTTGAGATGTCCGAGATTGCAAAGTGCCAGCCACAGTTTACAATTCAGTGGAACCATTTTTATATTTTACATGAAATATAAATATATGTGTCTTCATTTAGATATTATCCACCTTATACCTATGATGCAGAGATTAGAAGAAAAATATCTTGAAAATAAGACATCAGATAAGATGTAAAAGCACCACACCTACTACAACTCAGTTCCTAGACCAATGTCTTTAATTATGGCAGAGGCAGCATTGTTATTTCAGATCATGTCTTACACAGCAAAAGACAAGGCAGACCTCCAACTCTTTCACTATGAATGAGTTTTCAACAGATCAAGTTATGTTATCATTATATAAGGCTGAATACTTATGCATGCATGTGAACATGAGTAGTTCTTTTCATGTCCTTTTATTTCTAGGAATTTAGTGCCAAAGACAGAAGTAACATTGGTGAAAGAATTTGGTGGTACATGAGTTATTCTACAAATTCATGGCATAGACAAAAGGAAGTTAGCCATAAGAAACAAATTTAGATTCCAAATAGTGTTTTCAAGTGAGGATAGATAATTGTCAAATTCATCCTAAAAAAGACCTGATGCAATCAACATGTTATCAGTGGCTAACTGTTTTCTAATAGAGTATAGTGATTAGCCTCAAAGATTGTTGATGTAGGCAAATTTTGTCTTCAGAAATGACTGTAGTCATAATTACCTTCAGAATGAGAAAATAAGCTCTAGATCAAGGAGAAAATAAGCTGCTGCTGCTGCTGCTGCTAAGTCGCTTCAGTCGTGTCCGACTCTGTGCGACCCCACAGACAGGAGCCCAACAGGCTCCCCTGTCCCTGGGATTCTCCAGGCAAGAACACTGGAGTGGGTTGCCATTTCCTTCTCCATTGTGTGAAAGCGAAAAGTGAAAGTGAAGTCGCTCAGTCGCATCCGACTTCTAGCGACCCCATGGACTGCAGCCTACCAGGCTCCTCCATCCATGGGATTTTCTAGGCAAGAGTACTGGAGTGGTTTTGTCTTCAGAAATGACTGTAGTCATAATTACCTTCAGAATGAGAAAATAAGCTCTAGATCAAGGAGAAAATAAGCTGCTGCTGCTGCTGCTGCTAAGTCGCTTCAGTCGTGTCCGACTCTGTGCGACCCCACAGACAGGAGCCCAACAGGCTCCCCTGTCCCTGGGATTCTCCAGGCAAGAACACTGGAGTGGGTTGCCATTTCCTTCTCCATTGTGTGAAAGCGAAAAGTGAAAGTGAAGTCGCTCAGTCGCATCCGACTTCTAGCGACCCCATGGACTGCAGCCTACCAGGCTCCTCCATCCATGGGATTTTCTAGGCAAGAGTACTGGAGTGGCTAGAAAATAAGCTACTGGATCTAAACATAGTTGAGCTTCGCAGGTGGTTCAGTGGTAAAGAATCCACCTGCCAATGCAGAAGATGCAGGGGACCTGAGTTTGATCCCTAGGTCAGGAAGAGCCCCTGGGGAAGGAAATGGCAACCCACTCCAGTATTCCTGCCTGGAGAATTCTATGGACAGAGGAGCCTGGTGGTCTACAGTCCATGGGGTCACAAAAGATCAGACACGACTGGCACTCACACACGCTAAATATAGCCTCTGTTCTTTTCTGGGAAGATAACTCAGCTCTGGCCTCTCTCTTGAAATATTTATCCACACACTCTTATCCAAAACCCTAGGACACAAATCCTCCAGTTATACTTCTTCCAATCTTTGACAATTTAACCAAATGTCTGCCACTATCTCCAAATCAAGGTAAACTCAATTCTTACTCTAGACATCCCTCCAGACATAACAAACTGTGAAATGTCCTACATGAAGTTCTGCTGACTGGGAGAATTTCTTGACTGCACTATATGTGGAGTTCACCCTTATAAGTGCTTTAATGGTGAAGCAGTCCACTTCGGGGCAGTACTTTCATACTCCACAGAACTCCCTATAAACATCTCCTAAGACTTTATCCTCTTTAAGTTGAACAGAGAGAATTTGCTGTGAAGCCGTAGGCATAGGTTGAGTGAAGAGTAATGGCAGAGGACCCACATAGGGTCAGTGAATGTAGGAAGGATTTGTTAACATAGAGTACCCAGAGACTTGATCCCAAACAGATCCCTTTTATTTAATGGTGGATTTCATCTTGGTGTATCCAACTGTGTGGCATAGTGGATTACACAATGGATAAAAGCCAAGTCATACCATCATTTCATGTCTCAAGGTTATTTGTATTTCATAATCAGAATTTTTTTCTCTAGAAGTGTGTACAAAATCAAATATTCCTTCTCACAAGAACAGCAATATTCTGCTGCAAGATATATAATTGTATGTCTAAACTTCAGGGGCCACATCTAAATGTCCTCCTTAGAGGTTTTGCCACCTGAGAATTCTGCTCTATTAGAGACTCCAGACCTCCCCAAATCAGTAGTATCAAAGTGACTAACTAGAAGGGCTCAAACAAGACCAGCTTAAGTTCTTCAATGGCTCTATGAAGTACACAAAGTGAAGTATGATAGAATAGCCAAAATAAATCACTAAATAGCAAATAACATCTAGTAGGAAAAATAAGATACTTCCAAAACAAGAGGTCAGTTAAATTCTACACTAAATTAAAAGGAGTAAGAACTATCCTTAACCTTGGAGGGGATTATAATTCACCTCATATTTTTAGACTTTTGAGAACTTCATTAAGATATATATTCCTATGGGTTTCATGTCTAACATCAATCACTCACTTAAAAAAATTTGTGATACCTACAATTTTCTGTTCTCTTGGGCCAAGTATTATGACATAACTCATTGATAGATGAAATACTGTGGGTTCCGTATGCTTGATGACAAACTTAGAGAAATCTTCCCTGGCATATACAGGTGTGGATTTAGTATGCTCTTAAAAAGAGATATCTAAAAACACTTGCACAAAGAATTAAACATATGTCAATTTTAAAAATATTTATTTGTATATCTATTTTTGACTGTGCTGGGTCTGTGTTGCTGTGCAAACTTTTCTTTAGTTACAGCGAGCAGGGGCTACTCTCTCGTTCCGATGAGCATGGGCTTCTCATTGCGGTGGCTTCTCTTGTTGCAGAGTACAACGAGGGCATCTGGGCTGTAGTAGTTGCAGCAAGTGGGTTCAGTAGTTGCAGCTCCTGGGCTCTAGAGCATAGGCTCAGTAGTTGTGGCACATGGGCTTTGTTGTTCCATGGCACGTGGGATCTTCTGGGATCAGGGATTAAACTGCATCTCCTGCAAATGCAGGTGGATTCTTTACCATTGAACCATCAGGGAAGCCCAAATTTAAGTCAAATTTTTGTTAAGCAGAGGTAATATTTTAGAACTCACTGTGCTTAACCCAGACCAAATTGAAGAAATAAAAGCTAATGGAATTACTCTCTTCGGTGGTGACTGAAATCAGAGGTATTTTCCTAGAGATGGGATGGCATTCCGTTTCATAAATTCAGTAGATATGAGGATTACTCATATTAATAGCTTCCTCCTGGTCATCAATACGACAACTCAGTCCAACATCATTTGCTCCATGGGTCAGGGAAAACCAGCTTGATTTTTTTCAATTACTAAATACATTTCCCAAGTGTATGATCTTGAATTTGGGACATTACTATTAGAAAATATATATATACCATCAACCCCATCTAGTGTGAGATAAATTCAGTCACAATCGTCTATCACTTAATACCATAAGTCTCCAGTGGACCCCTGGGGTCACTGTGTGAAAACAAAATGTTCCTTCTCTAGGTAACAATCATGTGCCCTTATAAGTTTTTCAGCTTTTTAAGAAGACAGAGTACAGTGAAGCCTGGACCAAAGGTTGTTTTCTCATTTTCTAGTTGTCACCAGTCTTCTCATAACAAAGCAGACAAAGTATCCTTGTCTTAGAAATAAAATTTAATATTTACAATTTCCAGAAAATATTTACAATTCCCAAAATATTTAGAATTTTCCTGAGTATTTTATATGCATTCTCTTTATTCTCACAACAACCCTTTGGAGTAGTGCTTTCCCCCACTTTACATTTCTTTGGAAGAGATTGAGGCCCCTAATCACATGACAAGTACAAGGGGAACCCAATACTTGCTCCCAGGATGTTTGCACTATGCTGTTGATACAACGCCTTGTTGGTTTGAAGGAAGCACAGCTCCCATCTCTTTCAGCAATGCAATTTCCTTGGTTATAGAGATCAAAATCTTAAGAAATACTTTTAAATTTCACCTTATACTTTCTAAGCCATACCCAAATGTCTCTGGTATTATAATTTCTTTTAGCTGGAGAACCACAACTACATCTTGCACAGTTCATCCCTGTGCCTCCCAGCTCTACTGGTCCCATTGTAATCAACAGTTCCTTGTGGTTACAGCCTCTCCCACCAGTGGAGAAAGGACAAGAGGACCTCCGACCCCTCCTGGGCTTCTTTTGAGCCTCTCCGTCTGACTATTAACAGGGAGGACACAGTGTGTAGCTCTAACAGCCCACCAGGTTATGGATACATCACATAAATTCTCTCTCCCCAAATACTGAATTTCTCTGCCTAAATTATGCCAGATGCTGCCTCCTCATAGCTATCATTATGAACCAGGTATTAGTATAATTGTGCATCAGTTAAAACAGAACGCTGTTAAATCTCTTGAGAGCTGTCCATGACTGTGTATTAATGTGCATTCCTGATGGATCCAAAAAAACAAAGTGTTCTCCAAGTACATGTTCTCATCTCCTCGACAAAGGATCTCTAAAACAAAGACCATTTCATCTCTTCTACCTTCTGTCAATACTCTGATGACTTGTACACTCATCCTTGGTCTTATTTCCACTCCTCTGAGTATGGATTTGCATAGTGAGGCTAAAGTCAGGAAAAAATCCCAACTCTAGTTACTTCTGTCTCTCACATTTGGAAAGATCATGATACTGTAAACAAAGAAAGATGGAAGGAGGAGTTAATGTGGCAAGGAAGTGGTTAGAAATGTTCTGGTGTACCAAGTTTTCCAACCTTAAAGCCTCCTTTCAGCCTTCTAAAAGTCCATGTTTCAGTGAAACATATCTTATTTGATTAGCCAGAACCCTGAATTTACCTGTGAAAAGTTAATTCAGCTTTCCCCTCACATCTTTCTATGTGTCCTACACCATTGCACTGCTTGGAATAGCTATTTGTCAAAGCACTGGATTCAAGCTGAATGTGTTTTTCTCCTACAGAGTCACATGGTTGTAGCAGTCAGACACCTTTCAGCCAAAGAACAACAGACCTAACTCAATGGACTTCCATCAAGTGACACTGTTTTCTTACACAACAAAAATCTGTAATAAGAAGTTTTGATGTTGTTTCAAGAGTTCTGTGTCTCAAATTCTGAGGCAATTTTTATTTTCCATTTCTATGGTGCTCGGGATGCTGGCTCATTGTTCCTCTGCCTCCTGTGGTCAGAAGATGGCTACTGCTATTCCAAGCATTGTGATAGCCAACAAAGCATCTGACCCAAGGAAAGGAGTATTTATTCAATATTTCTGTTATTACAGGTGAAAATCCTTCCCTTCAGTTTCCAGACCAAGCTGTGGCTGCAATAAGCCAAGATGTCACGCCACAACCACCTCACAGATAGAATGAGTAGCTGGCATTTTCATATTTGGCCAAAAATGTCCTTAAGAACATAGAAAGGAAGAGGTGGTCAGTTGAGTAAGCAATCTAGCATTTTTGACACAATATCAGTTCAGTTCAGTCGCTCAGTCGTGTCCGACTCTGCGACCCCATGAATCGCAGCACGCCAGGCCTCCCTGTTCATCACCATCTCTCGGAGATCACTCAGACTCACATCCATCGATGCCATCCAGCCATCTCATCCTCGGTCGTCCCCTTCTCCTCCTGCCCCCAATCCCTCCCAGCATCAGAGTCTTTTCCAATGAGTCAACTCTTCGCATGAGGTGGCCAAAGTACTGGAGTTTCAGCTTTTTCACAGCATCATCTTTCAGGATTTGAAACAGCTCAACTGGAATTCCATCACCTCCACTAGCTTTGTTCGTAGTGATGCTTTCTAAGGCCCACTTGACTTCACATTCCAAGATGTCTGGCTCTAGATTAGTGATCACATCATCATGATTATCTGGGTCGTGAAGATCTTTTTTGTACAGTTCTTCTGTGTATTCTTGCCACCTCTTCTTAATATCTTCTGCTTCTGTTAGGTCCATACCATTTCTGTCCTTTATCGAGCCCATCCTTGCATGAAATGTTCCCTTGGTATCTCTAATTTTCTTGAAGAGATCTCTAGTCTTTCCCATTCTGTTGTTTTCCTCTATTTCTTTGCATTGATCACTGAAGAAGGCTTTCTTATCTCTTCTTGCTATTCTTTGGAACTCTGCATTCAGGTGCTTATATCTTTCCTTTTCTCCTTTGCTTTTCGCCTCTCTTCTTTTCACAGCTATTTGTAAGGCCTCCCCAGACAGCCATTTTGCTTTTTTGCATTTCTTTTCCATGGGGATGGTCTTGATCCCTGTCTCCCGTACAATGTCACGAACCTCATTCCATAGTTCTTCAGGCACTCTATCTATCAGATCTAGGCCCTTAAATCTATTCCTCACTTCCACTGTATAATCATAAGGGATTTGATTTAGGTCATACCTGAATGGTCTAGTGGTTTTCCCTACTCTCTTCAATTTGAGTCTGAATTTGGTAATAAGGAGTTCATGATCTGAGCCACAGTCAGCTCCTGGTCTTGTTTTTGTTGACTGTATAGAGCTTCTCTATACTGTGTTGACACAATATAGAACTCAGTTTTTTAAAATAAATTTTCAATAGAATATCAGTATTTGCTTCTTTTTTTTTTTTTATTCTTTTTTGTTTGTGGGGTTATTTTGGCTGTCCTTGGTCTTATTCACGGTATGCGAGATCTTTTATTTTCGCTGTGGCGTGCAGAATCGTTAGTTGCAGCATATGGGGTCTAGTTCCCCAGCCAGGGATCCAACATAGGCTGCTGCATTGGGAGCAAGGAGTCTTAGCCACTGAACCACCAGGGAAGCCCTTGGGGCTCTGTTTTGTTAGTTGTCTGGACTGAGAATATCTGAATAGATTCCTTTTTCTATGTAGAATACAAAAGGATTGAGAGGAAGAGAACAAACAAAGGTGCGTTTGGTGTAAGATGTTTATTACAAGAGAGTTCAAGGGAGTGTCTCTTTAAAAAAATTTTATTGGGATATAGTTGCTTTATAATGTTGTGTTAGTTTCTGCTTTACAGCAGTGAATCAGCTATATGAATATATGTGTGCTGTGCTCAGTTCTGTCCGACTCTTTGTGATCCCACAGACTGTAGCCTGCCAAGCTCCTCTGTCCATGCGGATTCTCCAGGCAAGGAAACTGGAGTGGGTCGCCATGCCCTCCTCCAGGGGATCTTCCCAACCCAGGCCCAGGACTCCCGCTTTGCAGGCAGATTCTTTGCCATCTGAGCCACCAGGGAAACCTCCTCTTTTTTGGATTTCCTTCCTGTTCAGGTCACTACAGAGTATTGACTAGAGTTCCCTGTGCTATACACTAGGTTCTCATTAGTTATCTATTTTATACATGCATGCATGCAGGCTAGGTGACTTCAGTCGTGTCCAACTCTTTGTGACCCTATGGACTGTAGCCCTCAAGGCTCGTCTGTCCATTGGATTTTCCAAGCAAGAACACTCAAGTGGGTTGCCATGCCCTCCTCCAGGGGATCTTCTTTACCCAGGGATCAAATCTGCATCTCATGCATCCTGCATTGGCAGGCAGGTTCTTTATCAGTAGTGCCACCTGGGAAACCCATTTTATGAATGCTGCTGCTGCTAAGTCGCTTCAGTCATGTCCGACTCTGTGCGACCCCATAGATGGCAGCCCACCAGGCTCCCCCGTCCCTGGGATTCCCCAGGCAAGAACACTGGAGTGGGTTGCCATTTCCTTCTCCAATGCATGAAAGTGAGAAGTGAAAGTGAAGTCGCTCAGTCATGTCCGACTCTTAGCGACCCCATGGACTGCAGCCTACCAGGCTCCTCTGCCCATGGGATTTTCCAGGCAAGAGTACTAGAGTGGGGTGCCATTGCCTTCTCCCATTTTATGCATAGTAGTATATATATGTCAATCAAAACTACAGTGAAATATCACTTCACGCTGCTCAGAATGGCCATTATGGGGAGAAAAAAAAAAAAAAACTCTACAAAAAATAAATGCTGGAGAGGATGTAGAGAAAAGGGAACCCTCTTACACAGTTGGTGAGGATGCGAATTGGTATATCCACTATGAAGAACAGTATGGAAGTTTCTTTAAAAAACAAAAATAGAACTATCATATGACCTAGCAATCTCACTCCTGGGCACACATCCAGAGAAAACTATGATTCCAAAAGATACATGCACTCCATTGTTTATTGGAGCACTATTTACAAATGCCAGGACATGGAAGCCACCTGAATGTCCTTTGACAGAGGAGTGGATAATGAAGATGTGGCATATATATATATATGTGGAGAAGGAAATGACAGCCCCTTCCATTATTCTTGCCTAGAGAATTCCATTGACAGAGAAGCCTGGTGGGCTGCTGTCCATGAGGTTACACAGAGCCAGACATGACTGAAGTGACTTAGCAGCAGCAGCAATGGAATATTACTCAGCCATAAAAAGGAATGAAATTTTGCCATTTGCAGAGACATGGACAGCCATAGAGACTGTCATACAGAGTGAAGTAAGTGAGAAAGAGAAAAAAATATATATATATATAGTTGGACTGTGAAGAAAGCTGAGTGCTGAAGAATTGATGCTTTTGAACTGTGGTGTTGGAGAAGACTCTTGAGAGTCCCTTGGACTGCAAGGAGATCCAACCAGTCCATTCTGAAGGAGATCAGCCCTGGGATTTCTTTGGAAGGGATGATGCTAAAGCTGAAACTCCAGTACTTCGGCCACCTCATGTGAAGAGTTGACTCATTGGAAAAAGACTCTGATGCTGGGAGGGATTGGGGGCAGGAGGAGAAGGGGACGACAGAGGATGAGATGGCTGGATGGCATCACTGACTCGATGGACTTGAGTTTGAGTGAACTCCGGGAGTTGGTGATGGACAGGGAGGCCTGGTGTGCTGCAATTCATGGGGTTGCAAAGAGTCGGACACGACTGAGAGACTGAACTGAACTGATTTGTGGAATATATGATATACGTAAAATCTAGGCAAATGGTACAGATGAACCTATTTGCAAAGAAGAAATAGAGACAGAGACATAGAGAATGTTTCTATATCTCTGAAACCACACCATTCATGTGTGTTTCAGTTCAGTTCAGTTCAGTCGCTCAGTCGTGTCTGACTCTTTGCAACCCCATGAATCACAGCACGCCAAGCCTCCTTGTCCATTGGGTTTCAGTTTTTATAAAAGTAAGATATTATTGTAGTGGTAGTCTACACCAGACTCTTCACAGCTAAGTCAAGTGGCTTGTCTTCTCTTTGTTTATTTTGTAGTTATCTATACAAAGAATGATCTTTTTTTTTTTCATTATGTAGAATGGGTCATATCACTAAACAGAGCTTCACCTTGGCCACCTCAGGAGGAAGTGGCCTTTTCCAAGAGCAGATGCCAGTGGATATGTTTGAACCAGGTACCATAATCCCTGATTCCATCATCTGTGGCCAAGCCAGAGGTTACTTTTATTCAACCCAGCTGGCATGACCATCAGCAGTTTTTTGTTAAAGCAGTATTTATTAGAAGAATACAGTGTATTTCAAATGTACTTAACACTTTATTTCTGAACCAGTCCAAAGCATCAAGCAGGTATTGAGAGAATGTGTGCTTCAACTTACTGTGTTGAATATTTAATCAGCATAAAGTGGTAATATCTCTTATACTGCAGATGAAGAAACGCAATTGGAAATACTGTATAATAGAGAAACCGATTTATACTCATTGTCTTTATTGATTTTGTGTAGCTTGAAAGAAGGTAGTGAAAAGTTGAAAGAAAGCCCTTTAAACTTGATCACCTTTTAAATCAGGGGCATGTAAAAAAGAAATAAACATAAGGAGACAGCAAAATATTAACCAGGTCTTAAATGATTATGGATAATATTTTTCAAGTCTTTAATAATTAAATCAAATAGTGAATGTAAGATATATCTGAATTTTAAAATAATCATCATCCAAATAGAATTCTCTGATAGCCCACCGGGCTCCTCATCCATGGAATTCTCCGGGCAAGAATGTCTTCCGGGGATCTCCCTAATCCAGGGCTTGAACCTGGGTTTTCTGCATTGCAGGCAGATTCTTTACCATCTGAGCCACCAGGGACGCCTTCATGACGTGTCTGAACTTTAAGTAACCATCCTCATTTGAATAGAAATCTACTTAAGAGTCTCAGCTAAAGGAATTCTATAATTGCTTTTGTTTCAGTTATTTAACCCTTGCTTTCCCCATCTGTTAAACTAGAGGGAAACTAACTCTATGTGACGACTGCATGCCAGGCATGAGGCCAGACACTTTATACACACCAGGTCACTGAATTTTATGAAAAGTCTTACATTTCTCAGAATTCCCTGGTGGTCTAGTGGTTAAGAATCTGCCTGCCAGTGCAGGGCACACAGTCCCTAGTCCAGGAAGGTCCCACGTGCCAGGGAGCACCTAGCTACTGAGCCCGAGTGCTAGACCTGTGCTCCGCCACTGCAAAACCCAGCAGGAGAAGTCCGCACACCACAACGAAGAGCGGCCCTGCTCCCCGCAGCCGGAGACGGCCCACGCGCAGCAGGAAGACCCAGCGCGGCCGAAAATGAGTCAATCCATTTTGAAGATTTAAAAAGCCTTCCATTTGTCTTATTTGAAACGTATAATTCCAGTTCCCTATTGATTAAAAAAGTAGGTCACAATGGCATACCTCTCGTGAGAACTCCTTAATACATGTATTTAAATATTAGATCATTTACCTGAGAACCTTAGATTAAGTCTGAAATATCTCCAAATTTATAAATTACAGGTTTTTTTCAAAAGTAATTCTAGGTTTTTGTCGCTGTTACCATGAGCGCACATAAGGTTTCCCAGGTTATAACCATTCCCTAAAAGGAACATTTAGGGAACAAACCAACCTGGGGAACGGTTTTGATCTATATTCTGATGATGTGGATATGCTCCTCATTCCTCATTTGTATTCACACATTCACACCAGAAGGCAAGCATCTAATTGATTGTTCTGAAGACAGAGTGCACACCACATGAAAATAATTGGAAATCTTGGACTCAGCCTTGTATACATAATACATTTTCCCCCTAGTTAAGATTTCTTTTGAATTTGAGGTTATGTGGTCAAAATGAAAATTATTAAACTGGCAATTTATTATTATGTATACTTTGCAGTTCATAGCATGTGCATTTAAAACACCAAAAAAATTAGTTTTTAGGGACTGGCTTTATGGTATTGGCCTAAATTCAATTTTGTTCAAAATTTACATTTTTCATTGTTAGATTGGTAAATACAGATGACCTGTGTTCAAATTCTGAGTATCTTCTTATGAGCTTACTTAACCTCATGCCCAAGCTCATTAAGCTTCCTTTCTAATCCATAAATGCTCATAATAATTTCACATATTATCTGTGAGAATTATAAGATAACATAAGTAAAAATGCCTAGCCCAAGATAGGCTTTGGCAAATACTTTTATGTTTCATTTCTGCAAAATGTTAGCTTGGCTAAATGCTATAGAAGCTATGTAAACCACCAAGATCAAGGAAAATTAACATTTATGGGGAAAAAAATTCTAACCATTCCCTTTTTGCTCTCTCCAAGTTAAACTGCTGGATTTCAAAGTAAAGGTAAAGGATGGTTCTGGTAACCAAGTGGCAAGACAGAACTGTTACTCTGTTTTCTCCTTAAGTACCTGAGTATTTAAGTTCCTAAGGAATAGAAAGACTGACTTTCTAGCTGCCACTCCAGACATACTCCCGTAAAACAGCCAGTCCTGATATTGGTCCCCACTTTTCGACTCCAAATCCAACGTCTCCCCCAGGGTCTAAGTCTTCTTTCTACACTGAAAACCTGCCGTGTTCTCACCCCCCACGCTTTTGAAATATATCACCTACTCTCTAATGTGCTAATATCTCACTTGTCAATGTACATAATACTTGCTTAGAAAGCCTTACATGAACACCACACTCTGCCCGAAGAGAACAAAAGTACTCACAATTCTATCCTCTTTGTGGGGAGTAGATGCTCAATAAAGAGGAATACACATCCTCGGCTTCTGTCCCATCTGTAGCCGCCAAGAGACTGTGTTGAGTCAGCGACCCAATTTGAAGCCTTCTGAGGGTTCTGAATGTGATTTCACTTGCTCAGCTTTGCATTTTGGATTCTAACTTCATGTCAGCTCCACGGGCATAAATAAGGTCAGAGTGGCAAGGAGAGAAGTTGGAAAAACAACTCAATCTACATTATGAATTTATGCCTGACAGCATGCTTGGGTTTAGAAAAATAATGGCAGGGACTTCCCTGGCAATCCAGTAGTTAAGACTCTGTGCTCCAAATACAGGGGGAATGAGGTTGATCCCTGGTTGTGGAATGAAAATTCCAGCATGCTACAGCTGGAAAAAAATAATAATGGTATAAACAGCTTCAAAGTACAGTGGACTGTTGGAATTTCTTCACTTGGAAACTTATAGGTCCATCATCTGTCATGCTTCTGGTGTGTTATTTGCTGCTAGTCCTTGATATTGACTTTAGAATAATATTAAGAAATTCTGATTGAGCAGTTTAAAGCTTCTCTCCTATAGGTCTAATAATAAGAAACAAATGCAATAATAGTTGGATGGTGTAATTAAATATTATGATCATATTAAAAGTAATTAAATAGTAGCTTGAAAACCACATGGAATAATGTCCTACATTTATTCATGTTTATTCAGGAGTACAACGGAAACACAGCTTCTTTATTTCTGATGAACAGATGTGATGTCTACCTGAACCTCGACCTCCTGGGTAGCTGGGAACTGGAGGGTGGTGAAAGTAAAAAGTAGAAAATAGTCAATTTACTTTAATATGATAATAATGGTACATGATAATACACTGAAAGCATTTTAAATTTTTATGTTTTCTTTTGGGTCTTTCTTCTTTCTCAGATCTACCTCTTCCCCTGCTTCTCTGCAAATCTGAGGGATCCCTTTCAAGTCAGAGCTGGGGAGACTATGAAAACTCAGGACACTTAAGCCTCTGGAATTGCTTACCTGCACAGGTCCCTTCTGGGGCTCTAGAGTCTACTCACAAGGTGATACATTTTAATGGAACTTGCAATATTAATGCATATTAACTACAACTGGTGAAGACCATTGGCTGTTTCCATAGCCATGGGAAGTTTTGAAATCAGACTACAGGGACATTTAGCAGGAAATACATAGCCTAAATTTAATCTATTTTTGCAGTTTACAGTCATTTCTCTGTAAGTTAAATTATTGCTGCTGCTGCTGCTGCTAAGTTGCTTCAGTCGTGTCCGACTCTGTGTGACCCCATAGACGGCAGCCCACCAGGCACCCCCGTCCCTGGGATTCTCCAGGCAAGAACACTGGAGTGGGTTGCCATTTCCTTCTCCAATGCAGGAAAGTGAAAAGTGAAAGGGAAGTCGCTCAGTTGTGTCCGACTCTTCGCGACCCCATGGACCACAGCCTACCAGGCTCCTCCGTCCATGGGATTTTCCAGGTAAGAGTATTGGAGTGGGGTGCCATTGCCTTCTCCGTAAATTATTGCTAGCAGTCTTGAAAGGTTTCTAGGACTACTTTAGTCAGTTTGTGCTGCGATTCATGGGGTTGCAAAGAGTCGGACATGACTGAGCGACTGAACTGATTGACTGACTGAAGGAGACCTGAAATGTCCAGAAATGGTAAACTGTGCATATGACAGAAGCTTGACAGAGGGTTTTCTAGATTTGACAGCAATGGTAAAAAAATCTACATGGCATTGCTAATAATTGGGTTGGCCAAAATGTTCATTTGGGTTTTTCAGTAAGTTGTTATGGAAAAACCTGAACAAAATTTTGGCCAACCAGAGGTAAGTTGTGAAGCTGAAAGGAAATTCTGTGAAACATTATTTTTTAAGAAATTAATTGTAAATTGATGATTTCTTTAAAAAAAAAATTACTATTAATCATGCCAGGGGAAAAAAGAGTTACTTTTCTAATCTGTCTGTGAGTGAGTGAGTGAGTGAGTGAAGTCGCTTAGTCCTGTCTGACTCTTTGCGACCACATGGACTGTAGCCTACCTATCAGGCTCCTCCCTCCAAGGGATTCTCCAGGCAAGCGTACTGGAGTGGGTTGTCATTTGATGTACTAAGACACCATGTCAAGAAGCAGTTAAGATATAAGCATGGGAAAATGTAGAGGTGGAAACTCTGATAGAGGTGAATCAGGGAGCTCATGAATGATTAGTTCTATCCTTTCGTATCTTTTTTCAGAGCCTTTGATAGCTTTTGAAAATGTAAATGTTCTTTTGTAAGTTCTTTCACATTCTGACTTCCCCGGCGGCTCAGACGATGAGTTTGCCTACAATGCAGGAGACCCCCGTTCAACCCCGGGGTCAGGAAAATCCCCTGGAGAAGGAAATGGCAACCCATTCTAGTATTCTTGCCTGGAGAATCCCCGTGGATGGAGGAGCCTGGCGGGCTATAGTCCATGGGGTCTCAAGAGTCGGACAAGACTTAGCAACTAAACCACCAGTCCTCTTCTGCCTTAACAGTCATCGCTAAGTGCCTCCACACCTACTGGGGAGTGGGAGTGGAGGACACCGATGTCTTGGCTTATCTTTTCACAAGTGCACAGGAGCCAGGGAAAGCAGGAGCTTTCGTCAGATTCCCTCGAGGAACTACCTTTCACCGATACCACCAAGCTCCTGCACAAAGCGGAAGGGACTCTGGACGAGGGCTACTCAAGGGGGTTGTTGTCCCCAGAGAAACATAGGAAACCATCTTTAGCAAGCTATGGGTTTCTCAGGACCACCATGTCATCATTTAGACCAAATGGTGACATTCCAACACTTAGCTTAGTTTCCATTTCCTGGATCCATTTAGACTGATTTTACTTACTTTCTGATGATAACTTCTGGTGCATAAAATTCAATGTCTTGACTTGATAGGAAAGGAGTCAAATTCATACACTGTGGAACCCAAGCTGATTTTCTCACTCAAGTTTTAAAAATCCTGTTTTGGGTATCTGAAATGGAATGGATGATTTCTTACTCTTACTGCTGCAGTAAATTGTAATTTACCACCAACCCATCAGCCGTAAGAAACAATGGATCTCATGCTGATTAAGGAAAAAGTCCTCTACACAAAGGAGAAACACAGGTTTTACTTGGTGTTCCCAGTCTTCTTCCCTCCCTCACTTCACATGAGCAGATGAAAAATAAGCAAAATAATTTCCGAAATAATATTTCAGAGCTAACTGGAAATGAAAATGAGAGAGAAGAAAGTTAGATCAAGTTATAAGCACCAAGCTTTCTTGCATTTGCTTGTATTTACTCTAGTTTAAAGGCTTTCCAGGGGGTTCCCTCTTTCCTGAGGGAAACACAAAGAGGAGAGCAGAGTGTTGACCCCTCTGCAGGCGGTGCTATAGGACAGGCATCCAGGGATACGGCTGTGATGCTGAGGTGCAGGCATCCAGGGATATGGCTGTGATGCTGAGGTCCAGGCATCCAGGGATACGGCTGTGAGGCTGAGGTCCAGGCATCCAGGGATACGGCTGTGAGGCTGAGGTCCAGGCATCCAGGGATACGGCTGTGAGGCTGAGGTCCAGGCATCCAGGGATACGGCTGTGAGGCTGAGGTCCAGGCATCCAGGGATACGGCTGTGAGGCTGAGGTCCAGGCATCCAGGGATACGGCTGTGAGGCTGAGGTCCAGGCATCCAGGGATACGGCTGTGAGGCTGAGGTCCAGGCATCCAGGGATACGGCTGTGAGGCTGAGGTCCAGGCATCCAGGGATACGGCTGTGAGGCTGAGGTCCAGGCATCCAGGGATACGGCTGTGAGGCTGAGGTCCAGGCATCCAGGGATACGGCTGTGAGGCTGAGGTCCAGGCATCCAGGGATACGGCTGTGAGGCTGAGGTCCAGGCATCCAGGGATACGGCTGTGAGGCTGAGGTCCAGGCATCCAGGGATACGTGCTGAGGTCCAGGCATCCAGGGATATGGCTGTGAGGCTGAGGTCCAGACATCCAGGGATATGGCTGTGAGGCTGAGGTCCAAGCATCCAGGGACAGAGCTGTGAGGCTGAGATCCTGCTCCTAGAATACCCAGAAGGTTTTCCTTAAGGTGGGATTCTGTTTTTAATGGCAGCAAGGCAAAGAATATAATAAACATCCATTCTAAACAGATGACTTATATATCTATAACTACAATAACTTATCTTTGAATCTCTCATATCTTCCTTCAGTAACTTGAGGGAATCTATATAATATGAATTTTTAATTTCATAACTGCTGATAACTTTTCTGACAGACATGACCTAACCTGAATTTCCTTTTTTTCTTGCTTATATTTGGCCAACTATGTCATACAGTAGGAGAAATATGTCAATGATAAATAAATATGCTTATTTAACTTATATGCAGAGTACATCATGAGAAACGCTGGGCTGGAAGAAACACAAGCTGGAATCAAGATTGCTTACTTTGGCCACCTCATGCGAAGAGTGGACTCATTGGAAAAGACTCTGATGCTGGGAGGGATTGGGGGCAAGAGGAGAAGGGGATGACCGAGGATGAGATGGCTGGATGGCATCATGGACTCGATGGACGTGAGTTTGAGTGAACTCCAGGAGATGATGATGGACAGGGAGGCCTAGCGTGCTCCAATTCATGGGGTCACAAAGAGTCGGACACAACTGAGCGACTGAACTGAACAGAACTGAAAATACAATACCAATCACTAATTCTGATAGCTGAAATGTGAACTCAGTCCTGAAATTGCTGAAAGATGATTTGCCTTCTCTTATCCACATATTTCATTTTTCCATCAACCATTCCATCGCGATCTTTGAAGTATTCAGTGACGCCAACATCTCTTTTTCCCTGCATTTTCCACTAATACTCTAAGGTTGCTCAAATCAATATTTTAAACAACTCCACTTATTTTAAATTGGAAGAAACTGAAGTTCTAAAAGGAAAAAAGATATTTTCTTAAAACAATTGTTACTTTCAGACTTCACCTTTTCTCATATGCAATAGTTTCCTTCTTTATTTGGCTACAAATAACTGCACCATTTTCATTTCACATGAGGCTGACTGGATGGAATGACAGAATTTCAGGTCTTGAGAGATACTTCATGAAAATACTATTCAGCATCTTTATTTTACAAATGAAGAAACCAAATCCAAAGAAGTTAAATTTCTTACTCAAAGTCACATACCTAAATGGTGAAAGATATAAGACTCCCCATTAAAGACTCCTTATATAAAAATAGTTGAAATATAAATTGAAAAATACAACCTAAGACAAAGGAAAGGCGCTTATGTTTGTCACTGGGCAAAACAAAAGTTCTGACTTAAGACCATTAAGCTGTTGTATAACATATGTACAAAATAGATTGCTTTGTACATGTTTTCATATATGAAAATATGCTCAGGACAATCATCTTTAAAGAGGGCCTCAAAGAAATTCCAAGTGAGTAGAAGAATAAATTTTGAATTAAAAAATATAAAATTTTATTTAAAAAGTAGGAAACAGAAGTTGATAGCATTTCATCTCTGTATAAAGACTTTCTAAGATCAATTAGCAATATAATGATGAAAAAATAAATAAATTTGACCACACAAAAATATAAACATCTCTTGAGTGTAGAAACGTTATGCAATATAAAATAAATATTGTATATGTTTGTATACAATATTTACAATACATACAAACAAGGTAGCTGAGGCAAAATTAAAAGCAAAACAATTACCAGTCATAAAGAGAATTAAAACTCAAGCAACAAGCCTGGAAAATATATTTTTAAAAATGTTGTAAATATTTAGTATCTTTAATATTTATAAGGGGCTTCCCTGGTGGCCGAGATGGTAGAAGAATCCACCTGCAATTCAAGAGACCAAAGTAAGAAAAACATTGAGAGATTGTTCTGAGTTGAACTGTATCCCTGGGAAAAAGAAGTATTGAAATCCTCAGTCTTACTAACTCACAACATGGCTTTTTTTGTCATGAGGTCTTTACAGAGATCTTTGCCAACAAAAATCCATCTAGTCAAGGCTATGGTTTTTCCAGTAGTCATATGTGGATATGAGAGTTGGACTATAAAGAAAGAATTGAATGCACTGAAGAACTGATGCTTTTGAATTGTGGTATTGGAGTAGACTCTTAAGAGTCCCTTGGACTGCAAGGAGATCAACCAGTACATCCTAAAGGAGATCAGTCCTGAGTGTTCATTGAAAGGACTGATGTTGAAGCTGAAACTCCAATACTTTGGCCACCTGATGCGAAGAGCTGACTCATTTGAAAAGACCCTGATGTTGGGAAAGATTGAGGGCAGAAGGAGTAGGGGACAAAGAGAGGATGAGATGGTTGGATGGCATCATGGACTCAATGGACATGGGTTTGGGTAAACTCTGGGAGTTGATGATGGACAGGGAGGCCTGGCGTGCTGCGGTTCATGGAGTTGCAAAGAGTTGGACACGACTGAGTGACTGAACTGAACTGAACTTTACGGAGGTAATCAAGCAAAACTGTATGATCTTAGGGTGGGCCCTAATCTAATAGCAGAGAAGGAAATGACCACTCACTCCAGTATTCTTGCCTGGAAGATCCCATGGACAGAGGAGCCTGGCAGGCTGCAGTCTGTGGGGTCATAAAGAATCATAAAGAACATGACTGAGCGACCAACAGTAGCACTAATCTAATCGTACTGATGTCTCCATAAAAGGGGAAATTTGGACACAGAAACAGATGTATATATGAGCGGAATGCCTTATGAAGGGGTAGGCACAGATTGGGTTGATGCAACTATGAGCCAAGGTTGCCAGCAAACCCCCAGAGGCGGGGAGACAGGCCTAAAATAGACTCTTCTTTTCTTCCCCTAGGAACCAACCTGGATGAAACTAACCAACACCCGGATCTCAGATTTCTAGCCTCCAAGAACTATGAGCCAATAATATCTGCTCTGTAACCTATCAGGTGTCTGATACTCTATTACGGCAGCCATAGCAGACCTCTGCCAAATCATAAACAGCCAAGGGACACATCCTGATAAATTTGAAAAATAGCCTATACTAATGGTTAATAAGTGTTTTGAAATGATTAAAATTTGCTAATAATTTTAAAGTGCATATTTAAGTAACACAATTTTCTTTTTCATAAATGAATTGGCAATTAAAATGCTAATATTGAATGCTCTTGGATATCTTTGAAGGAACAATTTTTCATTGTGAATCATGAAACTGAAATAGTATTTAACTGGGCATTTTCCATTTCTCTAAATACTTCTTTTATGGAAATAAGGAGATATGTATGCGATGTTACTTAAAAGATAAAATCACTCAAAAACTTGAATTTCCAAAAATAGGGAGAAATTCAAAGAAATTAAAGCCCCTTTATAAGAGATATTAATTTGTGGAGGTTGAAAATAATATTAAACAAAGCCTTTAATACTACTGGAGAAAACTGCACACACACATACACCTAGTTCAAGGGGCATTTGAGAAGCTCAATATTAGTAAATAATATAAAAATGAGATTGTTGATTTAGTTAGAAAACTAGTTGAATTTCAAAGGACCATAAACTATAGCCTTTGGAATTCTCTATTCTACAAGACAGAATTGATGTGTTCCTCCATAGATAAAAATCTTGAGTCAAACAGGTAACTTCACTAAGTCTCAAGATGTTAACCAGTGGTAAACAATAAATTAAATATAGTTCTGTCATGCAGGGGTGAGAGAAGAGGAACAGAATAAGTTCCATAATGAAGAGAAATGCATTTTTTCAGTTCAGTTCACTTCAGTTGCTCAGTCGTGTCTGACTCTTTGCGACCCCATGAATTGCAGCACGCCAGGCCTCCCTGTTCATTACCATCTCTCGGAGTTCACTCAGACTCACAGCCATCAAGTCAGTGATGCCATCCAGCCATCTCATCCTCGGTCGTCCCCTTCTCCTCCTGCCCCCAATCCCTCCCAGCATCGCAGTATTTTCCAATGAGTCAACTCTTCGCATGAGGTGGCCAAAGTACTGGAGTTTCAGCTTTAGCATCATTCCTTCCAAAGAAATCCCAGGGCTGATCTCCTTCAGAATGGACTGGTTGGATCTCCTTGCAGTCCAAGTCCTTATATGTACAATATTCATTTACTATTTCAAAATATACATATTTTTGTATAATTATATGTACATATGTAACCATGCATATATAACTATAATGTAGCTTTAAAAACTATATATATAGCTTTAAAACTATAGCTTTCTGAAAATGGGATAGAATTTTTTAATTGTTAAAACATTTTCTATATGCAATAACACCAAAAGTAGAAAATACATTAAAATATTTAGATATATACACAGTAATGAGTTTCTCAGGTGGCACTAGTGGCAAAGATCCTGCCTGCCAATGCCAGAGATGTAAGAGACATGGGTTTGAACCCTGAGTCAGGAAGATCTCTGGAGGAGGGTGTGGCAACCCAGTCCAGAATCCCATGAGAAGCCTGGCAGGCTACAGTCCATAGTGTCGCAAAGAGTTGGACATGACTGAAATGAGTTAGCGTGCACACACACACACACACACAATAACATCAAAAGTAGAAAATATATTAAAAACAAAAGTATCCATGGAAAGGTTTCAAAATAAATAATCTTAGGTACATACACGTGTTTCACTAAAGGCTGTAAGAACTTAGATGAAAATTGTTAGAATCTTTTGCTCTCAGGAGAATATCTGTGTGATTTTTTTTATAAATGTATTCTCTGGATTTTTACAATCATATCCACTAATTATGCCAATTTGGCAGCATATGCACCAGTTTCTCCTTAAGCACTTAAATACCAAGGATGAGTCACAGGTAGGGATTCAGAAAGAAGACCAAAACATTAACTTCAAAGAAACTAACTGGAATATATATCAAAAGAATTATAAAACTTGTAAGCATTCACTACTTCATTTCAATACAACCAAGTAATAATTGATGCTCTTCTCTGAGTCTGTACTTGCTAGATGCTTTAGGAGAAACAAAAGTCATACTTTTAGAGCTTTCATGTTTCCTTTGGAAAATTCCTTTAGCCTGAAAATGCTGATAATTACAATATTTTCTCTGTATCAGTTCAGTCGCTCAGTCATGTCCGACTCTGCGACCCCATGAATCGCAGCACGCCAGG
Organism: Cephalophus harveyi; assembly: GCA_006410635.1. Lineage (NCBI taxonomy): Eukaryota > Metazoa > Chordata > Mammalia > Artiodactyla > Bovidae > Cephalophus > Cephalophus harveyi. The sequence goes on along the minus strand of SJYT01026717.1, from coordinate 29,872 downwards.
CCTCCCTGTCCATCACCAACTCCCCGAGTTCACTCAGACTCATGTCCATTGAGTCGGTGATGCCATCCAGCCACCTCATCCTCGGTCGTCCCCTTCTCCTCCTGCCCCCAATCCCTCCCAGCATCAGAGTCTTTTCCAATGAGTCAACTCTTCGCATGAGGTGGCCAAAGTACTGGAGTTTCAGTTTCAGCATCATTCCTTCCAAAGAAATCCCAGGGTTGATCTCCTTCAGAATGGACTGGTTGGATCTCCTTGTAGTCCAAGGGACTCTCAAGAGTCTTCTCCAACACCACAGTTCAAAAGCATCAATTCTTTGGCACTCAGCCTTCTTCACAGTCCAACTCTCACATCCATGCATGACCATAGGAAAAACCATAGCCTTGACTAGATGGACCTTAGTCAGCAAAGTAATGTCTCTGCTTTTGAATATGCTATCTAGGTTGGTCATAACTTTTCTTCCAAGGAGTAAAAAGCAACTGGAAATTTATTTCTTTGTTGATTAGCCGTCTGCGAGCCCTGCTGGTATGTCAGGACTATTGCATAATCAAGGCTGAGATCAAAAAGAAAGAAAGCATATAACCAGGGACTTCTCTGGTGGTCCAGTAGTTAAGACTTTGCCTTCTAAAGCAAGAGGTGTGGGTTCAATCCCTGGTTGGGGAGCTAAGACCTCAGATGCCTCTTGCCCCAAAAGTCAAAACAAAACAGAAGCAATATTGTAACAAATTTAATAAAGACTTCAGTGCTAGCCTATTCTCAACACTGTTGTGAGAAAATCTGCTTAAAATTTAAATCAATTTATAAACAACCCCCACCCCCACCCACTCCATCCCCTCACCCCCGATTAAAACCTTCCCACAACTTCTCATTTCATTCACAACAAAAGGCAACATCCCTACAATGGCCTGCAAAGCCCTACCTGATCTGGCCCCAGCTACTCTCTGAGTTGTCTTCCTTGGTTCCCTCTCCCTCTACTGGGCAAGTCATTCAGGACACTTCATTCTTTCAAGCAAAACAAGCCTGTTCTCACTTAACATCAGGTAGTTGTTTTGCCCTCTGCCTTGAATTCTATTCAGTGAGTGTGCGTCTCTCTCTGACTTTCTCCCATGTCTATATGTAAACATCAATCCTTCACTGAAATCGGCATGTAAAATAATAACAGACCTCTTCCTACCTCATCCTCATTGTTATTCTTCATAGAAGTCAATCAGCATGGTTTGCAAGAGCACTGATTCTTATTTTTTCCTTCTTTGTAGTTTGCATAAGGACAATGAGCATTCTGGAAAAAAAAAAAAAAAAAAAAGAGGAATTTTGAAGACTTTGGGTCAGCCAGAACTAGCTGTGTCTTGGGTCAGTGAAGCTAAGAGGGAGAGAGAGAGAGAAATTGGCTGAGGCTGGGGGTGGGGAGGGGTTTAAATGAAAAGATTAGCAGGAGGAGACATGGTGAGAAGCTTGACTTTCTTTCTAGCTGTGATGAGTATTTTACATTTCAGATTTACAAGGTATAAATGCATTATTGAAAGATCACCTTGCTGTGTAAAAAAAGGATGGAGAGGAGCGTATCGGATATTTTGTGGCTCTCCTTACCCACTTTCTTCCTTGCCTGTCCTGGAAGGCTGATCTTTATAGAGCATATCAATCAGAACCTCTGGCCTTCTGGATTCCCGATAGATTCAGCAGATGGGAGAATTAAGGAGAGATCAGCTAGGGAAACTTTACTTCTGACAACATGCCTGCTGAGCTGAGATTTGACAGCCCCCAAGTTCTTCTATCCAAATCTTGGGCCGATGTCAGGAGGAAGCCTCCTACAGTCACTGCTCTCGCGGGGCTGCAGTGACCACCCCCTTGCCCTGCCCACTAGGACACGGGACTGGCCTTGACACATTCCATCATTCCTTGTTGGTTCCTCCACCACAGTCACATCTTGTCACATGCCATCTGTTTCCTGCCAGGGTCCTGACAGAGGGTAAATGGAGGTGAGTTAAGAAACAACTGACAGGGGCTTCCCTGGTGGTCCAGTGTTTAAGAATTTACCTTGTAATGTAGGGAGTGTGGGCTGGATCCCTAGTCAGGGATCTAAGAGACGGCAGGCTGCCCCTGTGCCACAACTGCTGAGCCCCATGCTCTGGAGCCCACACAACTAGAGAGTCTGTACATTGTAACAAAAGAACACACTTGTTGCAAATGATAACCAATGCAGCCAAAAAAAAAAAAAAGTCTGGAAGAGAGGTGGCTTAGATTATTAATTTGATGCAAAATTAATTGCAGTTTTGCATCATTGAACTTTGCCACTTGATATTGGAATACTTTCTTAAATAAATGTGATTATGTTGTACATCATTTTAATGCTCATTTATTGCTTTTTTTGCTAATAACTCATTACTTGCTATTTATTAATGTTCATTTATTACTTACTATTTATTAATGCTCATTTATTGCTTTTTTTGCTAATAACTTATTACTTGCTATTTGCTAATAACTTATTACTTGCTATTTACTTTGCTAATAACTTATTACTTGCTATTTATGGTTTTATATTTATCTTACACTATAGAAATGATGTTAGACAAAAAGCAAGTTTGAGTGATTTTTTTTATTCAAGTTTAAAATGAGTCATAAAGCAGTGGTGATAACTCACAACATCAACAACACATTTAGCCCAGGAACTGCTAATGAATGCAGAGTGCAGTGATGGTTCAAGAAGTTTTGCAAGTTGGAAAGGTGAACAAACTTGGTATGTGAGTGCCTCACAAGCTGATTGAAAATTGAAAAAAATCATTGTTTTGAAGTGTTGTCTTCTCCTTTTCTACTCAACAACAATGAGCCATTTCTTGATCAGATTATGACGTGGTGCAATGAAAAGTGGATTTTAAACAATGACCAGCAAAGACCAGTTCAGTGGTTGGACTGAGAAGAAGCTCCAGAAATGCTTTGCAAAGCCAAACTTTCACCAAAAAAAAAAAGTCATGGTCACTGTTTGGTGGTCTGCTACCAGTCTGATCTACTACAGCTTTCTGAATCCTAGCAAAACCATTACATCTGAGAAGTATGCTCAGCACATTGATAAGATGTACCAAGAACTGTGATGCCTGCAGCTGACATTGGTCAACAGAATGGGCCCAATTCTTCTCCACGACAATGCTAACCACATGTCGCACAACCAACACTTCCAAAGTTGATGAAATTGGGCTACAAAATTTTGCTTCATCCACCATATTCACCTGACCTCTTTCTTGCCAACAGACTAACACTTCTTTAAGTATCTCAACAACTTCTTGCAGGGAAAATGCTTTTACAACCAGCAAGAAGCAGAAAATACTTTCCAAGAGTACCTTGAATCCCCAAACACAAATTTTTATGCTCTAGGAATAAACAAGCTTATTTCTCATTGACAAAAATGTGTTATTGTAATGACTTCTATTTTGATTAATAAAGCTGTATTTGTGCCTAGTAATAATGATTTGCAATTCACTGTACTAAACTACATTATACTTTTGTCCCAACCTATTAACATGGTGTCAGCAGAGATAAAGATGGGTGTGAGATATATTTTGGAGGTATTGGAGGGCTTTATAGTCTAGTCAAGGCTATGGTTTTTCCAGTGGTCACGTATGGATGTGAGAGTTGGACTGTGAAGAAAGCTGAGAGCCGAAGAATTGATGCTTTTGAACTGTGGTGTTGGAGAAGACTCTTGAGAGTCCCTTGGACTGCAAGGAGATCCAACCAGTCCATTCTAAAAGAGATCAGTTCTGGGTGTTCTTTGGAAGGAATGATGCTGAAGCTGAAACTCCAATACTTTGGCTACCTCATGCGAAGAGTTGACTCATTGGAAAAGACTCTGATGCTGGGAGGGGTTGGGGGCAGGAGGAGAAGGGGACGACCAAGGATGAGATGGCTGGATGGCATCACCGACTCAATGGACGTGAGTTTGAGTGAACTCCGGGTGTTGGTGATGGACAGATAGGCCTGGCATGCTGCGATTCGTGGGGTCGCAAAGAGTCGGACACGGCTGAGCGACTGAACTGAACTGAACTGAATAGCTGGACATGGCAACCCACTCCAGTATTCTTGCCTGAAAAACCCTGTGGACAAAGGAACCTGGTGGGTTATAGTCCATGGGATCCCAAATGAGTCAGACATAACTTAGCGACTAAACAACAACATCAGTCACTAGAAGACAAGAGCAAGAAAGAACTCTGAGGTTTGTGCTTGAGCTTCTGGATGGACTGTGGAGTCATAAAGAGAGGGAAACCAAGATGGTGGAATCAGTAGGGAGGAGGAAAAGATGGAGAGTTCCTATTGACATGCAGAGCTGAAACTGCCTCTTCAGCAGAGAACTTAAGGTCCTTTAGTGCCAGGGGGACTCTAGAGCTGGATAAAAGTGTGGATGTTATCAGCATAGGCGGGATGTTTAACATGAGACAACCAGAAAGGGGTAACTTTAGAAGAAAGCAAGGGTTTAAATGAAAAAGTATCCAGACACAGTCCCTTTCAAAAGTAGGAAACTCAAACCTTTCAAACCTTTAGAAATGGAGTAGAGAAGGAGAATTCAGCAAAGATAATTGAGAAATATCTCAATTCAAAATATTCAAAAAAAAGATCATGGCATCCAGTCCCATCACTTCATGGGAAATAGATGGGGAAACAATGGAAACAGTGACAGATCTTATACACATCTAGATGTGTATAAGAGACAGCACTTACTCCTTGGAAGAAAGGTTATGACCAACCTAGATAGCATATTAGAAAGCAGAGACATTACTTTGCCAATAAATGTCCATCTAGTGAAAGCTATGGTTTTTCCAGTAGTCATGTATGGGTGTGAGAGTTGGACTGTGAAGAAAGCAGAGCACTGAAGAATTGATGCTTTTAAACTGTGGTGTTGAAGACTCTTGAGAGTCCCTTGGACTGCAAGGAGACCCAACCACTCCATCCTAAAGGAGATCAGTCTTGAATATTCATTGGAAGGACTGATGCTGAAGCTGAAGCTCCAATACTTTGGCCACCTGATGTGAAGAACTGACTCACTGGAAAAGACCCTGATGGTGGGAAAGTTTGAAGGCGGGAAGAGAAGGGGACGACAGAGGATGAGATGGTTGGAGGGCATCACCGACTCAATGGACATGAGTTTGAGCAGGTTCTGGGAGTTGGTGATGGACAGGGAGGCCTGGTATGCTGCAGTCCATGGGATCACAAAGAGTCAGAAATGACTGAATGGCTGNTGGAAAAGACCCTGATGGTGGGAAAGTTTGAAGGCGGGAAGAGAAGGGGACGACAGAGGATGAGATGGTTGGAGGGCATCACCGACTCAATGGACATGAGTTTGAGCAGGTTCTGGGAGTTGGTGATGGACAGGGAGGCCTGGTATGCTGCAGTCCATGGGATCACAAAGAGTCAGAAATGACTGAATGGCTGAACTGACTGAGTTGAGATATATGGTGTATGGAGGTACTCAGGACAGAAGCAGAGTGTGCAGTTCCAAAGGCATGGAGGCATGAGAGTGTGTTCATTGAAAATAATTTTACCTTAGGTGTGGAGTGAAGGTTAAACAAAAAAGCTTTCATTAGCATCCCATCCAGCTCATTAGAGACCTTTTCTGAGGAGAGAGGATAGAATACCATCTAGTTAAAAAAAATTTTTTAAAGCTCTTTTGTGTACATTTATGTATTATTTTTCATAGTTTAGGTTATATTTTTCTTGACACCATCTAGGCAGTCTCACTGGTAGGATTCAGGAGGTCAATTCCTTGCCCCAAACACTATATATTTATTTATAAGTATCTATTACTACCACATCTTAATTGAATTATAGGGCAAATTATACTTCACCAGCAGAATAAAAATAGCCACAAAATAAATTACAGATGTTCAAGATGGCATAACAATGAATGTGCTGTCATCAAAAATCCCATTCCAAAAGTTTCAAGTCTATCCAGAGACCTTTATTACTTTTTTCCACTGCCTCACTTTAATAGTGGCTATTCCAAATTTGCATTTATAATTTTTTTAAAGTTTTAGCTATAATAGTTATATGGTGTCTTTCACTGATGAGTTCTACAAAGTGTTTCTACTAAAAAAAAATTCCTTGTTATCAGGTGAATATACAGATCATTTTGGGGGGCAAAAATGCCACATTTACTTTTCAAGAACTCTACTTCTTTCTTGTCACAATTAAATTATTCCATCTTTTTCAATATTAATGTTCACATCACCTTTTCTTTTGCAGATAATGACTAATCAATAACATTATCCT